>VWZX01004390.1:0-155732 GCA_013399015.1 Galbula dea | reverse complement strand
AAATGAATAATAATAATAAATAATAATATATTCATAAATAAATATATTTTTTATAAAAATGAACTGTCATTTCAACAGCAATGTTGCCATTCAACTCAAAAGTCTTTCTGTATATCAGCCTGGTCAAGCTGGGCAATGAAGTAATTCCTGAAGGCCAAAATGCAGTCAGTGGGAAAATACAGATTCTATTATTTGAATTAGTCAGTCCCCTGAATATCATCAAGCCATAGAAGTGTGCAGGACTGCATATCAACAAAAGCAGGTGTAGGATCAGAATTTGTCTTCCAAAGTTTTGTAAAAACTGTGTCATTCTCAAAACATTTTAATGATCAAGAAAGCCTGAAGTTTACCTTCTTTGCTGGGTTTTTCATCCCCTTCTATTCAGCCTGCGTTATAACATGTTGCTTCCAAGAAACACACACTTGAACAGATAAATTTGCAAGCAGTGCTACAGAAAATGAAAATTAATATTTATTACATAAAGTTAACATAAACTCCAAACACAAAGATGGCTTGGAAAAGTAAACAAAATTCTGAGCTCTTTTTAAATCAGTGTTCAGTGCAAAGGGAGGCTTCTATCCAATGTCTGCAGAAAATAAAGGACAGAAAACGATAGTGACAAAATTCAGTAACTAGTTCTCCCAGTTCATATAGTTTCTTGAACAGTTTTTGTTAGGACTAGACACTGTTCAGCTAATGAAGAGAGCCATCACTGATAACTACATTGAAATAAAAAGGCAACAAGTCCTGAGTTAGGTCCTGATCAAGAGAATGCAAGCAAGAAAACCAGGCACTTCATTTCACCAGCTAGGACAAATTCTAGGACTATCTAGTTCTTTGGTAATAGGAAACTCTCTGCAAGGAAGCTATCTAGTACTTCTCCATCATTAAATGGGCTCTACAAAACCCTCCTAGCACTCACTGGTGCCTGTAAAATGTAGATATCTTGAAAAGAAATTGTATTATCTTAGTGTTAAACCAGGTAGATTTCCTGTATGATAATCAAGAGTTTCTTTTTAGGCTTAAAATGAACACTGCTGGGAGAAGCAGAACACTGAATTCACCCAACATGAGTCAAGATCTATTTTGTTCTGAGATTTCATTTTTTACCAGATGACAGAGTTTTTATGGTTTCTGGAATTACTTTATACCCAGGGATAACTTTGAGGTTCAAGAAGTTTTAAAATTTAGGACTGACATCAGCATTAGAAAATAGTACCAAACTCAGGTGGATTCTGTTCCTGTTACAACACAGCCCCACTGCCCAAAAGAAAAATACACTTTGCAGAACAGTTCAGCAAAGTTCAGGCTTGGGTGCTTCAGAGCTGAGAATGCTTCACTAGAAAGCTTTGCTTCTAGGCCCCTCCTCACTAAATTGGGTAAATGCTGTGTAAGTAAATCAAGCTGCTGATCTTCCTGTCACACAGGCTCTGTGCCATCTACAACTTCAGGAATTAAAACCTGTACCTTAAATTGTCCGCTTGGAAATGAGGATTCTGCTGCTGCAAATAATGCCGTGCAGAGATACTTGATTATTGACCCTGTTGCCAGTCACACAGAGTGCCATTTTAGGGCTAGCTGCAGTTCCCAAGTGACAGGCATGCAGAAAGAACACAAAGGTAATACAGTCTGGAAGCAACAATGACGTGAAGAGCTGCAATAAAACCACCACTCCAAGTAAAGGCTACAAGTACCTGGCAGACTCAACAGGAGATTTCTTTATCACCAATTGCATACACCAGCTGAGAGTCCAGATAAATCATTATCTTTCACCAGAAGGGACCTGACACAATTTTCAAGTTTCTTTCCTTAACCAAGAAAACATAGTTCTAGGACTTTTGACTACCTGTGACATGCTGTCCAGACAGTCCTCAACTCCAAATTTGATTCTAGCTAGCAAGTGAATAAGCTGATATCAAAAGACATAGCTGAAACACAGGAAAATGTTTAGATGAAAAAAAACCCACCAAAAACCATATCAAACCCAACCAAAAAAAACCCCAAATACAAACCACCAACCAAAAAAAAATCCCAACCCCAAACCACCAAAACCTCACGCCCCCAAAAACCAAACCACATGCTGGCTATGACCGAGGACTGTGTTGTCTGTCAGATGCTTTTCCATAGCTCCCAGAATAATCTTCTCCATAATTTCACCAGGCACAGAAGTGAGACTGACAGGCCTGTAGTTACGAGGGTTATTTTTGTTGCCCTTCTTGAAAATCGGAACAACATTTGCCCACTTTCAGTCAGTTGGGGCCTCCCCAGATTCCCAAGAGCATTGAAAAATCATCGAGAGTGGACTTGCTGTGACATCTGATAGCTCTTTAAGTACCCTTGGGTGGATCCCATCTGGCCCCATAGACTCATAGGGGTCTAGTTGGAGAAGCAAGTCCTGCACTAGTTCAGAGTCAACTAGAACATTAACAGACTCCCTGTCATTGGTCACCGGCTCATGGCACAGGGTGCTCCAGATCCCATCCTCCGTGTTAAAGACAGTGGCAAAGAAAGCATTAAATGTCTCTGCTTTGTCAGTGTCTCTGCTTGTAGGTGATGTCCTGGTTTGGGTTAGAACTGAATTAATTCTGTTCAGTGACTTTATTTTCTAAAAGGTATTCCATCCCATGTACATTATATTCAGTGTCAGCTTTCTCCCCCCACACCTTGCCAAAGCTACCTGCTAAACTTTTCCCCTGTAAAACCTGAAATTCCTGAATCCCAAGCTCAGTCAGGAGGGATCCTGCCCCCAGGGGGAAGTGGAAACCGGAGGTTTTTGGGACCCTGGGTGGGGGGCTGGGACTTAGTGCCATGCTAGGATTTTGAGTGTGCTGAGACCCGTCTGTGCGGGGACTGGTTTGGTGCTGGGGGCCAGATGGTGAACGGCATGGGTTTGCTACTGGGGGCTGCTTGAATGAAGAGCTGAAAACGTGAAGCTGTTGTGGACTCGTGCTGGGGAGCTGCACACGTGAAGCTGATACTGGGACTGGGAGCTGGCAATGGCACGTTTCGAGACGTTTGCAATTTTTGGTGGTGAAGTAATTATCATAGAGAGGGGGACCTGCCTTCGGTATTTGGGTCCTGTATATATTTATATATGTTTCAATTATTATTGTTATTATTATTAAAGTAGTTTTAGTTTTAACTTTCCAATCCAGAAGTCCCTCTGCCCTTATTGTCCCCCATCTCTTCTGGTTGGGGGGGAAAGAGGAGTAATAAGGATTTTCTGCCGTGGGTCGGGGTCGGCAAAGCCTCTAACCATGACAGGTGACCATTCCCATTTAGTAATGGGCCAATGGCATTCCTGGTCTTCCTCTTAACGTATTTCAAAAAGTTCTTTTATTGTCTCCCACAGTACTAGCCAGCTTCAACTCTAATTGGGCCTTAGCTGCATGGATTTTCTCTCAAGAGTGGTGAACAGCTTCTCTGTAGACCTCCCAAGTTAGCAGGCTCTGCTTCCACTGGTCATGTACACATCTTTTTCACCTAATCTCCCGAAGAAGCTCCTTACTCAGCCAAGTTGGACTTCTGCCTCGCCTGCTTGACTTCCGACATTTAGGGATCGCCTGCTCCTGTGCTCTCAGGAGATGGTACTTAAATACTGACCAGCTCTGATGGACCCCAGCATCTTCCAAAGTTTTTTTCCCAGGGGAACACACTAAGGAGTTCCCTGAGCTGCCCAAAGTCAGCTCTCCTCAGATCCAGAGTAGAATTTTTGCAGGCAGTTTTCCTCCTGTCTCCAGAGATTTCAAACTCTATCGCTTCGTGGTCACTGTATCCAAGATGGCCACCTATGACCACGTCACTCACAAGACCCTCTCTGTTGACAAGTAACAAATCAAGGAGGGCTCCTTTTCCTGTCGGTTTCTCTTATTACCTGTACCAGAAAGCTATCATCTAGGTATTTTAGAAATCTTCTGGACCTATTTGTGCCAGCAGTGTGGTATTCACAGTTAACATCTAGCAAGTTGAAGTCCCCCATAAGGCCAAAAGCAGATGATTTACAAGCATCCTCTAGCTCCTCAAAGAATAATTCATCGGTGTCTTCACCTTAAATGGGTGACCTATAGTAGACTCCCACAACCACATCGGCTTTGTTTGCCCCTTAATCCTTACCCAGAAACTCTTAACCTTGTCATTACCAGTAGCAAGTTGGGTGCACTGCAGTCCCTCTATTACATACAGCCCTACACCCTGAACTCTTCTGCCTTGCCTGTCTTTCCTCAAGACCTTATAACCATCCATCATGACACACCAGTCACAGGACTCATCCCACCATGTTCTACTTAGACCAATGACATCATAACTGAGACCAGGCCAGTACTTCAAGCTCTTCTTGTTTATTCCTCAGGCTGCGTGCATTGGTGTAAAAACATTCCAAAAGTGACAAATATTCACCATCCCTTGAGTCAGGCAACAGTGTCTAGACTGCACTCGACCCTTCAGCCCTTGGGAAGCCAACCCACCCCTCACCTCTGTCATGTCCTGTTCTGTCCCCTTCCCCCTTCCAATCTAGTTTAATAAAGCCACAATAATCCCTTCCTCACATATGACACACTTATGCAGAAAATCTAGTTATCCCTGAGAAGGCTGGCAAGTATCCAATGGTGGTCAAGTGAGGGAGAGGCAGGAAGAAAGAATTTTAAGCCGAATCACAGCATATTAGGGGTTGGAAGGGACCTCTGGAGATCATCTAGTCCAACACCCCTTTCAGAGCAGATTCCCCTAGAGCAGGCTTCACAGGATGGCATGCAGGCAGGTTTTGAATGTCTCCAAAGATGGAGACAGCACCACCTTCCTGGGCAGCCTGTTCAAGTGCTCCACCACCCTCAAACTGACAAAGTTCCTCCTTACGTTTAGATGGAACTTATGTTCCAGTTTGTGCCCACTGCCTCTTATCCTGTCACTGGGCACCACTGAAAAAAGACACCCTCACCCACTCATTAAGTATTTATAAAACATTGATAAGGTCTCCCCTTAGTCCTCTCTAGGCTAAACAGCCCCAGCTCTCTCAGCCTCTTGCCTTAAGAGAGATGTTCTAGGGCCCTAATCTTTTTCGTAGCCCTTTTCTGCACCCTCTCTAGAAGTTCCCTGTCCTTTCTAAACAGGGAAGACCAGAACTGGACACAGCACTCCAGACGGGGTCTCACCGAGGCAGAGTAGAGTGGGACAATAACCTCCTTTGACCTGTTGGCCACTGTTTTCTTCATGTACCCTAGGATGCCATTGGCCTTCTAGGCCACAAGGGCACATTGTTGGTTCATGGTCATCCTGTTATCCACCAGTACTCCCTGAAAGCCAAAACCTTTACTGACTGAAAAACGCACAAAATACAAAAATACTGAGGCCTTCAGAAGAAAAAAAGCATTTTGAGAACTATTTTCAAACTGCATGGGTTCTACTGATCAAAATGAGTATTTGGTGACAATGATAACATTGAGTATTAAAGAAGCAACATGAACTGTTCAGAAAAATTTCTAACAAAAACACTGAAGATTTTAAATAAAAAAAACTATTAGAAGAAAAGACATGTTTATCTCTTTAGAACCTTATCTTAGAGTGCCTTCACCTATACAGTACATAGATCTAGGTATAGAATCACCAGGAATACAAGTTTAATTAAAGGAATTCAATTCTAGATAACAGAGCCTTTTATTAGTTCTCCTTCTATTTCAATCTTATCTTTAAGATTGGCAAAATTATTCGTGACAAGTACTTAATGTTGAGATTATGGGATATGCTTCTTTTCATCATCATGGCTAGGCTTCCCAAACGAAGATTTGGGAAGTGCTCTACCCACGTTTGCTGCAAGCACGTTGGTGGCTAAATTCCGAGTGGAGCAAGCAGTGCTGTCCTTGAAAAGGCTGCTTGGTTGTTCAGGGTGCTGCCCCATGAGACTGTCATCTCCGGTCAGTCTCAAATGACCAATATCCTGAATGCCTCAATGCAGGGTTGGGTCTGTGGCTTCCAGTGCACCTTTCACCTGCCGTTTCGACCCTCGCCCGTTGCTACAGGGCTTTTTGCACATGGGTAAAGCCTTCAAGCCTGCGCAATGGATTTTTTAGGTGCGATGCAGTATCTGCAGAACTGAACCCACCCTTTAATCCTAAGGTTCATCTGCCAGGGCCAAGCAAGCTTGGACGGTGGCAGCGAGATCCATAGGACATAGGTTTAATTAGAGTGACCCTCTCTTAGATGGATGGCCTTGCGGGGCTAAGTGAGCTCCATCTGCTCAGGTTTGGAATGAGAGTTGTCCTTCTTCTAGGATGACTGCCAGAAGGCTAACGAGCTCATCCTGCCCAAGATGCTTCTTTTACAGGATTTCTAAAATACATTCTCATCTGTTTGAATGCAAATACATCATCACAGAGGAGACACTGCATACCCTTCACAAGAAAGATTTGTAATAGAATTTAAGAGATACACAACAATGAACATCTCATGATGAAGGGGCTGGAACATCTTCCTGATGAGGAAAGGCTGAGGGAGCTGAGTGTCTCAAGCTTGGAGAAGAGACTAAGGGGTGACCTCATCTATGCTTTTAGATATGTGAAGGGTGGGTGTCAGGAGGATGGGGTCAGGCTCTTCTCGGTGAAGCCCAGTGAGAAGACAAGGGGCAATGGTTGTAAGCTGAAGCATAGAAGATTCTGTGTGAATACAAGAAAAAAAAATTTCCCAGTTGAGTTGCCAGAGCACTGGCACAGACTGCCCAGAGAGGCTGTGGAATCTCCTCTGGAGATACTCAAAACCCATCTGGACATGCTTCTGTGTGATCTGGTCTAAGGAATCCTGCTGTGGCAGGGGGGTTGAACTAGATGATCTTTTGAGGTCCCTTCCAACTCCTAACATTCTGTGATTCTGCGATAATACTAATTTGGAACACAGATACAAGTTTTTCAAACTGTACATTTATTTTTAAAAAGATATAGCCTTTTAAAATTTTTACATATTGAAGCATTTTCAGTAAGATTGCTTACTAAAACCAGTAAAATTCTAGCAGCAACATGGGAGAATAGCTAAGCCACATGAACATTAACAATTCATATAAGAACAAATGTGAAATATTACTTTGCTCGGATGTAAAGTTTGTATTAAATAACAAGAAGTAACACACAAACTGCTTATGCCAATCCATAAAAGAATCTGGATCTGCTCACTGTATGAACAATACTGTTGTACAGTTCAAAGTTATCATTTTAATAGAAGTGTGGAATGCTGACTTCCATAATGCCATTTTGGAGTGATTCCTGGAGAACTCAACTGAACCTTTTAGTCCTGAATATGATCCTTTTTGCATCTTTGCTATAGGAACTAAGGATGCTTTTAAATATGTATTCCTTAAAACCAGGCTTATTCTATTTACACTATTCAAAGTCTACTTTTCCTTCCAACAACAAAATGTGCAGGAGGGTTTACTACATGCTATACAAAGTAAAAACAGACTTTAAGAAGCCAGAAAAATGTGAGTAACAATGTTTGTTCCCTGCTCCAGTTTATTGCACGGTTAAGTTAAAATGGATGAGTTGTCATGCCCAGAAAACTTACTGGAGGATTTGAAAATCCACACACACAAGGGAGGTAAATGCAAAGTGATTTAGGTACAGTGCCAAATGAAAAAATACTATGAGTTAATATCCATGGAAAGCTTCTCATCACAGGAAAGGAGTTAACACCACGGTTAATTCTGAAAGGCAGCCCTCTTCATGTAGGACACAGAACTGCAAAGAACCACAAATACATCTTGATAAACGCCAATGAAGTTAGTTGGTATAAAAATGTATTGTATATAATAAAATAATTCAATGTTGAATTCTACCCTACTAGTCACACAGCAAAATCTGGAAACAATTGAAAATGGCAATTACAATATCATCCTCTTCTCAAAGGATAACTGACACAACCCACTAGCTTTAACTAATTTTATCCAGAAATGAGTGAGCTAAAGGTCATGTCTTAAACAGTGCTTTTTGAGATGTTCTATTAGAAAACAGAGTATTACATAAAAGGTGATGCATGCATTTATATTTTAGAAATATGCACTGATAATTTGAGATTCTAACACTACTTTAATACTGGTGCATGTACTGGAATCACACAGTGAGAAGACAAGACATGTCCTTCGTGTGTTTCTCATTCCTGTTTCACATGTAAGACACAAACCTCGGAGTAATCCAGTTTTCAAACCAATGCTAGCACAACATAAAAGCAAATAAAGAAGTCAGGTGCGAAAATTAATCAAAAACATCAAAGGCAAAAAAAAAAGTTCTTGTTATGTGAAATACTCCCATAATTTAAAAATAAAACAAGGTGTAAGTTCTGACAATAAAAGAAAAAAATCTTTTTTAAAGCCTTTACTAGAAGCTTGAAAGATCACATAGGAAACAGCAAAGCAAGCTGAAAGATGGAAAATGATTCTGCTTTCATGACAGCAACATTCACAAAAAAAGCCTAAAAGAAAATAATAGTAAACATATTTAATGCATTTTACTCTGTAGTAACATATTATTTTTAGCACTATACTGTTACAATTACTGTCACAATTACTCTTTAAGGACAACTGGAAAATAACACAAAACTTAGCAATCCATACATCTTAGAGCAGTTTACTGTAAGGACAGATCTGATTTTGAAGGCATTTATTTCAGCTAGACATACTTATCTACTGTTATATACAATAGTTATGTTTTAAGAGTATCAAAACTATTTACACTTATATGTGTTCTTAAATTAAGGAAAGAAGAGATTAACCTTGCAGGTTAACCTTGTAGAGTGAACAATTTATTCATACATGCAGTATAACATACTGGCAGTATGTTACATTAAAAAAATTATCTCTGTACATGAAGCTAAATCTTCAGATTTTGTAAAACCAGGAAGTAAAACTAATAATCTTGAAATAATGTCTAGACATGATACCAGTCTATGCTTAATATTTTCATTCTGTGTATTTCTACAGGTTAACATTCAATGCATATCATTGATTTGTTCAGTAAGTAGCTAAATTAAGGAACCTTTGCTTCCAGCTGACTTCCTTGGATATTCCTCCTTATCCTCATAATAATAAAACTATTTGCTATGAACTCCATTCCAGAAGGTCCTCCTCTGCTGTCCTTATGTTCCCAAACTGTTAGGAGCTACTGTCTACGAATACGTAAAAACTATCTAGTCAATAACCTTTAGGCTCAACAGAAAGAGCAGTTTCAGTTCTTCTACTACCTAGATGCAGTTCCCTACAGGATATGTGAAATGCAGCTTTTCCCACAACCCTTCCTTTCTGTCCTGTGGGTTGAAATGGGCAATTATATTTTGTGAGGCCAAAGAGAGAGATAATACAATTGCACAGAGGCATTTTCTTCAAAAAGCAGCCTAAACTTGTATAGTTCAAGGATCCTACTACTTGTTTTATTAATGTACTTGGCAAATAAATCATAATACAGAGAGTCACCACATTAAACATCCAATAAAGAAGACTGAAAGCCTCTGTAAATTGAAAAAAATATTAAAAAAACCCCATCAGTGGGTATCGTCAGTACAAACATGCTTTCACCTAAGGATACAGTAAAACCAGTGCAACTACAAGATACTACAGAAATGTATCCACTTGTGCTCTAGGAACTTTGCTGCTTACTTGCTTCTGCAGGTCTTTCAATGGAAAAAAACACAATGTTTTCAAAGCATGTTCTATTTGATAAACCATCAAATAAAGATGAGCACAAACAGCTTTAAAATACAGTAAGCTTACTAAGCTGCCAGCTTCAGTCCAAAAGTGTGCTTTCTAAGATCAAGAATTTCACAATGTTGGCTTGATGTTTCTTTCCCTGTCAGCAAATGCATTCCCCTACCCGTTTCCAAACCTCAGCTTCTACTTCACGACCCCTAGTGATAAAATATACCAATATTAATATATTAAAATATATAGTCAGAAAAAAAATTAAAGCATAATTGCAAAATGTTTCTCAATTTCATGTTACTGTTTACTTTCATTATAAATCAGTAAAATAGAACAGGACTCTTATGCTGGTGGAAGAACAACTACAAGCAAGTTACTAAGTCCCTTTCATTATTACTAACTTCAGGAGAGAAATGTTAACTGAAAAGTAAAAACCAAACAAACAAACCCTACAAAAAGAAAAAAAGCACCCCTGAAAATACTTTAGGATGCATCAAGAGTAACGTGAACAAGAGAAGGCAAGTTACTGCACTGTACAAGTTTCTACACAGTATGTATGTAGTCTAGCTCTGGGATACTTACCTCTGAGAAGGTACTTCCCATGGAATAGATCCAGGGGAGACCTAACTGATGACTGGAAAGAGGAACTTAAGTACGAGAACAAAATGATATTTTTAACATTTGGGGGGAGTGGCTGAAACTGGGAGAAGAGAATGCTTTAAAAAAACAAACACCAGAAATCATTTTAAAAAAATAATAATCCTATTCAGAAATATATACAAAGGGTTGGGTTATTTGGGGGTTTTGATTGGTGGGATTTTTTTTTGGTTGTTGTTGTTTTTTTTAAACCCTAACATGAAATGCTCTGAGTTGCATTGGCCTTTTTCACTTTCTTTATTGTATCGGATATGCACATCCTATGTTCTGAGGATTTCTACTTCCTGCATGTCAGAAACATTAGCTGGTTATGAGAAAAGAGCAAGAATGATCTGTGGTAACATAGGAGGTAAACAGCAGATCAGGTTGCAGAACTCTCCTTCAAGTTCTAGTCCTGTGCTCCAGCTCTTGCCCAAACTGCCTTGTCAAAACGAATACTCAATCATTATTAAATGATCTGGCCCGTGGATTATTATCCTCTACTGTTTTTCAAGTTGGCAGTGATGAGGCAGCAAAGAGAAGTCCAAGGACTGTCCTTGTTAAGCCCAGGAACAGGCTGCCCAGGAAAGTGGTGAAGTCACCATCCCTGGAGCTGTTCAAAAAATGTGTAGATGTGGTATTTAGTGACATGGTAGTGATAGGTTGATGGCTGGACTTGATGATCTTAGAGGTCTTTTCCAACCATAATGATTCTATGATTCTATCATGCATTAGACAACTCACATGGAGAGGCTCTGTGTGTCTTTCTACATGATCCAAATTTAGTCTTTCATAAATTTCAGAATTATTGTGGCATTTAGTCCAAGATACTCAATATGGTGACACTTCTACAAAACACTAAGAAATTAAGAAAAAAAATTCACTCTCTGTTTTTATTGGGACACCAGTGAATTTGGCAAGTGATCTTGTTAAAACAACACTTACTACTCAATCTTATGGTTCCATTAACCTTACCAGGTTATTACAAATACTTAACATAGTCTAAATATACCAACAGGAAGCTCAGTGAAGGCTACTGTGAAAGGAAGAGTAGAATTCTGTGCTCACTAACTTTTAAGGCTGCTTGCCATTGTGCAAACAAGACCCACAGATCAAGAAAAGCTTAGTTCTGTTCAATAATGAAATGGTATCTGAGGGGAAATCACCTTTTCCTTTCAGTAGGAGTGAAGTGACTGATTACTCCCATCATCTGTGTTTTACAGTTTAGAGACAATAGCGCTTGTGTATGATGACCTGTTTAATCCAACATATTTAATGTATGATGTTTTTGTAATTGTTGCTTGTAGCTACTAGAATACCCCTGCTCATTTCGAAGTCATGAGCGTGCATTATCTCACTACCAAGCTTCCCAGATCATCCTGTCCTACCTTCAGCTAATGTACTTCTATAAGCCTTCTCTGCGGAAGATTTCCTCATTTCCCTAGGCAGCCTGTTTCTTCTCAGGGTCCTATTAATCTGAAAGCTTTTCTGGATAGCTACATCTTAAAATAAGAGTAGACACTATAAAGGGCACTATTTAGTCCAACCAAATTGCTACCAGATGTATTACAATGAAAAGCAAATGACTAATTACTGACAACAGTTCATCGTCATGAGTCAAAGATTCTGCTTCATTAAATTAAAGTTTAGTGCCATCACCATTAATGAAAACTTAATCTTGAGCCTAAATGTCTCTCAACTCATAAGCAAATGCATCTGTCTAACCTAAGAAAGATTTTCAGAAAAGGTAAGCAAACAATGGAGAAACCAAACATTCATCTGAAAGGACCTCTGCATTGTTATTGTATGAGTAGTTTCTGCAACCCTACACAAAACTTAGAAACGAGCCTCTTCCCACAGGAAGTCTGTCAGAGCTTCTACAATATGGCATGGCTCTCTTCAGATTTTCTGAAGCAACAATACACTACATTTCATCCACAGATTTAACCTGAAAGCACTTTCAAATCTCTGTGAGATGGGAGTGATTAGTCATCTGTGGAAGAAATACAGAAACCTTTAAAAATCCTATGGCCTGAGTGAAGACTATTTTATTTGAAAAAAAAAAAATAGTGAGACTTGAAAAGCATGATAGCAAAAGAAGAGGAAAAGTTTGCAGCATATGAACATGAAGCAGAACACAATATACATTTGATTGCAAATAAAAAGGCATCTGTCATCCTTTTGTACACTCATTTGTTCAGTTCTTGGGAGTTTGATGCATATACTTTAAATATTAAAGAAGATGGTACAATTTATATTCTAAGAATGAAGTAAGGACATAAGCATTACAATCTAGGGAAAAATTAAGTCAGAGGAAAAACACTTAAAAGTAATGTAGCAACCTGGAAACTGCCTGAAACAACTCCTTAAAGCTCAAGCAAGCAGTGACTTTCAATGCCTGACATTCTATTAATATAATCAATGTAAATGACTGGAAATGACCCATACATAAACCTTTTAAATAAAATGTGAAGAATGTATAACAAGCAGATGTAAAATAAGTATGTTTTACTATTGATCAGAAGGTAACCCATCAGCTATAAGCATTTCATCTAGCAATTGCTTTATTACCATAGGCAGTTTGAATTCCAATTCTGAAAAATCTCTACAGCACAAGTTTTTAACTACACCCATTTAACTTTGTAAGCCTGACTGCTCTGCTCCTGCCCTTCAGCTATTTGGATATACACCACATACTTTGCTATATTATACTAACACAAACAGAATAAACATGTTTTGTTTATGAACTATATGCTCAGAAACCTCAGACAAAACAGAATATAAAAATGAGAGCTGCATTTGATAGAAGAGCAACAATTAATGAATGCTGTAGGACTACTCCTTTTCAAATACACTTTGTACATACATTAAATTAATTTAGAATTAAAAAAACCCAAAGAAACATACTCACCCTTTAAAATATAGTCTGTTAACAAGCTTGGCACCTTCTCACTGTCCTCCTTCATGGCATGCAGGACTAAAGCATGAAGAAAAAAACCCCAATAAAATTCAGATATTTAGTCATAAATTAAAAGTCAACACTCTCCAAAGAAATACCATGAAGCAGTTTCAACTACTCATAGATATTGCTACCAGATTAGTAAGAAAATTCTTAACTGGAATATGAGAAGATACAATGAGACAGATCGTATCTCCACATTTCATTTGTTTAATTCCCACTGAACACTGTAGTTGATGGATACAAGAGACCCATTCTATGTGGTTAATTATTACATTAAAATTTCATCACTCATAACATAAAAACCCCTCTTCCCTATAAAAAAATCTCTCCAAAAGAAAGTCACCACATCCAAAACTAAAATATCTTAACAACTACTAGAAGGGCAGAAATCTTAGGCAAAAAAGTATGCTCCATTACTTAATTTATTTCCTAGATCTTCAATTCAAATCATGGAATAACAACACTTTTCTGGAGAAACACTGCTGTGAATGATTTGGTGAAATTGTTGGTGGTTTTTTTTTTCTCCCCCTGAAATGGTGAACATTAGCAGCCACAGTTTGGAGAAAAACATAAATACATGATTGACTTTGGCATTCACTTACGATAACAGCAAAATGCCATTTTTGTGACTTGTATCAAGTAAAAATTGTCCAACCTTGCATATTTCTGAGGAAAGAAAACATCTGGATCGCTCAACTTGACACAGCTAAGCTTGTCTGTAACTCCATAAACAACACCAATGACAATCCTTTATGAAGTGCTCCAAACATGACCAGAAGAATCAGAAGTACAGAATTATACTGCATAGCAGTATTTAATAAATTCCAAACTCCTCATATGAGACTCTGAACTTGAAATATAAAAAGTGTTTTACTTCAATTATTATGTTGAAGATATTAGTTCTCATAGCTACAGAATGAAACAGCTTTGAAAGAAAAACAAACCCCAAACCCCCAAACTCCTTCTTTACTGTCTGCCTTAACAACTGCTGTGAAAGTGACTCAGAAATCCTTAACTGAGTCACAGGATCAAGTCCCAGGCAGCCCACAGAAAGCAATACTGCTAATACTTTTTACAGTACCTTTGTAAAAGATATTTTGTTAATAAACTGTCAAACAACACAAAACACTTCCAGGCAGCTTTAACTCTTCTTTGTTTAATACTGAGTTTTTGAGAGTATTTAAATATGGCAAGAGGATAAAATTTCTCTGCAGATGCAAATATAAAATGAAAAATCCACTTGTAGCAGAACAAGTATGAATTACCAGCTAGGATTCCTACTGTAAAAAAATAAAGGGAACTTAATTCCTGCTTAAACATTTCATATACTCCAGAATTTGTACAATACTTATTTTCTCTTTCCAGGAAGCAAACAATGAGCTTTTTACCACTGCTCAACCACCTGTGGAATCACAGACCTATGCTGCTGGAACGCATATTAAGATGCAGTCAGACCCAAAGCCCTGCACTGATACTTGAACAAATACTTGGACACACTCTACCAGCTGTTTTTAAACTGTTTCTATAAACCTCAAAAGAAGGAAACGTCACTGATCCGCAGAGAAAATCTGCTGTATTTAACCACACTAATAACTAATTAAAAAAAAATAATGCAAACTAGAATTAAAATAAACAACCAGAGGATTCAAGACTTATAAATAATATTGGGGATCTGGCCTAAAAAGATGTGAAGAAAGGGGAACTCAAAGCACTGTCAAAACTCTGGTTTATACTTCCTATTATTAAAATTATTAAAGACAGAGAAAAGCAGGCTATTTTGAAGTGCAATCATACAACTACTCAAGTGTCCTGACATCCATTCCAGTTTTTGAAACCCACAAGAATAACCTCAATAAAACCCAGCAATTTTAAACAAACCAGGGTATATCAGGTACTATAAGACACTACTGCCAAATTCCATGGCATTCAGTATTTTCCATAAGGCCTAACTGTTGAAGTAAACTGAAAACATTTACTTGCTGACACATGCAAGCTTCTAGCCTTCAAGGGTTTCAGAGAACAGCTAGAAAACACACATACCATGAAGGTTCAGAAAACAAGTAAAAACTGGCCAAAACGCACGGTTAAAAATCACGCAGCTTTACATACACGACACAGAGTGAGGGGGAAGAGATAATTGTATGGATGGATTCACCAGTTTTGAGCAAGCAGATTTGGAAATACAACTAAGAAAGGGTAAGTATGGGAACTTCATATGCTCACTTTTGGTTAATGTTTGAAGATCTTCAACAGATGGCGGCCCGTTTTTCTTCTCGTAAGGAATGACGGTTGTTAAGTACTGCCAAACGAAAACCAGAGTTACTTGACAGACAGCAGGTTGTAGCAACTGAAATTGCTAGCCACAGATAAAGGGTTTTCAAAAGACACTTTCAGAAGAGCTTAACATTCTACCTTTCCTATCCAAAAAAAAATATTTATTACAGAAGCCAAGCTCCTTGTTTTCTTTTTTTCCAAAGGATGTGACCACTTTAGAAGTCATGCAGCTAAACAAAAACTGCAACAGTTTACAGAACAAAGCTTCACTTTTAGGTTTGCTCCTCGGAGCCTAAGCACAACAGTGAAGTCTTTTCTCCCTCCAGAAGTCAGCCAGTTCTTCAAGTACTTGAAGTACTTCTTACAATCAAATAAAAGCTGGAAGAACGAACCTCCCCCCATCTCCCCATAACCAATGCTATCAATGCAGATGAACAATTTTCAAATTTGCACTTAAAAGTATAAATTTACAATCATGCAAGTGTCACCAGTTGTATCCAAAAATCAGAAAGTATTTCTGTCTTCTTCAAGTACATTAAAAAAAAGAATCTTTCCAAGTAAAGATTGATGTTACCTTCAAACAACCTGGGAAACTGATGACAGTCAGCTTTTTAAGGGAGTCCAGAGAATAATTTTTACAGGATGTTGGGGGTGCCTTAAGTAAGGTGTTCAGGTTGGTAGAAGTGTGCTAGCAAGTATTTGGGAAAACAAAAAAAATAAAATCAAAAAAATCTTAAAGCTTGGCATATGCTGTGTTTGAACAACCTGAAAACAACCACAGGATCTTCTCAGCAACTGGTTAACTCTTGCTGAGGATGTGAAACATCCCAACGGTTTTGACAGAACAAAGTATTGCCCAGTCCCAGCTTCAAAGGTGATCTATACTCCTCTGTGCAAAGAAAATTAGGCTGCCTTACAGTCAGGTGAATATGAAGAGAGACATCTTTTCCCTTCTGGAACTACACACTTGCAAGCAGATGAACAAAGCAAGCCTAATAAACGTAAGATCCCACCGTTTGGATTTTGATTTAAATTCCCAGTTTTAATAAATTGTTTCAAATGAACTCTATTTTTGTTCTACTTGCTTTTTACTGAAATCTTCTCTTGTCAAGTTTGTTTGTTTGTTTTTTTTTAAAGGCAGAATTTTCTTAAATCTTTCAGGATTTTAATGCCTGCACTGCAACCAAGATTGATTTTCAAATTCTTGAAGCAATCCAATTGCTCTCCTATTCAATCCACTCAGGCAACATCTTACTTTGCAGTCTATATGAATGCATATTTTCCTTAGGGAGGTCGGCATTTCAAACATACTGAAACTGCTGGATTTTTCCAGCATGTAAAGGTTCCCTCTCTGTCTCATTCAACTTCAAAGCTAAGTGTTTATCCATGTAACACATTATATATAAGGTCTCCTGCACTTCAGCAAGCGCCAAATGTAACTCAGACCCCTAGTGAAGAGGTTCGCTTTGCAGAAGGAAATTTAGTGTTGCCAAACGTAGCTGTAATTGTTGCCATATTTAGAGTGGGATCATGCACTTCTGACTAAAATCCGAACAGACTCAGTTCTTCAGTCACTTAAAGGAACCTGTTGTATAGGATGTCCTGGCATCTCACCAAGACTTTCTGTAAACATAGGGTGCTTTCCTCCCTCTCTTTTCCCTTTGCATTTTCTCACATCCACTTAGCACAGCAGAGGAAAGCACGCAACACTTCTTAGGAAGCAGTTTCCAGTTTCTTTTCCAGCAGATGTAACCAACAGATATTGCTAGAGAACTACACTCTTACTGAAATTACTGGAATCAATAGCTAGATATGAGGCTGTTAAATCCACAGATGTCAGAAGTTAAAGTACATCTACTAACTCAAAGATCAGATCTGAGGCTGTCATTTCCAGCCTCTAGAACTATGTGGCATTCTACCATTTACCTAGACAATTTCACTGGACCAAATACAAGTATCCCCAGTATTCTTCTCCTGTAAAGTCCACCTTCCAATTTTCCCCTCTAATATTAACATTTGCTTTTTGAAGTAATTTCTTTCTTAGCTTCCAGAAATCATCTTGTTTTTTCTTACCAATAGTTTGTTGCTGTAACAATGCCTCTATAATAGCACTATAAAAACTCATTCACTGAATTGCTGTGTGAAGAATAACATATGAAAAGGAAGAAAAAAACATTACTGAAGCATAGCTTACTGAAATAGATATTAAGCCTACTGTAGTCTCTACATTTTTGAAGCAGATTTAATAATATGATAAGCAGCAATTCCCACTGCTATTTGTGACCACCCTAAGCCAGACCAAAACAGCCCAAAACCACTCTAAACCAGCCCAAACCAGTGTTTGAGAGGTCTAAAAATTGAAATGAAGATGCCTATCTTGAATTTTCTTCTGGAAATATGATCACAGAAAGAACTTCCAACATTTCAATGGCTTTTATGCTGTCGGTGGTGTTTTTTTCCACTACTAGATGCAAACATGGAGTTCCCACTGGAAGTTTCTCTTTAAATGGCGAAAAATTCCAAGTATTCTTCACTTGCCTCAAACACACACAAAGAAAAGAATTAAAATTTTTAAAAGGGAGCTATCCACTATCAGAGTAATACGACCCAGAAAATAGTAAAGGTAATAGATCTTAAAATTAAAGACTGAAGAGTTCAGAAATAAGTGTACAAATGTGGCATAAACTTAGTTGTGACTGTGTATGAATTTCTGCCTTCTACAGTACACAAAGAATTATCTGTCTTTGCATTTTTTTTTAAGCACAAATCCAGATGGTTAACTAACTCTTCTGTGCTAGCAGAAAAGAACTGAATGTGAGTTTATAATGACAATAAAACTTTAGAAACACTCAAATGAATATACTGAGAACAGCACCAAGCAACTGAGCATCTGATTCTGATTTTTTTACTTTGCAACTTGCTGCTATAATGCAATACCCCAATATTTTAAAAGCAGGACCAGGGCTTATGTCGTGGGTATCATTGAACAGAAATAGTTCTAACTCAAACTAAGACAGCTTAGTAATGTGAAAAAACCCCAATCAATCAAACAAAAAACAAATGCCATATAAAAATCAAATTCCAGGACTAAATCAGAAAAGAGCTGATATCTTTCCTACCTTTCTCCCCTATTTTTCATTTTAAAGTTCTTGTTATTTCCATGATAGGCCTTAGTATATGTGAAGGTAAAAAAAAAACCCCAAACATAACCCTGCTAACAAGGAAATAGTATAGGATAAATCAGTGGAAAAGTATGATCAATATGAAGAGTAACGTTAGTAAACTACCTAAAAATATGACTTGAATTGTTACCCACTCAGTGTTCTTGTTAATATATGATTATGCTACCTATGTCTAGAAATTTAGGAGGCAAATAAGAAAAGGTGTATTTGAATAGAGACATGCATATAAAAAGTCTTTTAAACAAAAGTAAGAGAGGATGGCATAACTATGCATGCTAACTTCATGAAAACACATGACATTTAAAATATCAAAAGAAAGAGCTGAACAGCTGTAATGTATTAAGTGGTAAAGACAGCCAAGAAAAGAACCCAGCATAGCTATTACATTACCAGTACTATGATAATGTAGAGTGGTAAAAACTGTTAGGGTAAGCTCTATGCATGTGTCCAAGACTCCCAAAGCTGGGGACAAACAGCTGGATTCATGTATTCATGAACTCTCATACATAATATGTTGCTTTAGAAAGACTGTCAGTCCACCATTTCTAACCCATTGATCCAGGAATGACTTGAAAGGAGTTGCTTTTACCTCCTGAATATCTTTGCAGGATATTCCAGCCACTTTCCAGACAAAAGCCTCATCAGCAATGACTTCTAAACTACCAGGCAGTTTATGCTGTTCTCAATGGACTTCTCACCAGGAGGAAAGAAAAGCCCTAAACCAAAAACCCACAAAACCAAACCACCTCCATCTAAGACACTCATCTAACATAGCTGGATAACTAAAATGGGCGAGTATGCATTAAATAATGTGAAATGTCAGTATTTCATCATGTGAGACAAAAGACTAAACAATAGCATAAACATTAACATTCTACCAAAATACAGAACGCATTTAATAAAATACATACTACAGATCTAGGGAAGGTGTGGGCCCCCTCAGAAAAGAAACAGGAGAACTGGCAATGGATGACACAGAGAAGGCTGGAGTTCTCAATAGCTGCTTCACTTCAGTCTTCACTGGCAAGGGCTCCAGCCACACCCCCAAAGTCGAAGAAGATAATGGCAGGGGTGGGAAGGTGGAACTGCCTGTGTTAAGTTAAGATGAGGTTTGTGACCATCTGAAAAACCTGAAAGTTCACAAGTCCACGAGACCCGACAGGATACACACACGGGTACTGAGAGATTTGGCAGATGAGGTTGCTAAGCCACTCTCTATTGTGTTTCAAAAATCATGGCAGTCTGGTGAAGTCCCCACTGACTGGAAAAGGGGAAAACATAACCCCTGTTTTTAAAAAGGGGAAGAAGGATGATCTGGCAAACTATAGGCCAGTCAGTCTCACCTCTGTGCCTGGTAAGATCATGGAGCAGATCCTCCTAGAGGCACTGCTGAGGCAGAAGAATAATGAAGAGGTGATTGGGTATAATTAACATGGCTTCACCAAGGGAAAATCATGCCTGACAAATCTGGGGGCCTTCTATGAAAAGGTCACAACATCAATAGACAGTGGAAGAGCAACTGACGTCATTTACCTGGACCTGAGCAAAGCCTTCGACACTGTCCCGCATGACATCCTGGTCTCCAAGCTAGTGGAATATGGGTTTGATGGATGGACTCATTGGATAAGGAATTGGCTTGATGGCTGCACTCAAAGAGTGGCTGTCAGTGGATCCATGTTGAAGTGGAAGCCAGTGACAAGTGGATTCCCTCAAGGATCAGTACTGGGACCAGTCTTGTCCAACATCTCTGTCAGCGACATGGACAGTGGCATCAAGTGCTCCCTCAGCAAGTTTGCCAACAACACCAAGCTGTGTGGTGCGGTTGACATGCTGCAGGGGAGGGATGCCATCCAGAGGGACCTGGACAGGCTGGAGAGGTGGGCCCATGCCAAATTCATGAAGTTCAACAAGACCAAGTGCAAGGTCCTATATCTGGGTCAGGGCAATCCCAAGCACCGCTACAGGCTGGGTGAAGATTGGCTTGAGAGCAGCCCTGAGGAAAGAGACTTGGGGGTGTTGGTGGATGAGAAGCTCAACATGAACCACCAGTGTGTGCTTGCAGCCCAGAAGACCAACCATATCCTAGGCTGCATCAAGAGAAGCATGGCCTGCAGGTCAAGGGAAGGGATTCTCCCCCTTTGCTCTCGTGAGACCCCACCTGGAATATTGTGTCCAGTTCTGGAGCCCCTATTGCAAGCGGGATATGGAAGTGCTGGAGCGAGTCCAGAGAAGGGCCACGAGAATGATCATAGGACTGGAGCACCTCTTCTATGAGGACAGACTGAGAGTTGGGGTTGTTCAGTCTGGAGAAGAGAAGGCTCCAAGGAGACCTTCTTGGGGCCTTCCAGTATCTGAAGGGGCCTGCAAGAAAGCTGGCAAGGGACCTTTTAGGAAGTCAGACAGTGATAGAACCAGGAGAAATGGATGCAACCTAGAGGAGGGTAGATTTAGATTAGACATTAGGAGGAAGTTCTTCACTATGAGGGTGGTGAGACAGTGGAACAGGTTGCCCAGGGAGGTTGTGGAAGTCTCATCCCTGGAAGCTTTTAAGACAAGGCTTGATGGGGCTCTGGGCAACCTGATCTAGGGGATGGTGTCCCTGCCAGGCAGGGGGTTTGGAACTAGATGATCTTTAAGGTCCCTTCCAACACTGACAATTTTATGATTCTATGACCTGAAACAAATAAGTATTACTTTGAAATAATGCATAAGAATCTTGCTACCTAGATGTGTGTAACATTTAAAGTGACACTCACTGAAGCTGGGCCTCAGTGGTGTATATTTCAACTTTTAAATAGTCAATGAAAAGACACAAAGGAACATAAGATTTAGATATTTTCATCATAGTATTGTCTGAGCTGGAAGGGACCCAATAGGATCATCGAGTCCAGCTCTTAAACCCATGGAGGACACCCCAAGAATCACACCATGAGCCTGAGAGCATTATTTAGACGCTTCTTAAACTCCATCAGGCATGGTGCTGAGACAACTTCCCTGGGGAGGCTGTTCCTGATCCCAACCACCCTCTGAGTGAAGAAACGTTTCCTAATCTCCAGCCTAAACCTCCCTTGACTCTACTTCATCCTGTCTCCCCTTGTCCTATTGCTATACACCAGATCAAAAAGATTGATCTCTGCCCCTCTACTATCCCCTGTGAGGATTTAAAGATAGCTATGAGGTCGCCTCTTATTCTCCTCTTCTCAGGGCTAAACAAACCAAGTGACCTCAGCCACTCCTCATAAGGTTTCCCCTACAATCTCTTCACCATCTTCGTAGTCCTCCTATACCACTGTTTTAATAGACAGCTCATATGCTACCAGCCAAGTTACTTTTAAAGTATTCATTGTATTTTTCCAGAATTTCACTACATTTTTCCTTTCCAGAATCTTGAGATCTAGCTTGAATCTCAATTTATTGGTGTGTGCTGTAAAATCATTAGATACACATTTGGTTTTTGATTTGCTCAGATCCTCATACCAAAAGAGATAAGGATAACTTCATTAAAATGCTGAGAAGCTGTACAGAATACCAAATAAATTACTAACACCCCTCTCAAGCCTTCCCTATTTGTATTGCCACTACCTACAAATTTAAACAATTCAGTTGCTGGCTTAATATTTATTTCTCAGAAGCGGACAATTAAAACCACAGTATAATTTGGGAGCATAATGTCTGAGGTGACTCATTCAAAAAAGCCTGAAAAAGACATGAACCACTCCTTTAATAAACATTTAAAAATAGTATTAGTTCTTTGGCAAAAGGTTAAGACACAAAAACACTTATCAAAAGTAGGCTGCATACATCCATGCCTCTCCATGAGAAGTATAAGCAATGAACCACAAATTTAATGAAGACAAGTTCAGTGAACTATATATGCTTGCCTAGTACACTGATTATGTTAATCTCTCAACTGCTATTTCAAATCTTGCTTAGATACAGTATTCAAAGCTAGGTATCCAGGCCTCTGGACTATTAGCCCAACTGAAATCCTTCAGCACTTGTAGGAAACACAGGCTGTGTCTCCATTCACACACTTCTCTCTCCACTTCTCTTTGTGTTCAAATGGTGATAGCCCCTGACACACAGCACTATGGATTTTTCAAACTTGAATATATTCTGTGGGAAAGATGCCAAATTTTGGTAGCTCTAGGGCATACGGAGCAGTAATGAACAGTTACATTCCAGTGTCCATATGCTTGACATGTACCTTCCTTTGAGTCCCCGTGGTTTTCTCCTAAGCCTGCTCTTGGGGCATTCAGTGTCATTCTGACTGTGCTGGAGTCCAAATGAGAGGCACTGACTACCAGAGTCACAGAACGTTTTGGGTTGGAAAGTGCCTTTAAAAGTCATCTAGTCCAAGCCCCCTGAGTCATCAGGGAAAGCTTCAACTAG
The DNA here is from genome assembly GCA_013399015.1 of Galbula dea. NCBI lineage: Eukaryota > Metazoa > Chordata > Aves > Piciformes > Galbulidae > Galbula > Galbula dea. The sequence goes on along the minus strand of VWZX01004390.1, from coordinate 132,619 downwards.
ATCAGGTTGCTCAGAGCCTTGTCCAACCTCACCTGGAATGTTTCCAGGGGCATCCACCACCTATGCCAGTGTTTCACAACCCTCACTGTAAAAAACCTCCTCTTTCTTACACCTAGTCTAAATCTCTCCTCTTTTAGTTTAAAACCAACACCCCTGGTCCTGTCACAACAGCCCCTGCTAAGAAGATTGTCTCCATCTTTCTTATAGGCCCCTTTAAGCACTGGTAATGATGCACTAATCAGTAACCTGCACTGCACACATTGGCTGCTTTTAACGTCGTGCGTTCTTCAAAGGCAAGAAGACAGGGTCCATGCATTTTCCAGATGTTACTCTGTTTTTAGATACATCAGCTTTGAACCTCAAGAAAACAAAACCTTTTTTTCAGTTGGAAATGCTACACAAGTCCTTAATACTGAAGGCTGAAATGTTACATCTAACCTGATACATATTCTTCAAATTGGGTATTAGATTTTCACAGCCACCCAATGTATTTGTAGCATGCATTATGCCAAAATAGACTTTCAGTCTGCAGGAAGAAACAAGGGTTTCAGTGCATCAGGATACCAACTCATGACTGTTTCAAGCTGTTAAGGAAAGAAAGAGACTGTAGGCTGATAAGAGTCCTGAGGTAGGGAAAGAGTACAGATTACAACATTTGTTTTCTATTTTCCTGTTTCAGCATTTATATTCAACTACTGCCAATTTTTCAAGGTCTCAGCTCCTACCAGAAATGCAGGTAAAGAATGAGAAAAAGAAAGAAGACAGCCCAGCACCTGTTTCTCTCCACCCGCGTTTCCAAATGTGTGGCGGAAGCCATTCTGTATGACATTTGAGATCCCTTCCATGCTGAAGCGCTAAAAGTAGTGAAAACAGAGCAGAAAGAAAAGAGGGACAGAGAAAAGTTCAGAAGACTGTTAATCAGCATCTATCAAGACTATAAAAGACAAATGACAACGACAAGCTCTAAGGTGTATTTCAGCACTTTTTTTTAACTCATTCACCTATTCAATTTTTGCAATTAAAAAGTAAACCTTGTAATGATTGTTAAGCAGTATATCTACATCAAAAGTTAATCAAAGAAAATTGTCACACTGCAGACCTAGACTTGCCTTTTAAGGCTCTTTCACTTTGAAAGGTAAAACCCAGTATTTTTTAAAGTTCAGTTCACAGAACAAATTTCTTTAAAATTCAAGTTTGATCAATACACTTTAGAGACAATGCTGACATCAACTTTTCAGATTCTACGCATCTACTAGAATGAATCACTGTTCAGAGGCAGTCTTTTTTACCTCTACCTTTTAAAATATTTTATGCTTTTGTGCTTTCTTTTCACAAGTGAAGGAACAATTAGTGTTTCCCATTTTTGTAACATGATAAAATATAGACTATTAGTTAATAACATATTTTGAGCTCCATTACATGGAATGCAAGTAAAGAAAAATTAGTAATTCAATCACAGCTTTTTCTTGAACTTCGTAGTCCTTTTTGCTTGCTGAAGAAGTAAAAAACCCCTCCACCAAACATAACAAAAAAAAAAACACCACCCAAAAACCCCCTCCAAACTAAAACAATTCTGGTGTTTAGCATAAAATATAAAAATAAGCAACTCAGAAAAACATAAAAAGAATAAATTGTCAACCTGATGACACAGGGCAGTATGATGTGTACACCTCAGCACACTTATCAGAATGTATTTTTTATGGGAGGCAGAAAAAAAATGTTCTGGAATAAAGAATTCATTTGCTTTCTAAAGCACAATGAGGTCAGTAAATAGACGCAGATGTTGTCAAAGGCATCTTAACTCTTTTTAAGATATCCTATTTAAAGGAATTGGTATCTTCAAGTCCTCACTATTTTTCATTACTCCCCAGTTTGCACCTGTGAGAGGTACTAAGTTCTAGAGGTCTAAAAAAGTGATTTACCCAAAGACTGTAACAAGGACAAAGAACTAAAACCTCCATTTATTCAAATGCAATTATAAGCAGAAGATCTGGCTTTCTTAAGAGTATGAGAATTTCACCTTATGTCCAAGCCTTGTATTTAAATGACAATTATAGTTTTAGATAATAATTTTCTTAGTTTATAAATTATTAACAGAAACTCCCTTTTCACAAAGTTATTGGAACATATTTTCTGTATATACATTCTCACCATTTCCTTAAAAAAAACCAACCCAAACCTAAGAAAAAGCAGAAGTGCTGAAGGAAGGAACCTTGCACCTCTTTCTGGAAGAATACTCTCAAATCTGTACTTGGTCAAAGTTGTTTTCAGATGAACTACACATATGCAGCCTAATCTTTCCTGGGAGCTAGTTTGTTCTATCCCTCAGAAAACAATCTGACACATCTACATCTTGAAGCAACCAAACATTGAAATGTCTTATATTGGGAGTACATACATTTATACTTGAAAGTATCATTCAAGTCTCTAAACTTGAAACTAACCAGAATAGCTTATAAATCACTTGAATCAAGTTTCAAACCCAAATAATTATTTCTGGTTAGAATACCACTTTCTATTTTTCCATGTCTGAGAAGCACAAGGGAGTACATTTGAGCTTTTCACTGTGCTCTTGCAAAGGAAGGTTTTTTCCCAGGCATACAGTTCTTAAGAGTTCTATCAAAACATAGCTATGTACATGAACACTTCTCATTAGACAGACAAGATCAGAAGTCTATTTGGGTTATACCACAGTTATCTTTTTTTTTAAGTTCAGAAATATATTCTGAAGATTTTTTTTTCTTCTTTACAAATGTTTATTCCTTATGTCTGAAAAGCAAAACCCAAAACCTTCTGATGTCAAACTGAACCACTCTTTCTGGGACTGAGCCAAGATCTACACTACATTAACCACATTTTCAACATCCTACATGAGACACTAAAATTCTAATATTAATACCCCACCTTAAGTAATTTAAAATTATACCAGACAGATGAAGAGAAGATTGCATTGATAATAACCTAATGTCTTTCATTCTCTGCCTCCTATTAGTCAAACAGTGTTTGAAATACAGAGTACAAGACTGTTGTCCAAGGTTGTAAGGAGGCAACTAGGAAAGCTAAGGCCTCTCTGGAATTCAACCTTGCAAGGGAGATCAAGGACAATAGGAAGGGCTTCTTCAAATACATTGCAGGAAAAACTAACTTTCCCAATATATTCATTAACGACCTGGCTGAGGGAACAGAGTGTGCTCTCAGCAAGTTTGCTGATGACACTGAACTGGGTGGAGTGGCTGACACACCAGAAGGTTGTGCTGCCATTCAGCTTGACTTTAACAGGCTGGAGATTTGGGCAGGGAGACATTGAATGAAATTCAACAAGGGCAAGTGTCAAGTTTTACACCTGGGAAAGACCAACCCCATGGATCAGTATATACTGGGGACTGAGCTGCTGGAGAGCAGTGAAGGGGAAAGAGACCTGGGGCCCTGGTGGATGGAAGGATGACCATGAGGCAGCAGTGTGCTCTTGTGGCCAGGAGGGCCAATGGGATTCTGGGGTGGATTAGAAGGGGTGTGGCTAGAAGGTCAAGAGAGGTTCTTCTCCCCCTGTGCTCTACCCTGTTAGGCCACATTTGGAATACTGTGTCCAGTTCTGAGCCCCTCACTTTAAGGAAGACAGGGAACTGCTTGAAAGAATCCAGCACAGAGCCACCAAGATGATGAAGGGGCTGGAACATCTTCCTGATGTGAAAAGGTTGAGGGAGATGGATATCTTTAGCTTGGAGAAGAGGAGATTAAGGGGTGACCTCATCTATGCTTTTAAATATGTGAAGTGTTGGTGTCAGGGATAGGGTCAGGCTCTTCTCAGTGAAGCCCAGTGACAAGACAAGGGGCAATGGCTGTAAGCTGAAGCATACAAGGTTCCATGTGAATAGAAGAAATTTTTTTTTTCCCAGTGAGGGTGTCAGAGCACTGTAACAGACTTCCCAGAGAAGTTGTGGAGTCTCCTTCTCTGGAGATATTCAAAACCCATTCAGACGCACTTCTGTGTGACCTGGTCTAGGGAATCCTGCTGTGGCAGGGGGGTTGGACTAGATGATCTTTCAAGGTCCCTTCCAATTCCCAACATTCTGTGATTCTGTAATTCCTTTTATTAGCATGTTCTGTAAAGAATAAATCATAGAATGTTAGGGGTTGGAAGGGACCTAGAAAGATCATATAGTCCAACACTCTGCCAAAGCAGGGCACTTAGGTAAGGTCACACAGGAACAAGTCCAGGTGGGCTTTCAATGTCTCCAGAGTAGGAGCGCAGCCTGTGCCAGTGTTCCATCACCCTTACTGTGAAAAAATTCTTCCTCAGATTAACACTAAACCTCCCGTGCTCTAACTTGCTCCCCATCCCCCTTGTCCTAACATTGGATGACACCGAGAAGAGACTCACTCCAAATTATCTTCTTCCTATAAGTCTGCACTACACTTTGGTCTCATTCCTGAATCTTGCTGGATGTAGTAATTTTGCCACAGGTTTCAAGAGATCCAGGGTAAGGCTTTCACTTTTTTCATATCTAAAAACAACATGATTATCTGTACAACTTCAGCTGAATTTTCTTGAAGTGGTACATACTAAAATTAACACAGTGAAACCAAGCAGATAAAATGAGTTTGCCTGCTGAGAACAGAACACACAGCAGTACATCCACACACAGCATCTTTTGCAAGAAAGTTACACTGATTCCTGGCTAATCTTCAAACAATAAAAACCCACCTTTTTTGATCATGAGCAGAGTAAAATGTTATATGACATTGTGAAAAAAAGTAATCTCAACAGGAAGTGCCTGAGCTTTGTCTGCAACTAAAGGAATGGAAGCAGCTCTAACAACTATCTCGATATAATCTAGGACAACTACTTCCCATAGAAAAAAATATAATTTGAATGTATACATAGACACAAAAATTCTCTTACTGTTCCAGGCATATGACCTCTTTCTTGTTTGCCATTCTGAGGACTACCATTTTTCAGCTTCTTTTTCTTCTTTGTTGTTTCTTTGTGTTCTCTCTGTTTGTTTTGTACTTCAATGAGGACAGAAATGAAGCTGTTTTTCACTTCCTTCTCAAACTCCAACTCATCTCGTAGAGCCAACTGCTGTACCAATTCCTCAGAATAATCCTTTATAGCAGTCTCAATTTCTTCTAGCAGTTCATTTAACTCAGCAACAGACAATCTTTTTACTCCTATAAATAGTTTATGAAAAAGTAATCTGTCAAGATTTTAAGCATGAGAATACTTGTGGGAATTACAAAAAAAGGACTTTGAATTTTTTCAAAATTAAAAATTCTAAAACTACACGGAACAAAACATAAATAAACACATCATAGAGGGAACAAGAAGATGGTTAAGCTTTCTTCTTATTTCTGACAAATGTGAGATAATTTGCAAATAGGAAGGGCATGCTGTACTTAAGGAACCTGAAGTAAGCACTGAACTTACAATACTCACACTTATTTACTATTACTTTCCACCTACACTCACTATTCAAAGTAAAAGGTCTCTATACTCTCTGGCAAAAAATCAAAGTTTAGGTATTTCTGGAAGCCCTGGATTATTCACCTACAGTAATACAGAAACTGTAATCTATGAATAAAAACAAGAACCCTCTTCTGGCTATTGCTAAGGTATACATGCATATTACTATAAGCTTATGCCAAACTTTTATGAGAATATTTTTAGTTGCAAACCAACAAAATCCTCCAAATTTTCTTTGCTTGGGGATTGTAGTCAAAAGCATGGCCTCATATTACCTGAAACAAAGACCTAAATCAAAATCAGCTGTCAGACTCATTTCAATAAAAAAATAAGCATTAAAAGTTTTGAGAAAGTATGAGACTAAACTGGTCAAAGCTAAACTAGAAGCCTGTAAAATGTCAGTTTGGAAACAAAAAAATCCTTCTGAGTTTGCATTTTAAAGGGACTACTGGAGCATGTGTTACAGAGAGAGAAATTATGACCAAGACAAATGTACTGAGGCTTGCTTGGGTTAAAACTGGGCAAGTTCTCCGAGGACTGCTTTCCATTCCTGATTCAGTGTGACACACCTAGGAAGACAGTAAGTCCCAGCAGTTCCTATGTCAAAGAACATAATTTTCATATGCATTTTAGAAATGGCTAGTCATGGTTACACTGAAAGGTACAATCTGTTTAAGGATGCTGCATAAATGTTCATAGTTAGTAGGCTGTGTTGAATTAGTCTAGTAAATATCATGTCTAAAAGTACTGTTAAAAGGGAAAGTGCCTGTGAAAAAGTGTTGAAAAATATAATATAGCCATAAACTACAAGAAAGTAAAACTCTTAAAAGCATCAAAGGTAATAGGCAAAATGGCATTTTTCTCTCATAAATTACAGCAGAGAAAACTGATTGGGGAAAGCTCCTTGTCACTTAGTAAACAGGTAATGAAACCTGTCAAGGCAGCTCTCTAGCAAGGAGCCACGGTTTTTGAGAGTAGCTTAGGCCTTAAACTCTGTTCAAACACTATAACATACCATATATGCAAGGATCTGATTTTCAAGTAGTTTGAACCATCTATCACCTATGTTGTTGTTTAATTGTAAGCATGTAGCATGCAGGTTATAGCCTCCACTTGTAGCACAGGTCTTGGCTGTGCTCACCCACATTCAGTGCACATGTCACAGTAGGTCTTACCAGTGCAACAACTTTTTGCAGAGTCAACTCTGGTTGTCAGCAATAGCAAACATAAGCAGGGGGAAGAAAGGTAAATTCAGCTACAAAGTTAACTGGTACCTTACAGGCTGTGAAACTGCATATACTGTGTGGCAAAATTAATACGAGTAACTTCCACATGCATTCAGCACAACAAACTAAAAAGCACAGGTGCACCACTGTTTTGTTTTTGTGAAAGAAGACTAGAGAGCGCCAGTGAGTGCCAACATTTAAGAACTAGCTTCAAGCCTAACAAACAATTGTTCCAAAACTACAGGTGCAGACCACCCAACTCCAATCCTGACATGACAGATCAGCTGTCATTATCAAAGCCTACAGATGGGCTACACAGGAACTGCTCACCTGCATCAGCTAAGTGAAGACAGAGTAATTCAAATGCAGAAGACTACTTGGATTAAATCTTAGATATATAGGCTAATGGGCTCTCCTGTGTAGTCAGAACTGTAACTGGTTTTATTTTCGGACTGTCTTGATACATGTAATTTCATAGCCAAGAAAAAAGTAAATACAAGCTTTGATTCCCTGCTCTGAATCCTAAACATTAACATCTCTGATTTGTCTTACAAAAGGCAGACAGTTTCTAGGAAAACTGCAACAGTTTCCAAAAGAAGCAGACTAATTTTGAAGCAGCTTCACACAGAAAAAAGGGTAGCAAGAACTTTTCATAAAATAGCAACTTAAAAGACATGAAAACAGATTTTGAGAAACTGGTGAAAAAAAGCTAAATTATCTGCCAGAGTAACTCTAGGCATTGTCTGGTCAAAGCTGACCTTCAAACCATAACGATGCAACAGACAAGATGAACTCCTAAGGCAAAGCAAAATAAATATATGTAATACCAAGCAAGCTTGATTAGCTCCAAACCTAAGGACATACGGAATTGCAGAAAAGCAGGAAGCCCTGCTGAGTAGGGGTTTCACATTCCTGAAATTGCATGTTGAGACAGCTAGCAGTCCAACCATGAAAATGGGATCTCCTCCACAATCTGAAGTGTAGCAGAAACTGTAACTTATATCACAAAAGGTCAGCCGGTTTTCTGAATCTTCTACAAAACTTATATTGCTGACCAAGACTACAGGAAAGAAAGCATCAAGCTTTTAAAGAAAGACCAAAGAGGAAGGATCATCTAGAAAATATTCTCTAAGTTCTTATCTTCTAGAATATAAAGATGAAACTAATATCCATCATGACACCGATTAATCGGGTTCTCCTTTACATACAATCCAACCTACTACAATTAAACCATACATGTAATTTCTCCTTTCCTTTTGTATTGGAAAGAATAGATGATTTCATTTGAGTAGAAGAACATACAAAGTTTTGGGTTTTTTAAGTTTTAAGCTTTATGAAGAGGAATGGAAGAGAAAATAGAAGACAGAAAAACATGCAAGGTCCTTATAGAGGAAAAAAAAACCCAACACAAAAACACCTTTATTTTTGTGTTGTTGTATATCAGGGTATGCTGCAGTGACTGAAATAACACCAAAGAAACACCATTTTTTTTATTTATGGCATAGCTTTCAAGAGCTTTACCTCATCTTAATCAGTGTACTCACCTCAAGTGTCTCACTTTAAAATACAGAGATTAATAAACCTTAATAAAAATTATAAACTTACCACTTTACCTATGAAGAGAGCTCATTCCACTGAATCAAGCTTCAGCATGTTTATTTTAATTTGAAATTTTATAGTTTTACTTTTATTCTAAGTTACGAAAGCTGACAAAGGTAAGTCTTCTATTTACGTTCTGAATCTATTTTTTCAGGGTATTTTGAAATTATCTCTGAATGCAGATATTTTGTAATATGGAATACGTCAAACTTACCCTTAAAACTAATTTTCAATAAGCATAAGAGCAAACTACTAAATAAACATCACTTACTCTCTTCATAGCTGTTGTTTGTACTGGATCTCTTGAGTGTTTGAATCTCCTGGGAAAGTATGGAGAGCCGATCTGATTGGGTGGGTGTTTCATCATCATCTGGATCAGGTGATTCCTGCATCATTTCCTCTATTTCTTCAATCACCTTCAAAAAATTAAACCCTTATGAAAAGCCTCCTGCACAAAGAAACAGCCTGCCATCTCAAGCAACATTGTTATGAGCTTAGGGTTTTTGGGTTTGGTTTTTTTGTTTGGTTGGTTGGTTTGGGTTTTTTTTTCCCCCTCTTTGGTTTTGGGTTTTTGTTGGTTTGTTTGGGGTTGGTTTTTTGTTTTTGTTTTTTTTTTCTTCTTTGTATGCGTGTGTGTTGTTTTTTGGATTAATCTAATACCAGGACTTCATAGAAGAGAATCAACAGTATCATCCTTGGTATTTCTTCCCCATCCTTGCTTTCTGAGAATCAGCCTGCTTTTTTCAAGGTAGATTGGCGATCTCCTAACAAGAAGTGCGTTGAAACTACACAACTATTTCTATATGAATAGACACATGGTTCTGCTTAAGAGAACTAAATGAAGAGAGAGCTAAAATGTTTCTTGAGAGTTCAGCTGAAGAAAACAAAAAGACAACAAACTCAATTACCACCTCCCCGTTTCACTACACAAAACAAAAGAGTTCTGAATAACCTGAAAATCTACTGTGCTTATGAGAAGTTTGATGAACTGATCCATAACAACCTGAAGCTGACTTGCATCCTTGGGCATAACACCTAAGTTAGACAAAGTAGGAGAACAGAAATCCTGTGCACAGAGAGCTTACTTTTCAGTATAGAAATGACCATATTTCTACAGGCTAAATTATTAACTGGACAACTGAACAAATAACATATCAACTTTTATAGGTTTCAGGGCTGCAATCCACCTCACAGTAGAACAGAGCTGAGGCAGTTCAAGCAATCCTATCTTTTGTACCATGTTCATCAGTAACCATTTAAACAACAAGAAAATACATTCTTGCACTTGTTTACTAGAGAAAGGTTCAAGATACCTTAAGTAAATCCATGGATTTGGAACAGAAGCCTTTAAATAATTTGTAAAGATTGATAGCACAACTGCTGATGTGCTCTCATATTAGGCAACACCAAGAAACCACAAAGCCATGTGAAGATATGAATGGCCTACAGTAATGCTGGAAAACTACAAATGCTACAATACCATCTACATTCTGAAAATATTTTTCTTCTCAACACATATTTAATCAAGTAGTACTTCTGACTAATTCATGGTAAGAAATGTATAAAGATTTCAAAGACCCTGGAGTATCAACCTCACCTGAGGTACTGAAATACTTTTGAAATCTGAATGACCTGGTACTATTTCACACATTATTATGACCCCAAATAAAGAACAATGAAAAAGCTTAGCTGTGGTGAACAGCAAGGAAGAAGAACAAAAAATAATTACAGACTAAAAGAATATGCTACACCAACAACACTGTCTTTGCTGAACATATCACCTGTTCTGCTGTGAAGAGTGGTTCATCATTGATGCAGGAAACAATGATAGAATGCATATCGAGCTGTTCTCTCAGCTCCTCGTCATCTGACAGGTCAAGGTTCAAGTTATCATTTACCTAGAGAGCACAAAAATATGTATTTATGTAAATACATATATACACATTTGTGTGTGTTTATATACATATATTTTATCTGAAATACATGTACATATACAAAAACCAAAAGAGCAACTAATATTAACTTTTAAGAATATAACAGATTCCCTGCCTGGAATAAAGACATCTATGATTCTTGTTGTCAAGTATCTGGACACTGAAGTACCTTAACAATGGAAAAATCAAAACTGCAATCAGAAAGAGTTAAAATAGCAGTCAGTCTTTAAATATCCTCAGCATACAAAGACCATATGCACAGTGACATGCAAGTACCTGCAAGGAAGGCAGTCAATCCAATGTAGATATTTAAATCTTAAATGAAGATAGACTTTTATCAGCACGGGGTGAAAACACCTATCATCTCTAACTCCACACAAATCTGCTATTTTACATGCTTTTATAGTTCTACTTTTTCACATAATAAAAGACACAAACCCCCTTGTTTTAAAAACCAGAACACTGTTATCACCCTAATTATTTTTAAAATGTATTGTTGAATATATCAGGGCCTTTTCAAAAAGAAATGGAAGTAATGATATTCCCACACATATACCATCAAATTACACTCATCCTTCAAAACCAAAGATGCATGTATTGTGAAAGAAAAGATTTGACTCCCCTCCTTAATCAGACAGGTATACTTCATTCTCATACAGTGATACATTCTAGTTTATTTACAAAGTTGTTTGCTTTGACTGCAGTTTGTCTATTCCAGCCAAACCAACTTAGCCACCCACAGTCACCAAAAGCTGCAACCCCTAACCTTTGACATTTCTAGGTCAATCACTTTAACTGATCTTTGGGCTAACTTACAAGCATTATCACTAGCTTGTCTCACTGTATCAGTTTTCATTGTTTGTGATAATTCCTCAAACTCTCCCCTTTTCTTCAGAAACCATCACAGTTTTCCAATTGATTTTGAAGATGCTACCAATAACCCCACATAGACAGTCGATAAGGGAAAACATCTATTTGTATTTCCCTGGCCATCAGAATGATGTCAAATGTCCACTTTCTTCCAGAATTGGAATTCCAATGCAGTGACAGGGCTCCACTAAGAATATCCCTTCACCTGCTGCACAGATACACTCCAGTTTTGACATGTTTTAATGTCTACTGTCCTCAATGTTTTGCATGTATCTAGGATTATGACAACAACTATGCAATAGTAGCAAGGATAATAGTTTATATAGAAGGAGGTCAGCTTCCCCTCCTGACATCTCCAGAAATGATGTCTTGGGAGGCAGTCAGACTACATTCTGATAATTCAGGCTAACAAAACACCTTAAACAGTCCAAGCTGGTACTGAAAGGACCACTTGGCCTTCCACTCAGCCACTCTCTGTGCCAGTTTCTGTCCTCACACTCCTACCAGAGAATGACCTGTTTAAAAGTAATCTAACAAAAATACAATAAAGAAGCAATAGCACAATTCTATTCCTTATACCACTGTACAATACTTCCACCCAACTACTACTTTCACTGTCAGAGCCATATAAGAGCGTTCACAGATCTGTGATGTGAAGCAACAAAGACTACGTGACTCAGCCCTATTTTCCTTACATTCTCCCCTACCCCCCAAAAAAGATAAACACTTTAAACACAAATTCAACAGCATATTGCTCGTTTCAAATGTATCAAGGAAAAGTTGCTTTGCTGTTAGTATTTATTGTAAGAAAGTTAAAATAAGCAACTAGCTCATCCATATGCTGTCACATATCCAGAAATACTGCTGAAACACAGAGAAGTAGAAAAAAGTATGTGAAACGCTCCCAAACAGATGGGCTTTACATGTTAAAAGGCGTGCCAGGTGGAGCAAAGGCTGAAAAAAGTTAGACATGTTAAACCCATAAACTGATTTTTCCCTCTACTGGCAGGATACCTAAGATTCTTTCTAATCCAGCAGCATTACATTTTTTTATATTGTTGCTTGATAACTTCAAGGAACTTACAAAAAATTTAGGAAACATTCATTTATATTTTATCTAGTTTCTTATAAAGAAATCCATCAGCCTTCCAGTTCATTTTTCAGTCACACAACAAGGTCAGAGCATTGGGGCTTGTAAGTCTTTTTACTTCAAATATTACTCTAAAACCACTCTGAAAATCACAGGATGGTTTGGGTTGAGAGGGACCTTTAAAGTCATCTAGTCCAACCTCCCTGCTGTAAGCAGGGACACCTATAACTAGATCAGGTTGCTCAAAGCCCCAGTGTCCAACCTGACCTGAACTGCTTCCAGGGATGGGGCATCCACCACTCTCTATGCAAGTTGGGCAAGTGTCTCACCACCCTCAGAGTCAAAAATGTCTTCTTTCTATCTAGTCTGAATCTTCCCCTTTTAGTTTAAAACCATCACTCCTTGTCTTGTTGCAACAAGCCCTGATAAAATGTCTGTCCCCTTTTTTATCATCCCCCTTAAGTTCTGAGATGCTGCAATAAGGTCTGTCCAGAGCCTTTTCTTCTCCAGGCTCCCGACCTCTCTCAGCCTGCCTCACAGCAGATGTGTTCCAACCCTCAGATCATTTTTGTGGCTTCCTCTAGACTCACTCCAACATGAGGAGGACTCGAGAGCTGGACCCAGCACTGCAGCTGAAGCCTCACCAGAGGTGAGCAGAATCTCCACCCACCACCTGCTGGCCTTGCGGCTGGGGATGCAGCCCAGCAGATGGTTGGCTTTTGGGCTGTGAGCGCATACTGCCAGCTCATCCCAGCTTTTCACCCATCAGCATCCCTAAGTCCTTTTCTGCAGTGTTTCTTTCCATCCCTTCATCCCCAGCCTTGATTGATACCAGGGGATTCCCTGACACATGTGCTGGACCTTGCACTTGGCCTTGTTCAACCTCTGAGGTTCACCCACTTCTCCAGCCTTTTTTATTGTGGCAAAATAAAATAAACCAGTGTCTGGTTCAGGACATGGGTTCTGACATGCTGAGTTCCATGGCTGAAGTAACAGTGGCCTTTCCTTGTATCCCATCCATAAGTTTGAATACTACCAGAGCAGTGACTGATATTCACTGATACCATCACTGATAAAATCTGAAAAAAACACTAATAAAAATTAGAATAAACATAAGTCAAATCCAAGGGATAATCATCAGACTCAAATCAATAAAGTGAGTTCCAAATTGCCACCCTCCCCTGCTGAACCCCAAAATATCCTCTTCAGCAGAACAATCTTTGTCCCTGCCACGGTAAGAAGTAATTGTGGATTATATAATGTCAAGGCATTACCCTACTCTCAGGTTACACAGAGATATTTTTACAACATAATTCAACTTCACTATGTTTAAAAAATAAGCCATTCATTTCCTCAGAAGACCTGGGAGATGGGAATTCTCCTGGCTTCTTGAAGCGCTTTAATCCACTTCTAAGAAGCTCAGAGGACAACCCTTTTTATAAACCTTTCTGAGGCTCTTCATTCCCTGCTCCTTCTCCAGACAACTATTCTGCTTGTTAAATAAGAAAAACAAAACAAAACAAACTCTTACACTTCAGCTTTTTCTGGGTCACCTTTCTTGTAGAAAATGCCATTTTAAAGTCCACACTGTATTTACTAAATCAGGGTACTCCCACCTCTCTTCCTCCCTTACCCAGAACAATGTTCAACATGAAACTGACAGTAGACAGATTTCATGTGAAACACCATCTCATTTTAGATTTTTTTCTATCATGCTCTGGTTCTAATGAATACTCATCTAAAACTAACCTTGAATTATTCCAAGCCAAGGAGATGCAAAAAATACATCAATGGTAGTTTAATTTTTGATGTTTAAAAACTTCTCATGTATAATGCCGAGCACTAAAACTATTTTAAGCCATTTAATAACACTCTTTTATACAAATGCAAATTGCTTTATTTCCCTGCTGACTATAAAAGATCCAAAGAGGGTATATCTGCTTATCAGAACTTACCCCTTTTTCTGAAAGATTTAGTGTTGGCAAGTGCAAAGCTCTGGTGTGGGAAGATTTCCAGTCCACTGGCATTACGTTACCGTAATTATCAGTCAAAGCATTCCAAATCCTGGAGAGAAGAACAAAGCATCAAAACTGCAGAACTTAAACCAAGCAGCAACTGATCAGCAGTAAACATACTTGTAATGATGATATATCAACAAATATTTTTTCCTTCTTAAATATTCATCTACAAGTTACCGACAATATTTTTATAATGTTTCGAAGCTAAGAGAAAATTTTTTTGAGAAACATTATTTATTTCCCTTTTTAAAGCAACAGTGTATGCACAGCAGTGTAATAAAATAATGCAATGAAGAGACAGCTGCATTACTAATTATACTCAAAATCTTTCTGGGGAGTGGATGAGTCCTTCCTTTAATGAAAGCTGAGCTCAGCTATAAATCCCATTCGTAGTGTTGTTCCTGTTTTCCTTGCCTTTTGCACATTAAAATCAGGAATTAGCAGAGGCTGAGCAGCATATTCTGAGCCAAATTTTCTTTTCTTTCTTTAGATTCACTAAAGAATAACGAACACGCACGAATTACACTAAAATCTGCAAGAATTTAGTTTCTTCCAGAAGTAGTCTTGCTAAGTGCAGCCTACAACTCCTGTCTAAGGTTGATTTTAACTGTGTCTACAGGGTAGAAACTCTCTGGATGTACTAGAGGCAGCCCTATTCTTGTACACCAGCTCAGAGTTTGGAAGAGAGTAGACCTGTTAGCAGGCTGCTGTCTCAAGTCAGCTAACAAACCCTGCCTCTAAGTCCTATGCTGCAGGTGCATGTTCAGAGTGGTTGACTAGCTAGGCTCAGAGGTCAGAGGAACAGCCGAGCCAGACACAGAAGGGTAGAGACTCACCACTGCTGAACATGTCTCCGACTCATGGTTCTCTGACTTCACCTCACTGTTTATATCATAGATACCTAGTCTTTTGCCAAGAAGCTTTTTCTTCTCTTACAATAAGACATACAATCCAGTTATCTCAAAGTTAAATAAAGATAATATTTTTAATGAAGTTAAGCTGATAAGAGTTTACTGTAAATTAAGAATAAATACTTGTAAAATAATCTTAAAAACAGGAAAGCAGAATAGATTAGAAAGGCTCTATTGCTCAGGGGAAAAGAATACCACCGTTGCAGCTCAGGTTTTGTTCTCCATCTGCTTTCTCTACTTTCCATATTTAATTTCAAAGACTAAAGCAGCAGACAATCGAAACAAATACTACCCTCGGCTGCTCTAACAGCTGCGTTCTCTCACGCCGGAGGCAAGAGGCACCGGTATGTTCATACATTTCCCTCGCAGACAGGCGAACAGAACCAGAAGACTCGATGTCAGACCTGCACCACGCAGGCTGGACGTGCCTGCCTGCCCCCAGGTCCAGGCCCGACGGCTCACAGCTGCAATCCCGTAGGCGGGGAGAGGCTTCAACTGCGACAGCCTACAAGCCCTGCTAGAACTCGTCGAGAACAAGGCCCAGGACAGAAGGCCCATCGGCAACGCTTTCGTAGGGAAGGGTAGCTAGCCACAGAGACCGCGCGGCCCCCTGTCTCCGCGCTACTACCCCGTCCTGCTATCTCCTGCTCTGCTACCCCGTCCCGGCTATCCCCTCAGACTGGGCCAAGCCTCCCCCTCGGGTGGCCCAGACACAGCCGTCCCCTCTCCCTGCCTCCCCTCTGGGCCTCCACTCACTCATCGTCCTGCAGGGCGCTTTGCTCGGTGAGGGGCCGCAACGGAACGTGGCTCTCGCCGCCGCCACCAGTACGGGCCTGAGGGGGCTTAAAGCAGAGGGACAACTTCTCCCCTAAATCTCCACCACCCCAGCCGCCTTTGTCGCGAGAAACCTCGGGACCGCTTCCCGAGGAGGGCTGGAAGCCTGAGAAGTCCTGCCAATCCCCTGGGTCTCGTTGCGAAGCCGCCGCCATAGCTGCCGCCCCAAGTAGAGACGCCAAGCTGCATAACCCCACCCACAACTCCAGCAGTGACCGCTCCCAGCATCACCCGCAGTTTGGGGGGGCGGTGCGAGCAAGAGGCGGTGCGAGCAAGAGGCAGTGTGAGAAAGAGGCGGTGCGTGTGGTGGCTGTGCGTGTGGTGGCGCGCGGGGTTGCTCTGCAGTAGCAGCGTTCGGGGCTCGGCGCGGCGCACGCAAGCGTTCGGGGCTCACTGGTGCCTGTCTGCGGCTCTGCTCTGCTCGGGGCGGGGCGGGGCGGGGCGGGGCGGGGCGGGGCGGGGCGTGGCGTGGCGCCTGCTCCACGGCAGCACCGAGGCGAGCAGGTAGAGGTGTCTGCTGTCCTCTGTCAGAGCGGAAGATGGGGAGGCAGGTGGCCAGTGCGGTCTGGAGCTCTGGTACTGCTTGCAAGGAGAGGAGAGCGCCGGCCTGGCCTGTACCAGTGAGTGTGGCTTCTGGCTGCTTCACAGGGTGTGTGTCTGTACGGGGAAAGTGGCAGCCACAGGCCAGAGGCAGGCGCTTTTGAGGCAGCGATGAGGGGCAGTTCACCGTGGAGGAGAAAAGGCAAAGAGCATTTGCAGCATTTTTATTGTGAGCTGGTAACCTTGGGATGGATGCCTGTTCGGCTGCCATTTCTCCTCAATTCAGCCACCTAACGCATAAAATTAAGTTGTGGAGATCCTTGGTTGTTACTAGCCCAGTCACTCCCGTGCCCATTCTCTGCTACCTTTATATTGTGTGCTTATGCGCAATAGCTTATCATGGGCTTTTTTTATCTAGTACTTTTTTGAGCTGTTGCAAACATTTGCTATCCCAAACTATGCAGCAAGATTTTTTTTCTGCTTAACTTAAAAATTTGTCTTCAGCTGCCTTTAAGTTTCTTTTCATAGTTCCTACCTGATGTTTGGAAAGAGACACAGTGAATGGAGAATTAATTCCCTGTTAAGCATCTGCATGCCATTGAGGTAAAGACTTTAGTCCTATTAGTAACTCAGTTAACAGCTTTTTCAAAATGACAAACTGCAGTACACATAGGTATTCCTATATCCCTTATGACACTAGGAGTAGGGCAGAGGAGGCCAGGACCACTTTAAGTGTTCAAACGTGAGTGCACCCATAGTTTTATGCATTAGCACAATGGTGTTTTCTTTTACATTCTCATGAAAAAACAAAATGTTTGCAGGCAGAATTTGAAGATGCTCTTCTAGAAGACATTTTTCCATAGCCACAATCTTGGGAAGAAGTAAAAATGCTGGAAAAGGTAACTAGCAAGGGAGAGGAGATTCAGCATATGTAAATATGAAGAGATACACAAAAATACCAATCTATCCTGGCCTAAGTCAGTTATGGACTTTACAGCAATTATAACTACTTGGGCATTTTGGATTATTGCAGGTAGTTCAGCAAGAGCTAGCTCAGTGGTCAATAGCAATCCAAACAGTAAATATGATGGCAGATCCAGGGTGTACCATGTTTGAACCATGTGGATATTTTCAGTTCCTTTACTCTTGACCTCAACAGGACGTAATAGAATGGAAGTACAAAGAACAGCAAGACTGGGCAGAAGGTATGGAACAGCTCCCAAAGAACCATCTTGGGATTTTAAGCACAGAAAAAATGGAGAGAAGATACAGGTCTCTAAATAATAGGTGGCATATAGATACTGATCCACTGCTGCTTTGAATATAGAAAAGTCAGGGATATCAAATGAAGCCACAAAAGGGACAGGTTCAAAGAAAGAGAAGGAGGCAGTTTTTCACAGAACAAGTAGTTAAGGTAAAACTCTTTGCCTCAGGAAGTTACAAACCAGAACTTTACATCATCTATTAACTTACAACTTAATAAGAGAAAAAAATCCAACATAGGCTAATAGGTAAATGAATGATCTGTGGCTCAGGGAGTCCATGAAGTGAAAATTCTGATTCCACACATGTTTTATAGGACCTCATATTAAGAGTGTTATATGACTGATTATTGCTTTCTGACAGGTACAACTAGACCACGTGGACTTAACTGGAAGGCAAAGGCCTAATTTTGCATTTGAGAAATTGATCTCTACTGAATGCTGAAACTATTTGGAATTCCACAAATCCCTCTAATATGAAAATTCTTCAGTGTAAAACACAGAACTTCCTGTAACTGCAAACTGTTCTTTACCCACAGTATGTTCTGAATTGTTGTGATCTAAGGTCAGCAGGACGACAGTATAAATTTCTACTCCTCTCCATAACATCAAGATAAAAACTAATGTCCCAATGACCAGTGTAAAGAAGTAATAAATATGAACATTTAATAGGTTTAAAATTTTTTTATTGTGCTGCCAAGAGCCAAATTACAAGAAACTGCCTTACAGTTAAAAAAGTAAACAAGCAATCTGCTGAACCGCAGTGCACTCCGAGTGCCACATATGCATCTATTCTTCAGAAAATTATAGCTGCATTTCTCTTACAAGAGCACAACAGGAACCAAAGTAAAAAGAGTGTAATGGATACAGCACATAGGATAAATCATATCTTTAAAATAATAATAAAATAATAATAATAAAAAACATTTTACACCATGTCATATATCCTGCTACTATTTTCAGAATATGGCCTCAATTGTAAAACAAAAGCAAGCATTTACAATTTCTGGATAAAGACTGCTTACTCTTATGCAAGGAATGGATGTTTTGTCTTGACAAAATCATTATAGCAACTGGACAGAAACATCTCTGTTTCAATATCAGATTGAGTACAAAACACTGGGGACACTACATTTTTTCTTATTGGTGGTTGGAAACTAAAGTTATATATGCAGAAAAAATGTTTACCCTTAATGATACACTTATTTGTTTTTCTTTGATGCAAACAGCTAGAACACCTTTTTGATATTCTAAAACAAAAAAATTGTTAATCTTCAGATTAATAAATTAGGTCATTATAATAATAAATTAGGTTTTTTTTTTTCAGTTTTAAAGTTCAGCAACCTCTGACCAAGTATTTACAACAATACTTGAGAGTTCCTTTACAAAAAATACATTTTCTTTTCACATTAAGCATACTGGGTATCTCTGTCTCTTATGACAAGCATTTGTAAAAGAAAAAAGGCAATGCACAAATGGGTAATTAGTATAAAAGTGCCAAGACCTGTTTGGAAAGTTAACATTGTATTATACAGTCAGAGTTATAAATGAGGCAAGCTACAACAAACTTCCAGCTTAATGTGGACAGTATTCCAGTAGTTGTTTCAAACAATTGTTTGAAGAAAAGCAACAACCAAAAACAAAGGAAAAAAAAAAAAGAAAATGCAGGAGCTGATGGTGTTATTCTGTGGAGCTGATTCGTGCTGCATGGATATTGTCATCAGTGTCTCTAGCCAATGCATTCATTAAAAAGCCTTTTTAAGGCTAAGCAGGAAAAGAAAAATAAGACACACCCTGAAATGTAGTAAGTAGCAAGAGCAAGGCTTACTGCTATAATCGTGCACGCATTGTACACAGGCAAACACAAGAGTGCAGACACATACACGCACGCGCACAAACACGTCCAAATCAAACCCAACCGTCGGGAAAATGAGATGCTCTTTGCTTGTCTCTCCTAAACTCACAAGCGATGAAGAATTGATGTGGAATGCTTGTTTCTCTGTTTCTGCTCTGGGTAAAATCTCTCTCAGATAAAAATACATTCAACGAGAAAAAAAAATAGAAAACTATATACTGTATACATAGTGGTTTATATATACAGTATATATAGGTATAGTGTATATACACATGCATGTATATATATGTAAGTATACCTACATGCATTTGTATATACTTATATATACACAAACATACAAATACTTTTTTGTTGTTTTTAGCATAATTATATTTACATAAATATTCCTATAATGCTAAAGTTTAAAGAAGCATGATCTCCTTTTTTTTTTTCTGAGCTTCAAAAAAGGTGCTTAAGTAATATACAATTAAAATTAAGCAGCTTCCTAGCATGGAAGTAGTTTCTAAATCTGCATACCAGTAAATAAGAACATCAACAAGAAAAAAACAACAGCCTTAAAACAGTCTCTTTTTTTTACTCTCTTGTAAGCAAGAGCTTTGTCCAACAAAAATATTTTTCCTTCTCCTGTATGAACGACCAGAGATCGATATAAAATTAAAAAACAACAACAAACAAAACCACAACAGACAAAACAAACAAACAAAAGCCCCTGGAACTGCATGGTGTTCTAACTTTTCCTTCCTTCCTTCCTTCAATACTGCTGTCAAAAGATCCAGTGCTCATATCAGGAATTACTTAGGCCTCAGTCATTTGCTAACTCTGCTGAAGTCTGGCTAATCTAGCCAATCAGCTTTGAAGAAAAAAATTAAAAAGCAGCACAAGGTATAATTTTACACATCCTTAATAAACCCACCCTTTATTTTCTGCTATAACCTTTTCCTTGCTATTTCATTAACTACTGCAGCTTCTCATCACACAGAAAAGTATTTGCAGCTATGCCACACCGGTGATGTGACAAATTTTGTTCTAGGAGTATATTACTGTAGGAACAGCTGGAAAAAAATATCAGACCTTTCTGTATCTTTTTCACCTGGGGTTATTTCAGAGCAACAAGAAAAAACACTATCCTGCTGCTCACAGAATTCTTTATTCTTCTCCAGCCAAGCATGACCACCTTTTCTTCTCTGAAGCTTCCTTTTACTTCATTGCCTACCCCTAGCCCCTGATTCCCCCTCCCAAAAAACCTCTATAGCTATGTTACAAGCAAATACATCTTAACAAGTTTTAAAACTTTGGTTCTAAGAAAACACTTGGTCAGTTATCTCAAGGAAAAGTGGGAATGCTTTTTCTAGCACATTGCAGGAGTCAAGAGTGTCATCCCAGAAAGGTCTTGGAGCTGTACATGTAGTCAACAAATCCAATACAATCCACTAAGCAAGTGCACAATTCTAGTTTTATTTTAATAGCAGACTTAGTGTCTCTCTCTCTTTCTTAAATCCTTGGTAAGGGTGCAGTTCTTCAAACTGTTTGATAGAAGTTATCTGCCTGTAGGTTGTTCTGTTTCTGCATGCTGTAAAATCCACTGTATCTTGAATCTGGGTCTGCAATTCTTAGCATCCTCTGAGAACTGTCCACCTGGACCATGGTACCTTTCTTGCAGTCCACATATACCAGTTGATTGTTTAGGCAAGACGGCTGTTAAAACAGAAAGGGGATACTGAGTTGATTAAAAATGCTTGTAGTTCCCATATAATTAAAAAAAGTCCTTGTGGTTCAAGTCCATAAGCACAAACCAGAATCAAACTGGCAACGAAAGAGTCTAGACTTCTGCTAAATCGGTAAATGCTTATGCCAGACAGAACCAGACCAACACTCTCTTCTGAATCACCATTTTTCATCTTCTGAATGGAGCTCTGGTATTTTTATATCCCAGATGGACTGGTTAAAATGTTCTCTATTAGTCTAGCACCACACAAAGGCTTAACCGTGTTGCCCTGGAGCTTGTTTCCAAGACTTTAACAGGCGCTTTATTGTTCATAATTGTTAAGAATGTTTTGTTCCTGGTTGCATTTCCACTAGAGAATGGGAGAGATGTCAGCTCTTAATAGTTAAACCTGCATAGATTGTCCTATGGGATCCTTCTGTGTTTGCTTCTGATGTGGTTTATGGTTTAGTGGTGGACTTGGTGCTAGGTTAATGATTGGACTTGATCTTAAAGGTCTTTTCCAATTGAACAATTTTCCATTGAACAAGTCAATGATTCTATGTATTACTTCCTTAATTAGGAAATCATCCACCTTTTATGTAGTCTTTGCAAAGCAGTGTGTTATTGTGGAGACGCCAGTGTTGATGTAGTGCTTGGCAGAGTTGTCCTTAGTTGCTTGTAAATGCAGAATAGGGATTTAATTTTAGGCAAATGTGACAAAGTGAAGGTTTGAGTATGTAATGACCTGCAACCATGAACACATAAAATATTGCTCAAAGAAAGAGTTGAGCTATGTGTACTGGCTTTCTAGTCCTGCTGTTTCTCTGTTTGAGAATCCTTCAACTGAAGGATCTGGCAGCTGAGACGAAGGCGAAACAATGCTGCGTGCACACTAGTTAAATATGTATAGGCTAAGCATGAAGGTGTACAGGCAGTAAGCATGCTCTGGACACATACTAAGTTAGTTACTGTATATGCATGCTCACACTATAACCATACAAGTGGACTGCAAATCTTAAAAATTCTAGTTTCCACTGATGTAGTTTCTTTTTCCAGACTTAAATCAGAAAATCTCAAGGGTTTTTATTACTAAAAATTTCCATTCAGTAACCCTTATCACAAAAAGGGTTTTTTACCCAGATGTTTATTAGGAAACATTCTTTTAAAATGTTTTACATTTGGCTGTTCAAAAGTCTGTGGACTGGATTCACAAAGAAGTCTTGAGGTTCACTGGTCTCCATGGAATCAGGGCTAAGCATTAGCACTCCATCTGTAAGTTTAAACATCTTTTCTATAATTTTTCTTCTGGTATTGATAGGATGTAAGCACAGTTGTTGATTTTTTTTTTTATTAAATAGCTGGACTATTTTGACAGAAAGAACATAAACCAAAACAAGCTTGCCAAAATTATTACTAGGAATCCTGAGTCACTCAGCAAGCAATAGGAGAAATTAACGAGTGACACTTGGTTGAAGAAACCTTAAAAGAAAGATACATTTATGACAAATACCCTTACAAGAAATCTGAGTTTCAGTACATCCACGGTCTTGCACTGAATCTGTATGTGGTTTAAAGCAATTTTTCTTAGCATATGGGTGATGCCTTTTGGTGACACTGGAGAAATGATGTTTCACCAATATGTTTGAGGAAAGTGATGTTCCACAACTAAAAAATTACATAGAATTATTAATTATAGTTCCACAGATAGAAAGTTGTGATTTTCACTTCAGCTTCAACCATTTTGTCACACAGCACTTGGATGAAGAGCAGCTTTTCTGATAGTTTAGGAGTGAATCCATTAGAGTTAAAAATGGATTTTTAAATGCATTTGTTAAAAATTTCAGAAATTGGTATTACTACTTCTCTTGAAAGACTGAAAATGGAAAAATATTGATTCTTCATGCTTCCTACTTAATTACAATTGAATTCATCTTTATGCTCTGATTGTATTTGTATGCTTTTTAGAAATGATATTATTTTTAAAAAAGTTCTTAACAGTGACAGAAAATAAGGAAACCTAATTTCTAAATTCCTGTATCACTCTTCTAAGTGAAACTGAAGAAAAGATGTGCTCAAATTGTGTTCCAAGTATAGATAAAGTCCATTTGATTAGAATTAGGAAGTTTAAGTGGCATAAACTGGGGAAGCGATACAAATGACATTTGTATATGGAGAAACAGCTTAGTCTGCTGAACTATTACTCAAAACAAAACAATGCTTTTCACTTCCAAGCTACCTGTTTCTACCTTTTTTTTTGGTAGTCTCAGAATACTTAACTGGTTGATATTTCCTGAGATCTATCTTAAAATACTAATGCCAGAAGCATACAATGCATTTATTAGAAAATATGATAAACACTACAAGCACCTACAGTACATGATGTTGGACAAGTCTTTTAAAGTGGCTCAAAGTTAAGAAAGCAGAAACATTCTCTTAAAGAGTTCGACTGCAGATGAGAAAATGGCATGTATTTACCTTTTAGAGATTTTTTTGGTGGAACTTGGTTTCTATTTAGTGATAACTCATTACTCCATGGAGCAGGAAACTAAATAAATACCAGCAGACTTGACTGGTAGCGAACAGTTTAAGACATAAGAAGACAGAATTTAAGAGGGTTCATATGATGTGAACTCATTTGCATCCTACACAATATTCTTGTTAATATTTTTTTCTAAAATGTAAAATCCTTGAACTAGATATAAACATGTCACCTTTGTTGGAGCTTTGTAGCAGGATACTGGAATCCACTGCTTTTTCTGATTGACAAGCAGAAGAAGGATGATAAGTAACAGTGCTATTGTGATTGGAATTGTCACCAAGGCAACAGAGCTAACTGACGCCTCTTCCCTAGGGTGTGGTCCACTGCTACTTCTGTACTCTCCCTGAAGATGATTCAAGTCTACAAGACAAATGTGAATATTTGTTAGTAAATATAACCAGGCCTTTACCATAAAGAAGAATGTAATTATAGGTCACAGTTGTAGATTAATCGCTTATATGAATTTGGACTTTCTTTCCTGAAATGCCACCTTATTTATATAAATTAGAACAACTGAAAGGTAGTGTCTTGTATAATGACATGAAAAGGCATGAAAAGGCCATCAAAAAGAGAGGCAATAGGTTGAAATCTAAAGCACAATAACCAGCAAGTCTGACAATAAACTCTTAGCTCAGCTATGTACACATCATCTCATCTGATTACAACCAAATACCCACTTGCAGAAAAATCAGTCTGTGTTATATGCTAAGGAAAACCTGGAAGTCTTCAGATGAAAGTCCTTTTTTTTCATTTCTTTTTTCCTTTTAAAATTGGAAGACAATTATGATGTGTTTGCTCTCTCATTTGTTGAGAATATATTACAATACTTGCACCACTGTGCCTGTAAAAACACACTGCTTGCAATCTACTAGACTGTAGCAAGTTTTGCATGTAATCAAAAAGAAGAGTGATTTTCAATTACATATACAACATTCCCACACTGTGATTATAATCCCAGCCAGGAGAGTTGCAAGCCAGCTACTAATGCCTGCGAGAAAAGAAAATGCTGCAATTACAATTACAAAAATTACAGTTTTAGAAAGCAAGTATATTTCATGTATTCTCTCTCCAAACAATAGTATGCTATGATATCATCCTTAAAAAATTATATATATATATACACACACAAGTTTAGGTAGTCCTTCAATTAGTAAAGGTTAATGAAGACTGTGTCAGGAAGTGTTTCCCCTACCCTGGAATAATGATTTCAGCACAGTTTTAAACAAAAGATGGATTTATTTCCTTAGACAACTTTATTAGCTCTGTGTCATTATACGCTGACATTTGTCTATGATACATGTTGAATCGTGGTACATGTTTTCCTCTTTTTGTTTGTCAATATATAAATGTCAAATGGATTAAATAATGGTCTACCAACTCTAGTGCTCTGACAACAGCCTGCTTTCTAGTTTTTGTATCAGAGAAAACACTGCAGAATCATTCCTCATACATCATTTTATCACATTCTTAATTTTCTAGAACTATGCATCCTACTACAGATGTTTCTTCCAGCTGAAGATGGAATGATAATGAGACCAAATTGCAAAAGTATAATTTAATAGACTGATTCATCTTTACTCAAAACCAAATGCATGTAAGGGTCCTGCACTGAAGAATATCCTCAGATAACCACCTTTTCGAAGTATCGTACAGATGCTACCTGAATAGAACAAGCAGATGCATTAAAACATGGGGAATAAACCTAAGTTAGCCCAGTTCATATCAGATCTTACCTCTGTGAACGTGGATGATGTCATTTTCACTGGGTGTTGGCCAGTTTGGTACTTCTAGTTCAATGTCTCCTCGATGATTTGTCTTCTCAATGGGTATATTAGTAGGTTCAGGTACATACATCTCTGTGA
Source organism: Galbula dea (assembly GCA_013399015.1). Taxonomy (NCBI): domain Eukaryota; kingdom Metazoa; phylum Chordata; class Aves; order Piciformes; family Galbulidae; genus Galbula; species Galbula dea. The sequence continues at coordinate 106,910 of VWZX01004390.1, read as the reverse complement.
AAGGAGAGAAATGGGTTTCACAAATTACAGGCTGCTTAGCTTCCCACAGCTGCTTTTAATCAGGAAACACACCTGGCCACCTGCAGTGCTTTTCCTATGAATCCTCTCATTTGTTCAGAATTTTCATCCTTACTAGTCCAAGATTTTGTTTTAAAAACTATTTCATACAGGAACATTCTTGCTGTCATTATCGTCCTAACCTGAATGGGATGATATAGCCACATGGACAAATCTGCTTTTGAAAATACCATTTCAGAACACACACTTTACTATTGTCTTGTTCCTTTGTGATACTAAACAAGAAAAATATCAAGGGAAGGCTACATCTTCATAGCTGATATGAAAACTGTCACTGCTGGCTTCTTTGCCTTCCCTTTTTTTTGGTAATCCTCAAAGCAGGAGAATTGCAAGAGGGGTACTGCTGAATCTCCCCAGTTGTCCTGTTGGAAGTAGTTACCAGCTGACTGAATAAGATGAGCAAAGTCGTGCAGAATTATGTCAGGACTAGCATTAAAACCCAGCTGTAATTCTTATGACCCCTCTGTCCATAGCTAAGAAAATTTCATATTACTTTTAAGACAAGTTAAAATGAGAAATAAAGCAGAGCAATATTTGAAATGTAATGAAGAGGCTTGGAAAAAGACAGAAATGTTAATCACAGACAGAATCTGCAGAGATGGGAGAATATTCATTTTCCTGCTTCACTAATACACTGCCATTACCTTGTGAAAGGACAGAGTAGGGGCAAACAATTTTTGAGTTTGCAGTTCTCAGAGTAAGTTCAAACTATATATTTACAAAATGCTTATCTGTAAGGATATTAATTTTCCTGAGCTCTTAACATCTGGCATCTTCTTGATACTGTTCAAATATGGACTGACATTCAAAAACCGATTTAAAAACCTTATTATCAGTCCTGGAAAGCCAGCATTACAATAACCTGGGTTGTCACATACCATTACCTGGACACATGGGACAGCAGCTTCCCTCCACATTGATCGGTTCAGCACAGGGGAGGGGTGGGCAGCTGACAGTGGAGCAGAGAGTCTGACCCTGCAGGCAGTAGCAGTGCGTGCAGCTGTCAATGTCCCAGCGTTCCTCATCTGCGTATGTCTTTCCATTGAAGTGGCAGACCACTTTCTTTGGAACTGTATCTTCTGTTGAAGGAAAACAGTGCTGTGATCAGATGGTAATGGCCAATTACACACAAATCTTATTTCTTCCCCAAACACAAAAGTGAAACAATAGCTACAAATAAATTCCAGTTGTAATTAAAATACCCTGTCTACATCTTCCAGAAAATCTTTTAACAAGTGTCCTTTCTGCTTCTTTATGAAGTATGGAAGTAGCATGGGCTGCTTCTCATTTTCCTTATTCAAGAGGCTAGAAGATGGATTAATGGGATGCAAAATGATGATATCAAAAGTTCTGTGAAAATTAAAAGAAAAAAAAGATTTTTTTATGTTTGCCTGTTTGAGACTGCCAACTCTTCCTTCTCCTCGGTTCCTAGTAAGTTCTATTTAATGAAGAAAAAAACCAACCTACCTACATTTCTAATTACCAGGGTTCAAGAAAGATGAACTCAGTCTGGAATACTTGAAAAGAAGATCAGGTAGGATGCTGAGAAGGATGAAGCAACTCTCAGGTGACATAACTGGAAATGTTTGGATTATTATGATGAAAAAGATTCCAGGGGAATCTGATCATTCCCTGTGATTTGAACCTTGAGAGAAAGCTTTTAAGTCCTAAGAAAGCACTGTCTGTGTGTGTCTCCCATTTTGGTGTCTGTCTTTATGCAAATATAAGCACAGGAATAAGATGAAGGCCACAACACCAACAAGTGTTCAAGGACAGTGGAAAAACGAGAGACTTGCTGTAAGAAACTCACAAAATACAAACATGCAGTTCAGAGTACCATGTCTAGCTCAACCTGTCTTCTCTCAAGTATCTGGTAGCTGCAGCAGTAGATCAATCTCATCTGGTAAATGAACAGTCCTTGCTCTCTTTTCCACAAAAAATCTTGTCTCTCATCAAACAGATAACTCTTTATCTACTCTAAAGCAGATAAATTAATGTTTCCAAATTAATATTTCTTTGCATGAGAAAAAAGAATATTGAACACGCAGGATGAATTTGTGGATTCAGATAAGAAAACATCCAAGGCCTGCAAAATTTTGAGTATGAATCTATAATGTATTTGGTAGGTAACCAGATTTGGATCCAGAAAGAAGCAGAATAAAATACAGTCCCAAAACCTGCATAATTTTTGAAATTCCACAAAATGAAGAAGGCTTGTTTCCACATAGTTTGCCTACTAAATGTTTTACCAACTATTATATGAAAATAGTAGGAATCTGTACAAAGATGTGCTTCACAGTTCTCAAGAAATGAAGAGTAAAACTGTAAGAACCAGGAAGACAAAAATTAAGCGGGTGACATTACTCATCTTACAGGTAAGAGTATCTACTTCATGAAAATCACTAAAAAAGTAAGTTTATGTGAATTTCATGGCTTTCCATGAATTATTTAGACCACAAAACATACTGACAAAACAGTGCAGCTTAGATTAATGAAAAGTATCATCATTGAAACTCTTCATATCTAAGCACTAATTAAAATCTGGCACTGTATTTCATATGGCTAAGCAAACATTTGCTACTAAAGCCCATCAAGTTTTTACAGCTCACACATTTAAGTAATTGTAATATTGTGCAACTATATGGGATTCAAAGTAAATTAACTAGAGCTGTATCTACATGTTGTGTGTGTATATATTTAGAAACCTGACAGGCAAAGTGCAGGCACAAAGTTCCAGAGGTTTTATTTTTGTAGTTCAAGGCACTAGTCCCTATGGTGTAGCCCCTCCTCGACCTAGAGAATTCTCCCGTAGAGTACTAAGGCTCATGTTCTGACTTTACTGATTTGATTACCAAACTTTGCAAATGCTCTGTATTTTTTAATGTTAAAAGGTACTGCAGTTGTCAAAGAAACTTTAAATCCTCCCCATTTTGTACACAAACCATGATGAGAAAAAGTAGTAACAGGATAACTACTTTTCGTTCAGAATGTCGTTATCAGGAATCTGAGTAGGGTTTCTAGGGCAACTGAGATTTTGACACTAACTTTTCCAGGCATTTTTTGATGGAATTCCTTGCATAGCCTATAAAATTGTACCATCTGTTATTACAGATATTTTATCTGCAATGAATTAAGGATTTCAAGAGCTGTATCAATGGTACATTTCTGAAAGGACTTCACAACCTTTCTGACATGTTTCTGATGAAGAACTGTACCATTTATAGATGGGCAAGTTGATTTGCATGTTCAATTAACAATACTTAAAGCCTGTCAATTTTTTAATATTGCTTTTTACTGAATTCTTTTCTACTGTATCTCTCCTACTACTCTTGGAAATGAAGGTTACAGTAAGCTCTAAATGCTTTCCAAGAATGCTACAGACTTAATTTTAGTAAGTTCACTATAAATTCTCTATGAGCAGCTTTCATTTAACAGCCTTTGTACTTACTGCAAGCTCACAAAAAAGAAATCTGTAAATAAATACTCCTATTCAAAATGCAATGAAAAAGTGATGAGTAATCTCAAATTCTGCAACCTTAAAAATGCCTGGCAATTTTCACTATCTACAGCAACCACCATGTACTTCAAATTCAGAACCAGTGGACAGCCCTCAATTCTCTATGCTTTTTAAGTATTTTTTTTAATTATTTACCCTATCTTCTCAAATATTTTATTTTGCCTATTCTACAACTGTTTAATGATCTTTAATTTAGATGCCTTATTAACATTCCTCCATTCTGTGAAATTTCATAATGCTTCAGCTTATCTTCTGCAGTCATAATTCATATTTTCTTCATATTATCATGTATCGTCACATAACATGTGTTACCTGACAGATCTTCCTTTAAAGAAAGCAATTTTTGTGTAATGTTTTATCTAGTAAGGTATTCTACCAAGTTTTCAGGACGATGTCCTCTCAAGGTTGTAGGCAAATTGCATCTATGTCTTCCTGCACTGCTACCTCCAGCCCACTAATCATGGTCCTCAAAAAGCTCCTGATGTAGATTTCACTCTCCAACTGACTGTGCAAACTACATCTCACCAAAACAGGGAAAACATATTTTGATTTGGAAATAAAGCTTCTTTCTTGAGAATAAAAAGGGAACAGCAAGTTATCAACTACTTTTATTTGCTCACCAATACAATAAGGACAACATTGTCCCTTTCTCAAAACAGGTCTCTCACAGGATACCGGTGGGCAAGACTCTGAGTAGCATCTAATCACACCATCCATGCAAATGCAGCTAGTGCAGACATTGGGCTTCCAGGACTCAGCTGTCAGAAAAATATCTCCTTCATCATTTTTACAATAGCTAGGCATAGTCTCATTGCTTGATGAAGAAGGTTGAAGAGGCTCATCTGTAAATACAAACAGATTATTATTTAAGTTACAGTAGCTAACTTCTTTCGTATTTCCTCCACAGAGGGTTTACTCTTGAAGAACACAATGGAATGGTAACACATTGGCTCACTACTTCAGAATAACTAGAAGGACACAGCTTTATGTCTCTTCAGTCCTTATATATGGTGAGGATCATCACATAATGTGCTCTAGGATAAAGTTTATGTAGATGCTTACTGAATTTCCAAAAAAAAAAACCAAACAAAGCAAAACCATCCAAACAAAAAAGGACAGCAAAGTGAAAAAACAGTCACCCCTCAGAAAGCCACTCTGAGTGCTCTGAACTGAATGGTATACAGGAATTCACCTCAAATTACAGAGAATAAATTTTAAATCTAAAACTCAAATCGCAGTTTCTGACATGTCAGTTCACATCCTTGAATGATGCTAAGTGAAAAGCTATTATGCTGTTGTTGCCTTCACTAGTGGACTTATATAAGCTAATCTGAAGTGGTTGAGAAACAAATGCACTTGATCAGGCTTCAGTTTGATGCCAATGACTGCATAGGGGGGAGAAACTTCTGCACTGAAGCTGTACCTTAATAGACATTACAGATCAAGAAATATGACTGTATGTGTAGAGAATATACAAGAAAAGAAGAAAAAAAAAAAGGATTCATAAGGGCACTCAGATCAGGTTCTCAATTGAACACATAAGTTACATGACTAATCTCCTTATATAGCCAGTGAGGAAAGATCAGCTCCTACAAACAGTATTTTGAAGTTAAGCCCATGTTGACTATTGGCTGACTCTTTTACTGAAAATATTTTGCCAGGAAAAAAACCACCCAAACCCCTGAAAAATATCCTGTAGGAGAAATGTCAAAATCTAGTTTGTTTTCTTTTTCATTCCTAAAATAAAGTTTTCAGATTTTGTTTTTAATGAAGACAAATATTTTCTCAGAGTTTACACACAATTCACAGGTTTGGACTTAGTTGCCATTGCAATAAACTCCTCCATTTGCTTTGTAAAATAGGAATTCATGTTCATTTACAATCACATCTCTTTCCTCAGGGCAATGCAAAACCTGTTACCTTCCTGACACCGTAAGGCAGTCTAAGAGGAATCTGGCACACCCACTGGGCTGGAATGCTTTGATATTCTCAGTTGCCTTCAAGTCAATCTCAAATCAAACCAGGTGAAGGCTAAAATCAAACAGAAGTATTTTTGCAACCAAACGCCAGGCAGACAACATAGTAATAAAAAGGTTCACAGAAACCCAGGTATGTATAAAGGAAAAGAAACAAGCCTGCATCTGCCTAGCACTTTGATGACTTTTGAAGTTTGTCTAATCCTTCATGTTTCCATAAATGACTCAGTGAATATTTAATAAACCTTCCAACTAAGGATTCTGGTTCTCATGCAGCCATTACATTATAAGATTGCCTTCAAAGATGTTCAAACTTCAGGGATACAATTCTCTTTTACAGGTAAGATCTCTCTTGCACACAGTGAAGTTTTGCCATTGAAATGGAGCACTGCAGATTCTCACTTCAGACTGCTAAAGGCACCACAACAACCAAGTGTGCACATGCTGAAACACTTAATATTCACATCACACACTATCAGATCAAGAAGGGACTCTGATGAAACCTCCTTGTCAATATATACCTGGGCACTGCGGACAGCAGGAATCCTGTGTGCGGGTGGGGTTTTGACAAAGAAGAGGTGGACAGACTTCAGTCTCACACAGGACACGTCCACTGTGGCATGTACATTGTGTGCAAGAATCAATATTCCATGTCTCTCCTTCTACAAAGTATTCCCCGCCAGGAGCATGACAGATCGATGGACTGGTGAGCTCTGGCTTCTGCACAACTATTTCATCTGGAAAAAAAACAGAATTGGAAGACAAGAAAAATCAGCTGTAACTCTAATGATTAACTAAGACTAATGATTTCTGTTATTGAAAATACGGAAAAAAACCAACTAAAAATATATTCTTAGTGAATCTCTTTTGACTTTATGTCGCTTTGGACTTGATGTCTCCTGCATCTCATGGCAAATGGGAAAAATATAAACAAGAAACCATTTAAGAATCAGTATGAATAAATGCTAGTTAATAAAAGACAACTTCAAGCACTCTTAGCGTCAAAACAATCTGTGATGCAGGAATTCCTAGAGATAACTGTCAATTTTCTAAAAAATAATACTGATTGGACAGTTTTTTAACTGCTGAATATTAGCATCAGTGCAATTCCTGAAAGGATGGGTAGGTATACTTTTTGCCTGGGATTTAGGAAGTCCAGATTCAACTGACCGCCTTCAAGTTTCCTGAGTGGTGTGTGTCTGTACCGTTTTGTACTAGATTGAAAAGGAAAACAAAACCCACCCCAAACCAAAACACAAAAAGACAGAATCCCCCATCCAAACCCCTAAAAACATATAAGCACTTAACACTGGTGAAACTGGTTCTTCACTTACTTCCATTAAAATGAATGAATGAATGAATGAATGACTGTCTTATCTGCAGTCCTCAAGGTAAAAACTGCACCCAAGGAGATGTCACATTGTGTAGACTCATACTTCTTGTGACTGTATCTCAGCAAATGAACCTTAATTCCTTCTCACACAACTAATTACATTACCCCTACAGCCCTGGCTAAAAGACTCACCCAGCCTCTAACCCAGGCAGTTCGGAAAACGTCTAAGAACTTTGTCAAGTTAAGAAGTGAACTGAACTATTTCCCCTGTTGTCCTGGTTTGGGTTAGAACAGAATTAATTCTGTACAGTGACTTTATTTTTCTAAAAAGCATTCCATCCCATATACATCTTATTCAGTATCAGCTTTCCCCCCTCCAGCTTGCCAGAGATACCTGTAAAACCTGAAATTCCTGAATCTTAAGTAGGGACGCTGCTCCCAGGGGGCAGCGGAAACCAGAGGTTTTTGGGACCCTGGGTGGGGGGCTGGGACTTCGTGCCGTGCTGGGATCCGGAACGGCGTGGGATTGCTACCAGGGGCTGCTTGAACTGAGAGCTGAAAGCGTGAGTGCCTGATTTTGGACTCGTGCTGGGGAGCTGCACACGTGAACCTGATACTGGGACTGAGAAGCTGGGAGCTGGCACTGGGACATTTCGGGACGCTTGCAATTTCGGTGGTGACGTAATTATCATAGCGAGGGGGAGCTGGGTTCGATATTTGGGTCCTGTATATATCTATATATGTTTCATTTATTATTGTCATTATTATTAAAGTAGTTTTAGTTTTTACTTTCCAATCCAGAAGCCTCTCTGCCCTTATTGTCCCCTATCTCTTCCGGTTGCAGGGGGAAGAGGAGTAATAAGGATTTTCTGCCATGGGTTGGAGTTGGCAAAGCCTCTAACCACGACACCTGTTCAGTGTTAAGTGTCCTCAAACCACTGAGGTATTAAAAAAATGGGTAATTGCTTTAGCTCCTGGCATTTTAAAATAAAAAACAAATCTGTCCTGTACTTTGAAGGTGTTTAATCCCTCACCCAGGTCTCTTTCCCCTTCACTGCTCTCCAACAGCTCAGTCCCTAACCTATACTCATACATGGGGTTGGTCTTCCCCAGGTGCAAGACTCGACACTTACCCTTGATGAATTTCATTCAATTTCTCTCTGCCCAACTCTCTAGCCTCTCTAAGTCATGCTGACTGGCAGCAGAACCCTCCGGTGTGTCAGCCACTCCACCCACTTTAAGTGTCATCAGCAAACTTGCTGACACTGCACTCTGTTCCCTCAGCCAGGTCGTTAACGAATAGATTGAAAAGCACCGGTCCCAGTACCAACCCCTGAAGGACTCCACTAGACACAGGCCTCCAGCTAGACTCCATCCCATTGAACACGACTTTCTGGCTTCTGTCCTTCAAGCAGTTCACAATCCACCTCACTACCCAATCAGCCAGACCACACTTGCTCACTGGGAGACAGTGTCAAATGCTTTACTGAAATCAAGATAAACCACATGCACTGCCCTACCCTCATCTATCCACCTGCTTATGTCCTCATAAAAGGCTATCAGGTTGGTGAAACATGACTTCCCCTTGGTAAACCCATGCTGACTGCTCCCCACGACCTCCTTATCCTTGATACGCCTAGAGACAGATTCCAGCATAAAGTGTTCCATCACCTTTCCAGGGATGGAGGTGAGGCTGACCAGTCTATAGTTACCTGGCTCCTCCTTTTCCTTTTCAAAGACTGGAGTGACCTTTGCCTTCCTGCAATCCCCAGGGACCTCTCCTGTCCCCCAGGACTTACTAAAGATGATGGAGAGTGGCCTGGCAATGACTTCTGCCAGCTCCCTCAACACCCGTGGGTGCAGGTCCCATGGATTTATGGATGTCCAGATAAAGATGCTTAACATGAACATCATCCTACTCCAAATATATTGATTAGGGACAGAAAAATTAAATAGATAGAAGCTGCTCTCATCATTTAGGCAGCCCAAGGTTCACAAAGTGCATGTGCTTCTCTCCATAGTTGTAGCACTGCTGTACTTGTCTGGAGAACAGCATTTGTGCCCTTTGCTCTATGACACTGGCACACAGAAGATATATCACTCAACTATTTCTTTTCATTTCTGGAGAATGATTAGTAGAACTCAAGGAAGCTGACTCTGGCCAGTCTTATTCTGTCCACAAAGTACACATGCACTTCTTTCAGAGAATTATTGTATCTCATTGATTTGCTTATGCTATACTTTTCCTATTGCTTACATTTATGAACCACAGCAGCATTTACCTGAAGTGAGAACTAATTATTTTCTGGACATTTTCTTAGTTATCTCATTCACACTTAATTTTCTGCAAAGTCACAGACTTCTTCTACCTACTACTTCTTCTGCAGTTCATATGCTGCCTAATCAGAAAAGCACAACCATAACATTGCTGTACATACATTACTGCTTATTGCTCCCTTACCAGCATTGAGATTGATATATCACCGTAACTGAATTGTTACAAACATACTAACATTCCTGAAAGAGCAACAAGCTAAACAAATACACTTTTTTCCTGGAAAGCATGTTTCTGCTAAACACTAACAGTTAATGGCTTTCTAAATCCTTGAGGAAAACCAGAGCTTTTTACGAGCATTGTAACCATCCACTTAAACCTCTTGATATGCAGAAAGACAGTTATAATTAGTAGTGTATCAGTTGAGGTGTACCTTGCTATGCTGAAAACTAACTAAATATGGAATTGAACATAATCATTCTTTTTTTTTTTTAAGTCTGAAAAATGATCTCTGAGACCTGCCACTTCCCAGTTGGTACGTTAACAGTGCAATTCAAAACTTGCTACATCAGGACTGCCAATTGTTTTGATATCCTTATGCTAGACACATTCGAGTGATGTGCTCACAGTCTTACAATTCCATGCTGCATTTCTATCTACTGAAATCCATGATATTCATTTAACAAAATCAGTGGGGAACAAATACATGCAAAATAAATCAGAAGTACATTTCTAACAACCAGAAAACCTCAGTGGGGGAAACAAAACCATATTGAGACTAATTTGCCCATATTAATTCATACACTCTTCACATATGCAATCACTAAAAAATGATGTGTCTGCCATAGCACTGTAAGAATTTACAGAAAGTGCAACTTTCCTAACACAGAAGCTAAGTGACTACACCTCAAAAGCAGGAAAGGATGTCAGACAAACCTATGAAGACACTGTGTCTCAAAGGAATGGACAATTCTGGGTAAGGAACTGCTCTTTGATACAGGAGACCAACATTTCTGGGGCTCAGAATCAAACACTGCTCTCAGCAAGAAGAAATATGAGAAGATAGGTACTGCTACTTTCTTATACTGATCTTTCTTGCACTAACTGAATCTTAGGCTTATGAATGGATGCATCCCCACTCATTCTCCATACACAAAGCCACTGGTGCTGCGAGAAGACCAAAATTAACATTACTCTTATTTAAATGCTCTGAGGTGTCCTGTTTGTGTTAGGTGAATCATTATATACAAGTATGCTGGTAGCAGAATGAAATCAGGAATGAGTCTTGGAGACCTAAGAGAATTGCTGGAACTGGAGCAACCATCCTACCTTTTAAATGCTGAATCTTGAATATTTATCTAATGTAAGACTGACACGCTTATCTGTCTGCACCCATGTGAACTATACCATCCTTCACAATAATATACAAGTAATTGTGAAAAATGTGAGTGACCACCGCAGGTACTCCACTAGTCCTGCATAGCCTTGAGTTCCAGCTAGTGTGAGTAGAAAACAATATCCCTGCCCAGTGACATTATGTTAGGAATATAATATTCTGTCTTTATTATCTTCTCTTTGGCTGCTTGTCCTGGTTTTGGTTGGGACAGGGTTAATTTTCTTCCTAGTAGCTGGTTCAGTGTTGTGTTTTTAGTATGAGAATGTTGTTAACATACTGATCTTTCAGTTGTTGCTAAGCAATGCTTATTCTAACTTAAGGGTTTTTCAGTTTCCTGTGCTCTTCCAGTAAGTAGGTACACAAGAAGCTGGGAGGCAGCATGGCCAGAACAGCTAACCTGAACTAGCCAAAAGGATATTCCATACCATAGGATGTCATCCTCAGTTTATAAACTGTGGGGAGTTGTTTGTTTCTTTGGTTAGTTGGTCTGCTCAGGGACTGAGTATCCGTCAACAGGTGGTGAGTAATTGCATTCTGTAACACTTGTCTTTACTCAGATTCTACCTCTCTCTCTATTTGTTACCTTTTCATTACAATAACAATAAAAGTATTTTATTATTAATAATAAAAATAATATTTTCTTTCAATTATCAAACTGTTCTTATCTCAATCCACAAGTTATAATTTTTTTCCTCCCCCTGATTCTCCTCCACATCCTACCAGGATGGCAGGAGTGAGCAAGAGGCTGCATAATGCTTAGTTGCTGGCTGGGGTTAAATCATGACACTGCTCCTCCTGGAACAATCTGAATCTTTTTTGTTGTCATTGTTTTCTTAATTTTATTTCTTTTGCCAAAGTGAGGTTTCACAAGGGAGAAAACTGTACTATTTAAGACAGACAGTGGATGTGCATGTGTGTGGGGAGTAGGAGAAAAGAATGACAGTATCTGATGGGATACATAAGGACCGACACAGCATACTGCTGCGGAAAAAAAAATGCACTCCAAGTGGCTAAAACACTAAGTTTCCCTTGAAAAATCTAAATATTTCTCTACTCCCTGTTAGAGTAGCCAGATACTTGATAATGGGAGAGAAGCAAGTGAGCGAAGGATGGTTCCGCTAGCATGCATAACTCCTTAGTGTTTCCACCCCAGCTAAACGTTTCATTAATGCTTGTCATTACTAAGATGCTAAGCACTAAGAGCTCAGCCTCAGAAACCACTGCTAAATTTCTGTATTTCTAATTTCTATAGATATATTAATGCAAAAAGGAAGACTGGGAAAGGTGTGGGCCTACTCAGAATAGAAACGGGAGAACTGGTGGTGGGCGATATGGAGAAGGCCGAAGTTCTCAAGAGGTTCTTCACTTCAGTCTTCACTGGCAAGGGCTCCAGCCACACCCCTGAAGTCAAAGAAGATAACGGCAGAGGCTGTAAGATGGAACTGCCCGTGGTATGTGAAGATCGGGATCGTGACTATCTGAGAAACCTGAAAGATCACAAGTCCATGGGACCCGACAGGATACACACACGGGTACTGAGAGATTTGGCAGATGAGGTTGCTAAGCCACTATCAATTGCATTCCAAAAGTCATGGCAGTCTGGTGAAGCCCCCACTGACTGGAAAAGGGGAAACATAGCCCCTATTTTTAAAAGGGGGAAGAAGGATGATCTGGCAAACTGTAGGCCAGTCAGTCTCACCTCTGTGCCTGGTAAGATCATGCAGCAGATCCTCCTGGGGGAACTGCTGAGACAGAAATATAATGAAGAGGTGATTGGGTATAATCAACATGGCTTCACCAAGGGTAAATCATGTCTGATGAACATGACGTACTGGGACCAGTCTTTTTCAACATCTCTGCCAGCGACATGGACAGTGGCATCGAGTGCTCCCTCAGCAAGTTTGCCGACGACACCAAGCTGTGTGGTACGGTTGACACGCTGCAGAGAAGAGATGCCATCCAGAGGGACGAGGACAGGCTGGAGAGGTGGGCCCATGCCAACCTCAGGAAGTTCAACAAGACCAAGTGCAAGGTCCTACATTTGGGTTGGGGCAATCCCAAGCACCGCTATAGGCTGCGAGGAGATTGGCTTGAGAGCAGCCCTGGGGAAAGAGACTTGGGAGTGTTGGTGGATGAGAAGCTCAACATGAGCTGCCAGCGTGCGCTTGCAGCCCAGAAGGCCAACCGTATCCTAGGCTGCATCAAGAGAAGTGTGGACAGCAGGTCGAGGGAGGTGATTCTCCCCCTCTACTCTGCTCTTGTGAGACCCCACCTAGAATATTGTGTCCAGTTCTGGAGCCCCCATTCCAAGAGGGATATGGAAGTGCTGCAGTGAGTCCAGAGAAGGGTCACGACAACGACAGGAAGACTGGAGCACCTCTCCTACAAGGACAGACTGAGAGAGTTGGGATTGTTCAGTCTGCAGAGGAGAAGGCTCCGAGGAGACCTTCTTGGGGCCTTCCAGTATCTGAAGGGGGCCTACAAGAAAGCTGGCAAGGGACTTTTTAGGAGGTCAGGTAGTGACAGAACCAGGGGAAATGGGTGTAAGCTAGAGGATGGTAGATTTATGTTAAATATCAGGAGGAAGTTCTTCACTGTTAGGGTGGTTAGGCAGTGGAACAGGTTGCCCAGAGAGGTTGTGGAAGCCTCATCCCTGGCAGCTTTTAAGACAAGGCTGGATGGGGCGCTGGGCAACCTGATCTAGTGGAAGGTGTCCCTGCCAGGCAGGGTGGTTGGAACTAGCTGATCTTTAAGGTCCCTTCCAACTAACAGTTCTATGATTCTATAAATTACTTAGAACTGAAAATAGCTCTGGCTCCATGAAAGCCAGTGCCAAAAGCCGTGAGATGGCAGGCCCTGAAACCACAGACACTGTGTGCCTGGTCTCAGTACTCAGGGCAGTAGTGTGGTGCAGACTGAGAAAGGCTGGAAGGCAGACAGACCTTTTGGAGTCCCACATCTTTTTGTGGACTATGTTTTTCCCGTTGGCACGAGTTATGAACTAGACTGGAGACTGCCATTTGTCTATGCAATCTCAAAAGATTGGTTACCTTAGGTCCAAGGGAGGATACTTTTGAAAATAGCATGTCTGCTTATTTTACCGCTAGTATTTCCTGGTTTTTACAAATAATTTTAAACAGTTCATTGTTTGTATCTTGACAGTGCTGTCTTAACTGTTTTGCTATTCATAGTAGTATTATGAGCCTTGTTTTTCCTGCTTGTAACATGACTTCCAACAAAGTCATAGACAGTATCATTGTATTACAAATTATTTATCACATAAAATATTGTAGGAATCTTTCTGAAGACAAAAGGCATTAATCTTACACTCTAGCCACACTCTTAGCATATTTCATAGGTGTTTTTCATATTAACACTTATTACTAAAATTGTACTGGAATGCAACATTGATTATACATGGCCTTCACATAAAGCATTAAAATAATCTGCTGCTGCTAGTGGAACAGGAGCATTCATTCAGGACACAGAGTCACAATGCTCAATTATTTAAGACATCTGTGTAAATGTGTACTCCTTTGAGGGGTTGTGAAACATAGATCAGGAGATGAATTGTAATAAACCTCCAAATTAAAAGAAGAGAAAATATAGTGGCTTACTATAAGACTTGTTATTACAGGTAACAAAAATGTAAATGAGTATAAATTTGCTAGCATATCTAATACAGACTAGAAACTTCCTAGTTTAAAGATTTCAATGTGTCAAAAATTAACATTAGGACCCAAAACATGCATATACATTAAATATTTCACTTCCTGTTTTCTACATCTGAGATCTTAATGAAAGCCACTCACCATATTATATTTGTGCATAGAAACCTTCATAGACTCCCACTGCTGAACGATGCATGAGGTTATTTTCATGAGTGAGGAAACAACACACGTGAAACAAACCTCGATTCCAAAGCATATAAAAGAAAGCATATTACCTGGACATGATGGGCAACACTGCCCTGGATGTATAGTGGGGTTGCCACAATTAGGAACAGGGCAGGTGATCAAGGCACACATCTCCCGTCCATTGTGGCAGTAACATTCCCTGCAGCCATCGTGCCAGCTCTCCTCGTTCTCATGTCGGCGCCCGTCCATTGACAGGCAAGAGCCTGTTTTAACAGGAGGCATAAGAGAAGTGGTTGCCTCTGCACAAAATCAAAGGAAATTGAAGTGTCCTGATAAGCAAGTGTTGCTTAGGAATAAAACACACCAAATTCATGCCTGAACTGCATTTATTTTTAAAGGACATATAAAATCAAGTGTTTGATAATTCTATCACTTACACTTAGATAACAACACACATGAAAAAATTAACAGGTATACTGAAGGGGAAGGTAGGATGCAGTAAAATGTATTTCCTTGGAGTGTTTTTAATCATATAGAAAAGCATAAAAAGAAAGGCAATGGAAAGAAATAAAAGAAAGTATGAAACATATTTAAACTAAAATATTGAAATACTAGTGTATTAGATTATCTATGAGTATCTGACAGTAAACAGAACAACAAAGCAAAAGCTAAGGTTGGTCTTTTTAACATCAACACTGTAAGGTGAATTTTATAAATTTTGTAGCTTTTTTCTTCTAGAAGTCTTAAAGCTTTATTATAATTGTCTGGAGTGTATGATGTCATTTGGAGAAAATATAATGTTGAAGCCTTCTGAATTATATGATCACGTTTGCCTTCAGCTACAGGAAAGTGGCTTCAGGAACTTTTCCAGTCCCATATTCCCATAGCTTGTCCTGTATTTTAGCATTTTTAAAAATTCAGAAGAAATAGCTGGTAAAAAGTTAAGAATGGAGTCATTACACAAAGTAATGGGAAACTACTCAAAACTTACTTGCCTACAGCTAGAAATCAAACCACACAAGTAAGAATGAAAGACTATAAGCATGAAAGAGCACAAGAACAACAGTTATTAAATGCAACACATGGAGATGAAGAATGAAGGAATTCTTACACCCAGGTTAATACAAAACACAAACAGAAAATATCTTCAGAAAGAGACATGTCAAAAGCAGCACAAACTATACCAGACCATTTATGAACATCTTATATCAATCTCCATCTTGAACTTGGCGGTTGCAAGTTTGGGATGTGGCACATGCGAAATCTTTAGCTTAACAATACCTAGTCCTTACTCCTGGGTAAACACTCTCTCTAGTCATTGTTCCTTGAGACCACCCAGAGTGTCTTAAGAAATAGCACTTTAATTTTTTGTGGTCTACAGGCCATCTATCAAATCCAGAACTTGAATTTGTAAAGAAAAGATGATGTTGAAAAAGCAAAGATGACTGCTGCTACTGAAGAAAGACAATCCTCAACTAGCTTATGTGTAGCAGCTACTTAGTAAGACCCTGAGCTAAGTTTTATTAATGATAACAAACTGATTTTTGTGACTTTGTAATGGGACATGCAAGTGAAGCTGAGGAGTTTTGCTGAAGCCAAGATGAACACAGTTAAGAACAAACACCTGCAAAAAACATACACTCCTCTGAGCAAAGTTGAACTGACTCTCCCACCAGTCACCGTATTTCAGTTCTCACATACTCTGTGCAGTAGTCCTTTTCTTTTGCTCTACCTTCCAACTGCTTTCCAAACAAGGTGGTAATGCACTTACACCTACCTCTGCACTTGCAGACAACACAGCCGTGATCGTTCTGCTGGAAGCCCATCGGACAGGTTTTACCACAAGGCAGTTCTGGGCATTTCTTACACCGACAGGTTTCACAGCCATGTTTGTTCTTCCTAGATAACCAAAATAATTTGTAAAATGTCAGCAGGTCATTTGTTAACATCAACAGATTTCACAGCCATTCTTATTCTTCCTAGATAACCAAAATAATTTGTAAACTGCCAGGAGGTCACTTAAATATCTTCGTCATGATCTTTAAAGCCAAAGCATCCCCTGAGGAAGTGACTGGTCAAATAAAGAAAATGATTAACTGTCACCCTTAGGTTCAGTGGGGCTATGGGATATACAGGTCTCCATCCCTTGCACATGCTCCCTCCACGACTGGCAAAATCTCTATTTGATGCTTTCAAGGTGTAACAGTTAATATAGACCTATGTGCTGTGACTTCTATGGGTGCTCAATTAGTTTTTCAAGTGAAAAACTAGAAAGAAAAACTCCTAAAAGTGTGAAGAAGTTGGAGGGGTAGGTAGGAATCTGTTATAATTACAATGTTTTTATAACAGAAAGTAGTTAACTTTTTTCCTCAAGCAACAGGTAAAGTACAGCAGATTTCCTCTCTTGCAGAGAGTCTTAAGACTACAGAGAGATTTGAAAAAACGTTAAATAAGTGGATGCAAAGCTTACATGAAAACAAGCACATGGAATGCAAATAACCCAGATAAAAAGCAACAGACACATAATAACATATTTTGAAACAGAGAAAACCAGAAATTTTTGTCAGTAGACAGAGTACAGAGAATCAAGAACACAAATCACAGAAACATAGAATTGTCAGAGTTGGAAGAGAGCTTAAAGATCATCTAGTTCCAACCACCCTGCCATAGGCTGGGACACTTCCCACTAGATCAGGTTGTCCAGGGCCCAATCCAGCCTGGCCTTAAAAATTTCCAGGGATGGAGCTTCCACAACCTCTCTGGGGAACCTGTTCCAGTGTCTCCAGTATTTGGAAATATTTTCAAAGCTCCCAGGTAAAGCTAGGCAGGAGTCTAGAGCACCACTTGACAGCATTGCATCACAGCACCATAAATATTCTGCTTCTGAGAATCCTATACTGAGTATTTGCTTGTCTTTTTTTCAATAAGACAGAGAATACCATACAAACTTTAGGCAGAAGTATATTGTTTCCCTTCAAATACAGAGGAATTTCCTGTAATTTTCTGTGCCTTCCCAAGTTACAAGGGATAAGGAAAAAAAAGTAGTAATGAGGCTTTAAAGAGGGGGAAAACCACAATAAATTATTTTTATGAGTCTGCTGATAAAAATACTGCCCTAATGAGGTTTTAGTTAAAAGGCTGAAGAAAACATTGTCACACAGTAAGATGAAGAATGGAAGACTTTCTGTCCTCTTGTCCATCTATTATTTCCTCCTTAATTTCATAACCATAGCCCTTTTAATATAAAAAGAAATGCTTCTTTCTATTAGTCTGTAAGGCTTTCAAACGCTGAACAAGTAGTTTTTTTCAGACAAGAGTTAAAAGGCTTTGTTTTTTTCACAGATGCACAAACTCAATTTTTTCTAATTACTAACCTCTGACAGTCTTAAAAATAATCACAAACATGATAATTAATCTTTAACTCTCTAATACACTTTTAATACGTGATTCTTTAGTCTCCTATTTGTGACACAGATTTTACAATAAAATAGAGATATCTCATGCTTTTTATTTTGCTGCTGATAAGAGGCTTGGAAGTCACATCAGGCCTGCTATTTTAGAAAACAAATGGCACGGTAGCAGATAAATAATAATCTAATTACATTATAAATAATTTTAATTTTTAAATTAAATTTAATTACATTTTTAATTTAATAGTTAGATAAATCATTTTAGCACTGAAGTAAGACTTGAAGTGAAATGATCTTAAAGCAGTTCTTATGTCAAGTTTAGTCCTTTATCCTTTAAACTGTTACCCACAGAGTTATCTTTAAATGTTATTAATTTCAGTGCAATGAGCTGTCTATTTTGTAGATAGTGACAAGATTAGGGTGGTCATTTCCTTTTGTTTCTTCTTTTGCTTTTTTGAATTACAATCATCTTAAGACTTCTGAAACACTCATCATTTAAAAACATGAGCCAAGTATTGTGCATAATTAAATTAGATTCTACACTTCAAAGGAGATGTTAAATCGAAGATTTTTTCCAATTAGCTTAGAAAAGTTTGAAGCAAAGTTTTTTTCAGGTGTAGAAAAATGCAAGGGAAAGATCATCCCAAAGACAGGGATACTAAAACACTAGCATCAGCTTGAAATCAGCTTGTTTTTAAAATGCCTTGTTCTTACTCCCAGCTACCATACTATGCCCACTAACATTTGCTGTAACTTCAAAATGCCTTTGCTGCACAGTTCACATATATTTTTTAATAAACTGTTTTACGCACACTAGTTAAAAAAAGGGGAGGGTGGAGAAAGAGAAGAGTGTGTCTTAGATTATCTAAGCACAGAAAACATGCAGAAATCTGCAAGTTTGCTCTGTAGGTCCAGACACTGTAAGAGTCATATTTACAGGCTAAAAATTATTACTTTTTACAACAAGCAGTATATTTCTGTGAGAGGCTAAACGTTATACTTTTTACAATGCTTTCAATTAGAAGACAAGCTGTGTGGTTCAGTAGTAGCCTGTGAAGCAATCCTGATCTGTACGATGTTTTCACCGACCTCCCACAACTCCTCTGAATGAGATAGGGTATGATGGGGCAGACAGCATGCTCTGGACTGGGGAATGCCTGGGCAAGTGTTATGGTTTGGGTTAGAACAGACTTAATTCTGTTCGGTAACTGTGTTTTCTAAAAAGTATTCCATGACCACGTACATAATATCATATCAGTTTCCACCCTCCCCCCACACACCTTGCCTGGACTGTCCCTTTAAGAAACCTGAGATTCCTGAATCAAGGACACTGCAAACCCCCCCAGGGTGAGGGGAAGCCAGGGGAATGCTGGGTTTGGCTGCGGGACTTTTGTTGCCCGGTGGGCACGAGGAAGCGCTCTTTTCTGCTGGGACTTTCGCCGAGCTGCGTTGCTGTCTGTCGGTGCTCTGAGACACACGTGAAGCTGCTTGGGCTGCCTGATACCGCGGCCCCGCCCCGAGACGCTCTGCAGCCTCGGTCCTGACGAAATTACTTGTATAGGGCGGGGAAGCGGGTTCTGGTGTTTGGGTCCTGTATATGTTTATATTCTTTTCGTTTATGTTCGCTGTTGTTATTAAAGCAGTTTTTAGTTTTTAACTTCCAATCCAGTCTCTCCTTTAACTGCCGTGTGTGGGGGCTGGGAAGAGCCTTTAAACCCACCACAGCAAGTCACTTAATGGTCCAGATCTGATACTCCATAAGTCAGTGTCTGATCAAGATGTCATTTTATCGTGTCTAGGACTTCAAATTAATAGTTTCAAACTGCAAGATTCAATATTTATGCTTTTTAACTTCAGCATGTTTACCATTTTCCTTCCTTTTTACTAAATTCCAGATACTTTCCATTTCTGAAGATCTAAGTTTCCATAAGAATATTACTTTGTCATTTCTGTCTTCCTCAGGTATACAAAGCAAGCCTAGTAAATCCAAGAAATTCATCAATATGACAAACCTTACTATATTTCTAAATTTTTCCCACTCCTATGTGACAGTATCACACAATCTCTTAGACATTAATCACAGAATTGCCAAAGTTGAAAGGGAACTCAAAGATCAGCTAGTTCCAACCCCCTTGCCTGGCAGGGACACCTTCCACTAGATCAGGTTGCCCAGGACCCCATCCAGCCTTGTCTTAAAAGCTGCCAGGGATGAGGCTTCCACAACCTCTCTGGGCAACTTGTTCCACTGCCTAACCACCCTAACAGTGAAGAACTTCCTCCTAATATTTAACATAAATCTACCCTCCTCTAGCTTACACCCATTTCCCCTGGTTCTGTCACTACCTGACCTCCTAAAAAGTCCCTCCCCAGCTTTCTTGTAGGCCCCCTTCAGATACTGGAAGGCCCCAAGAAGGTCTCCTCGGAGCCTTCTCCTCTGCAGACTGAACAATCCCAACTCTCTCAGTCTGTCCTTGTAGGAGAGGTGCTCCAGTCTTCCTATCGTTGTCATGGCCCTTCTCTGGACTCACTGCAGCACTTCCATATCCCTCTTGGAATAGGGGCTCCAGAACTGGACACAATATTCTAGGTGGGGTCTCACGAGAGCAGAGGGAGAGAATCACCTCCCTCAACCTGCTGGCCACGCTTCTCTTGATGCAGCCCAGGATACAGTTGGCCTTCTGGGCTGCAAGCGCACACTGGCGGCTCATGTTGAGCTTCTCATCCACCAACACCACCAAGTCTCTTTCCTCAGGGCTGCTCTCAAGCCAATCTTCACCCAGCCTGTAGCGGTGCTTGGGATTGCCCCAACCCAAATGTAGGACCTTGCACTTGGTCTTGTTGAACTTCCTGAGGTTGGCATGGGCCCACCTCTCCAGCCTGTCCTGGTCCCTCTGGATGGCATCCCTCCCCTCCAGCATATCAACCGTACCACACAGCTTGGTGTCGTTGGCAAACTTGCTGAGGGAGCACTCGATGCCACTGTCCATGTCGCTGACAGATATGTTGAACAAGACTGGTCCCAGTACTGATCCTTGAGGGACTCCACTTGTCACTGGCCTCCACTTCGACATGGACCCATTGACAGCCACTCTTTGGGTGTGCCCATCAAGCCAATTCCTTATACAGCGTGTGGTCCATCCATCAAACCCATATTCCACTAGCTTGGAGACCAGGATGTCATGTGGGACAGTGTTGAAGGCTTTGCTCAGGTCCAGGTAAATGACATCAGTTGCTCTTCCACTGTCTATTGATGTCATAACCTCTTCATAGAAGGCCTCCAGATTTGTCAGGCATGATTTACCCTTGATGAAGCCATGTTGATTATACCTAATCACCTCTTCATTATTCTTCTGCCTCAGCAGTGCCTCCAGGAGGATCTGCCACGATCTTACGGGGCACAGAGGTGAGACTAACTGGCCTATAGTTTGCAGGATCATCCTTCTTCCCCTTTTTAAAAATGGGGGTTATGTTTCTCCTTTTTCAGTGAGGACTTCACCAGTCTGCCATGACTTTTGGAATATTTTTGAGATTGGCTGCTTCCTCCAAGAATTTAGAAAATCACTGGTATTGGTGCCTGAAATATGTATCCTTGACACATGATAAGGACTGGAAAATACTTCCATCTATGACTATGCATTTCCTTGTTTAAAGTGCTCTTGCAGCTCATAGACAATACTCATAGGCCTTTCCCTATACCTCTCACAAACCAAGATATCAATTCTTTATTACAGGAATGTTTATTTCAGGAAAATAAATGATTTGATTGATTTCTTTATAAAAATACTAGGGCCATTTATCTTTTGTCTCTTCAGTCTTTGATTTTCCTTCAGAATACTGAACAGTTTCTGTGTGGATAGAAAGCATTATGCAAGCTTCAAGTATGTCCATATTGCAAGAAGATGGCATGGAAACCTTTAGATTTCCTCACACAATCAGCTAGGTTATTATTGACACATACCACATATTTATTAAGAATCACCTTAGGCACAGGTATCACCAGGATGATACACATCACTTACAATTATACATAAAGATCACAGAATCATTACAGTTGGAAAGGACCCTCAAGATCATTTAGTCCAACTGATAGCCCTACACTACTCTTATCCCTAAATCATCCCCTGAAGAAACACATCAATCCTCTTCTTACAAACCTCCAGGGAACCTCCAGATCTTCCTCATCTTAGTTTAAAACTCTTGAAGTCAAGAGGATAGCAGTCAAACATAGAAAATCAGTTTACTAAGGTGCTAAGTACATTAGGCCCCATTCTTGGGTTCTTATCTTTCTCATTTTTAGAGATTTCTCCTTTAAAGCATTTCAAAATAATGCAGGCACATCTCAACTAAAGTGCAACAAGAGAAGGCCAAGCAATTATTTCAGGTCTCTGCTGTTTTTCAGAAAGGTATTCTTGAGGATTTATACTGATACGTCAGAGTATAAACTTTAAAATCACAGGTCAAATTCACTGCAATCTGAGTCATCTTCCTATCATACATAAGGATCTTCCTCATCTTAGTTTAAAACTTTCTTTAGAAAACCGGTTAAGACACAGTTGATGAGAGAGAGAGACTATGAAAGTCAGACCTCTCAAACCAAGTAACAAGCTTCTGAATGAATCAAAGTTCATGAATTCATTAATTAATTCAGTTCACATGGAACAGCCAACGTCACTGCAAAAGTAACACTACTAAAATGTAGCAAAGACGACAAAAGTAAAGAGAAACCTTTGGTTAAAAAAAGAAAGCAAAAACCAAAGGTTGCAGAGAAAAAAATATGTTAAGCAGAAGTAAGGACTGCATCTTTTCTGAAAGGTAGGTAAGAAAACAGGACCAAAGAAAACATAAGATATACATTGTCTGGTCACTAATGAGTTAGATATAACTGAGAAACATTACTGCCAGTCACACACACTGACTGAGAGCACAGGCCCAGGACTGAAAATTTACTGTCTAGTCTTAAAATAATATTTGCTTTTTCCTGAAGATTCAGAACTGTGAAGGTAAAAAAATTATTCAGTTCAATACAAGTTATTATGGTGTCTACTATATTCCATTTGAAGTTGTAAAAATACTGTCCACTTTCCTCTAAACAAAAAATTAGAGTTGAGTATAAGCAAACCAGGCAAACCTGCTCGCTATATCATAGAGTATTGCTTTCTAAATCCATGTTGATGGGAAAGGTATTGTACAATAAACTAAAATAATGTAACAGTAAACTTAACACAGTTACACACACACATTAAAAGTAAGCATAGTTCAGAACAATACTTATCAGCAGTAGATAAACATTTTTAACACTTCTATGCAACAGTTCCATTGGCACTGCCAACGAAGAAAACCAGTAGCAGTAAACAGAAAGAAAGCAAGAGGAAAAACAAACTTGACTGCTTTAGATACTGCATAAAATTATAAAAAGAGTTAGCTGGAATGGAAGTAAAAACCTAGATTCTGGTTCAGGAACATACTCAAGCTATTTCTGTGTAAGTCCAAAAAGGCAAGAACAAGAGGCATTAAGTAGATCCTGTTTAATGATCTTCTCACATTATTCAACTTTTGAATAGGCTAAAGAAAATGGCCTGGAAAATAAGAATTTATTTATCCACTTATAATTTTAGAATTAAAAAAAAAAGCTTTTCCTGTTCCAAGCTGAATGATATTCAATCACACTGAGCAAACAGGAAAAAACATTCTTAGTTCCTACCAAATGTCTCCTGATGTTACTCAAACACATGGACACATACACTCCTTCAGCATCTGGATGAAAAAACTATTCTCAGGTTCTGGCCTGATAGCTTTAAGTCATTGGCCCTGCTGCAGACAATAGTGTAAGAGCTACAATATGGAAAACGTATCAACCCCAAGATCTAATAGCCTTCATGTGCCCTTCAAATACCACGTTAGATTAATACACTGAAATTATAAACCAGTTTGAAAAAAATAACCAGTAACTGAGTATTGTTAATGGAAATTCATTTAAAAAACATAAATATAAAACAGAAACAAAAATAAATGCTCAAAAATGTCTGGAGATCGCTGAACTCTCATCCTATGCTTGATACTGAAGATCAACACCAAGCTGGGCATGACTGAATCTGCTTGAAGGAAGGAAGGCTCTACAGAGGGATCTGGACAAGCTGGATTGATGGACCAAGTCCAATGGGATGAGAGGTTCAACAATGTCAAGTGTTGGGTCCTGCACTTGGGTCACAACAACCCCATTCAATGCCACAGGCTTGGAACAGAGTGGCTGGAAAGCTGTCCAGTGAAAAAGGACTTGGGGGTGCTGGTTGATAGCCAGCTGAACATAAGCAAGCAGCGTGGCCAGGTGGCCAAGAAAGCCAATAGCATCCTGGCTTGCATCCAAAATAGTGTGGTCAGCAGGACTAGCGAAGTGATTGTTCCCTGTACTTGGCACTGCTGAGGCCACACCTTGAATACTGTATTCAGTTTTTGGGCCTCTCAATACAACAAAGACATTAAGGTGCTGAAGGCTGTTCAACAAAGGCACCAAAGCTGGTGAAAGGTCTAGAGAACAAGTCTTACAAGAAGCAGATGAAGAGGCTGAGGGAACTGAAGGTGTTTAGTCTGGAGAAAATGAGGCTGAGGGGAGACCTTCTCACTCTCTACAGCTACCTGAAATCAGATTGTAGTGAGGTGGGGGTCAGTCTCTTCTCCCAAATAACAATCGATAGGACAAGGGGATATGGCCTCAAGTTGCACCAGGGGAGGTTTAGATTGGATATTAGGAAAACAGTTTTCAACAAAGGGATGTTAAGCATGGGAACAGGTTGCACTGAGATGTAGTGAATTCACCATCACTGGAAGTATTTGAAAGATGTGTGGAAGTGTTGCTGAGGGACATGATTTAGTGGTGTACTTGGCAGTGTTAACACTTGGACTTCATGATGTATAAAGGTCTCTCCCAACCGAACCAATTCCATGATTCTATGTTTCCAAGGCAAACATATTCTTGAAATCTTTTTTTTTTGTGTGTGTGTATTACAGAATATTTGTGCCATTATTGTCCCATGGGATGTGGGCCTGCTTTTTGTTTGATGTAATGCCACCTCCTGTTTAGCCATGCACAATACAAGAGTTATATAAAGGGGAGGTCAACCAGCACCTTCACTTCTGTGGAACACCACTCTGGCTAAGAATAGCAGTAAGATTAAATGAAGGTGAAAGTCAGGTATTCTCCTTTTTTCTTTTTATTTTGGCAGCACAGGAGAGAATATAAATTATTCCCTTGTACTATCTAGGAGCAGAGCTGATTAAATCTGTGCAAATGTCAATATGTTACAGCTTGATTTCTGTTTTTCTAAGATACCTGGTACTTTTCTGGTCATTCAGGTTCTACTATATTTGATTCATCCAAAATTTATTAAAACAGTATAGTAAGAGAAGGACACACTACACTACAGATTACTATTATAAAAACATGCAGTATTTGTGAAGAAGTGTCAAACTCTGAAATGAACCAGATGTTAAAGAAGTATTAGTATCCAACACTAACAGTTGCAACATTAGTAAGCTTCACTACAAATCCTAAGAAAAAAAATACACATGAACTTGAAGATCAGCTGTCATGAGGTAGAAAGTAAACTGTTCTGAAAAGCAGGCAGTAACATGGCTTGTACCCATCAAAAAAAATACTGGTAAAAAATATATACAAACCACCACAGTGATTACTAAGAAATTTCTGTGTGACAAAATTTTTTTGACCATTTTTTTTTCACATGTTCCACAAATGAATACACAATATTTCTTTTATGGAGAAAAACTCCATCAACAAAACAGGTTTTGAACACATTTACAAAAACTTTGGTAAGAGACACAGTATTGTTACTTACAAATTCTGTAAAGTAACTATTGAACTGTCTCACTAATAGCAGTCTGCTGGTTTTAGTCAAAAAACATCAAAACCCCCTTGAAATATAAAAAAAAAAAATTGAAGAAAATAAATGGGCTATAAAATGAAAGGGTACCACAGCAGAAAATGCAAAGAGACTTTCAAAGACCTACATGCAAGAGATGTTACTTGTAAGCAGCTTTTTCATCTTGTTCATCAAATATTCTTCAAAAATCTTAAGCACTGCTTTGCTTTTATAATCTGCCACTGTTTTTTTTTAAATGCTGTTTCTTAATCTGTTGATCAAAATCCATTTTGAAGAATACTTTAATCTTACATCAAGGAATGTTGTTTTTGTTTTCCTACCTTTTCCTCTGCTACACGACAAGGTAAACGGAAGCACACGTGCCTGGGTTTTGCATCTTTTCAGTACACACAGGGATTGTATTAAGTATGTTTTCAGACTGAGAATACGTACAAGTATCCAAAGGGACAGTACTTGTCACACTCAATGAGTTTGCACTTCTTAGGCCGCGGTCGGCACTGACAGATCTCACAGTTGTGGACATCAGTCTGGAAGCCAAAGGAACAGTCCAAGGAACAGCCTGAAATGAGGTCGGTGCACAGCTCCTCCCCTGCAAAGGACACAGGCAGGTTATCAGAACGTTAAAATCGTTTATACCAGACAAATGCATCTTTAGCATACTACATCTTTGGTTCCTTCTTACTGCATGACTTTTTAAATACTGGGAAGTATTTAAAATATATTGGACTGTCCTAATTTTAAAATACTTAACAGAATTCTCCAGTAATGATCCACACTGTACAAACAGACACTACAGGATGTCTTCAGTTCCAGTCAAGAACTTGGGGAATATGACCTGGTGCCCTAAACTAACATGATTTTATGAACAGATGCACAGCCAAAGGATTCCCACATCTGTACCTCTGTTGACGTTCAATAAAACATTTAAAATAACATATACTTTCAACATATTACATGGGTGTAATAGGCTTCTGTTCAACATAGAGCATCTTAGTATCTCCTCTACTTATTTTAAATAGAGTTGAAAGGCTGAGATAGATAACAACTTCTTTACACTGTTTGTGGTCAACTGTTTGGCAATTAAGACCTGCTTTTAAAAAATGTAACTATAAAACCTTAAAATGTGATGTTATCTTAGACATACTAGACTAAAAGATCTGTCTCTTGAAGTCCACTACCATGTCTTAGCATTCTCTTGTGGCATAAGGGAGATGCTGGATTGCTGGCATCTCAATTTCTCCAGTACAGAGACATTTCATTCACTCTCATTGGAATTTGCTGTGTTGAGAATAAGAAGTTCCTTCTTGTTGTTCCTGAATGAAGAAGTGCCAGAAAGACCACTTTTAATGTATTCTGGGATACAAAGTTTGTACTTTGGTTGCAGACCACTATTAAAATAGGCAAAGTGAGATCAGAATAGAAAAAGAAGGAAATGTAACTGAGATTCTTCCACAGAAGATGATGATGGGTGACATGCAAAGGGCCCACTTTCGAAGTGATAGTTAAAGGATGGCTGATCTCCAGTTTGAACATCCACACCACTACAAAGTGCAGGTAGGGCAGCTAAAGAGTGTGCCCTTCCAGATGTGCTCCTCATTTGAGCTCTGAAGACCACTTTCCTTTAGAGGTATGAACAGTTAAGAGGCAAGGTTTATCGGAAGAGGAGACCAGCACATTGACTTATTCTCTTCTTTACACTTTTTCTGTGGGTCTGAAATTTAAAGATCTTTAGAAAGAAATTTTAAAATCTTCATGTCTCTAACATGGTTATTTACTGAATGCAGACCACAGAAGGAATCTTCACTTTACTTGGATGCTTTCTCTTCTGGTTTTGTAATATGTTCCATTTAAAATTGCAAAATACAAGACTTCACCAGATGGGGCTAAGTGTTTCCGTATCAAACCTACCACATGAATGCTCATTTGGTTAGGAAGGCATGTTTCATAGTACCTCAGAGGGAGACTGCGGCCACAGAGAAAACTGGCAAATTCACTGCCTACTTCTATGGTGGAACTTGGGCATACAAGTGCAATGCAACATAACAGCCCTATTATCCTGAGCAACAGTTCTCAGTTTAAGAAGGACGAAGATCATTGGGTTCATGGCTCCCCCCTCTCCACTTTTATGTAAATTTGGTGTCTGAAGCAAAAAGGGTGCAGGATTTTTTGTCATTTAGAATGCAGAGAAAGAAATGCCTGATCCTTCCATAACCTCTAGAGGTTGTCTTTCTTAGCAGAGTGCCAATGCTACAGGATGTAAGCATTTACTCTCAGACAGATGTAACCTTTTCACAGCAATGGTAATCCTTACCTCAGGTTCTTTGTCTAGTCAGAGAAAAATACACATACAGAGATCTTCATGAAGTCTTACAAGTTTTTGAAGCACAGAGTGCAGGCTGATCTATTAAGAATGCTAGAGCTTTAGAACACATAGCCACTCATCATCATCATGGCTAGGCTTCACGAATGAAGATTTGGGAAGGGCTCTACCCATGTTTGTTGCAAGCGCGTTGGTGGCTAAAAAGGCCAATACGAGATAGGCATGTATGGTTGCAAAAGGCACAGCAGAAAGACTCCTTAGATGGTGTGTTCTGCAAGGCACGATTCTTTCTGCGTTGTCTTTTCTCCTCAAGGGTGATCCTGCGTGCTTTCTCAAAAGCATCCGCAGCATTATAGATGGTGTGTCTCCAGGCCTCCCTCTTGGAGGCCAGAGTAGACCAGTTATGATGATCAATATGGCCAAGGCTGAGATGTTGTTTCAGGGAGTCCTTGTATTTCTCTTTGGGGCTCCTCTCTTGCGGCAGCCGGTGGCAAGTTCACCATAAAGAAAGATCTTAGGGAGGCGGTGGTCCTTCATCCTTGAGACATGCCCTGCACATCGCAGCTGTGTTCTCAGTAACATGGCCTCAATACTTGTGACTGCTGCTTGTTCTAGAACAGATGTATTGGTCACATAATCTGACCAGTGGATGTTGAGGATTGTGCAGAGACGGCGTTGATGGAAGCGTTCTAGGAGACGCAGGTGGTGGCGGTAGATGACCCGTGATTCTGATCCATATAAGAGAGTAGACAGCACTATGGCTCTGTAAACTCTGATCTTTGTACTTTTCTTCAGGTGTTTATTTTGCCAAACTCTTTTATGAAGCTTTCCAAAAGCATTATATGCCTTTTCTAACCTGTTGTCTATCTCTCTGTCAATCTTACTGTCCGAGGAGATGAGGCTACCTAGGTAATTAAACTGCTGAACTGATTTGAGCTCTGATTCGCCAATGGTGATATGGGGATGATGGAAGACTTCCTGAGGTGCTGGCTGACAGAGCACATAGCCACTAATGCTGACTTAAAAACAGTGTAATGCACAAGAACATCTGGTGCTCTTCTCTGATAAAACGTGTATATGTAGCACAAAAATACTTTCCTTGAAGCAAGTTAAATAATGAGAATTTCTTTAATTTATGAGGTTTTACATTAGGATGTTTGTACACAATTATTCCCTGACAGCATACAGTGATAAAAAATTTACTAAACTTTTCATTATGCAAGACTTTAAAAGGTAGGCGTAATTTTTAAAATTAGACTTGAACTTCATAAAGAATGTATGGAAAAGTACACTTACACTGGAATATCTCCAAAAATAATTAAGTTCAGTTACAACTTTTGATTTTGATATGATTTAAGTTATGATATCTCCTGCAAATGCTCAGAACTGATCACTGAATAATCCTGGAACTGCACAGGATGGATCAATCAGAACCATTCGTTTTCTGAAGCATACTTTGTAAAGAGATTAAGTGCTTAGGTGGCTCCATAAATATTAGGCTCACGGAACATGGGTCAAGGAACAAGAAGGTACAATTGCAAAGGCATGGGAGAGATGAATAGGCATCTTAAAAAAGTGAAAGAAAGAGCTGGAAACAAAGAATTAAAAAATCTAATAAAAAAGAAATAAAAATTGCAGGGCGATTGGTGTTTTGTTGTTTTTTTTTTTTTTTGGTTGGCATATTTCTTTATCTTATTCATCTCCAGATTATGTGTTAAGAAGTATCAAAGTGCCACACAAAGGTTTGAGTATGAAGTCACAAAAGATGGTAAAATAACAATTCTCCAGAATGTCACAGCCAAATATTGTAGGGTTTTTTCAGCTTACTCTTCTGCTTTGATTACTTTGATTTGGTTAGTGAAATTGCTTTTCAGAGACGCAAAGCAAGTAGGACAGTGCTATATGCACAATGAAGACAGTGTCTCATCCCAAGTTGCTTATGATGTTACACATACTTAAAACACAAATAGGTAGCTGATAAACTAACCAGAATATACAGTCCCAAGGCAATATGTTTCTTACTTAATCTTTTACACAGTGAGTTATTCTCTGAAGAATTTTCATTTTGTAAGTGGCCAAGAAAGAAAAGCTCTTCAGAGCCTTGTGATGGACGACTGACTAACCCGCCACGGCCTCTCAGAAACGCACACTGATGAACATATAAAATACCATCAGAATTCTGGCTGTGTCAAATCTCCAGGGAAAGTCTGTTGAAGTCAATACAGAGCACTCTTCACATCTGAACTTCCTAGTCTTATGTCAGTGATATGCGAGGAAATCAGAATAATCTCCACAGACCTCTGCTGACAGTCTTTCTAATAAGATGCCAAAAATGATGCCTTTTGAGAGGATGGTTGTTACTAAAATTAACATGTTATTGTACTTAAATTTCTGATAGTATAACATTACTAGCTGTAAAAATAAATTTTAAATAATTTTTGAAAAACATTCTTTATAAAGATTCTAGTGTCATGAAAATGAGAAAGTCAATTCTGGACTGCTTTCTGACATCACATCTAACTACCTACATGCTGAAACATTACTAAAACCATAACAACTACAGGCAGTCTCAAACTGAAGTACACATACACAGTTTATGTCTGCTGCATAGGCATATTGAAAACCCTAGGCCACCATTGTACACTAGGTACTTTTTCTCACACAACAGAGTGAACCATCAATTTTACAGAGATTAGCTCTCAGAGAAAGGAATGGTTAAAAAAAAAAGAGAGAGAAAGATTCCAAGGCTGAAGACTCAAATGTGAATCAAATTCAGTGTATGCATTGTCACCCTGACAATATTTCTATAGCCTTAGCTATAGCTTGAAATTAATCATTAACGAAATAGTTACAAGTTCATTATGAAAGGATAAGTAAAAAGATTTCCTGCTAAAGTTTATTATTTCAAGTAAACAATTAGTAAAGAATAATGAGGAAGTCAACTCATTGGAAGTCAACTGCATTGAACAGGAAATTTAATATGGCAAAATCTTGGGAGGTTATTTGTTTGGGGGATTTATCCACCGCTGTTTAGACAAATTTCATCAGGAATATGAATCCTAAATCATGGAACAGATATACAGAGAAGAGATCCATCCCTAACTGAGCTAATAACTGCTTCAAAAGTGTATGAGGGTAGTCTGAAAGGACAGAACAGGAACTACTCTAGAAGTTAATGCCGAAGGAAAACTACTTTTTGGAATTCAGGAGAACTTCACCTGCATGTCACAGCAAATCTAACAGAATGGGATCAAGCTTCTTATCACATAGTATAAGCCATCTTCATACAAGAAAAAATTTTTTCACAGTGAGGATGCCAGAGTATTGGAACAGACGTCCCAGAGAGGCTGTGGAGTCTCCTTTTCTGGAGATATTCAAAACCTGTCTGGACATGCTTCTGTGTGACCTGGTCCGGGGAATCCTGCTGCGGCAGGGGGGTTAGACTAGATGATCTTTTGAGGTCCCTTCCAACTCCTAACATTCTGTGATTCTGTGATAATGACATCACCTAGGGAACTAAAATAATGGTTAGATATGAGGTAGTAGACTAAAACAGAAACAAAATGATTAATAGGAAACCAGTGAAAGAGAAGACATCTCTCACTGTTTTTCTAAGGGAAATATCTGGCTGGAGGGTAGAGATCCCCTGTGTGAGTAACAAAAACAGGTGTTTTTTTTTTTATGAAAGATGAAATGTCAATGAGGTAATTTCAAGATTATGCAGGTTTCTTTTATTTTCCATGTGCAACCATTACTTCAAAAGCAGCAGCAAAGTCAGTTACTAACAGGTTCATGTTTCTAGACACAGTCTTCACTAGACCTCACTATCCTGGCAAAAGCTATTGCCTATAGCGACCCCTCTAAACACTGCAGTTCCAGCAAATACTTTGCAACAATTTCACATGTTGTATGATGTCTTGGATATAGGAATTTCAAATTATTGAATTAATTTTGATCAATTTAATAAGATGCTGCTGTAAAAAAAAAAACAAGCGGAAAGGGAAAGAAGAGCTGAAGATAAATTTGTCTTGAAAAAACACTTGTGAATCATTAATGAACAAAAAAATATTAGCAGCACCATTTTTAAGCCTGCTCACTATTGCCCATGAGCTCCTTTTAAATAAAGTAATTTCTTTTTCCTCCTTTCTTCACTCACAAAGTTTCACACACACAGACTATAATAAAACAAATATTAGGGTTTCAGAAAGGCATGACACTGTTTAAAGAGAATCTGTTTGGGATATGAGGAATGGAAGAACACTTTCTGAAGAATCACACAGAATCACGGAATATTAGGAGTTGGAAGGGACCTCGAAAGATCATCTAGTCCAACCCCCCTGCTGCAGCAGAATTCCCTAGACCAGGTCACACAGAACTGCATCCAGACAGGTTTTGAATACCTCCATAGAAGGAGACTCCACAACCTCTCTGGACAGTTTGTGCCAGTGCTCTGGCACCTCAACTGGGAAAAAATTTCTACGTGTATTCACACGGAATCTCCTATGCTTCAGCTTACAGCTGTTGCCTCTTGTCCTGTCACTGGGCGTCACTGAGAAGAGACTGACCCCATCCTTCTGAGAAAGTCTTAAGTACAGATGAATGCCAAGATACAGTGAGGCTCTACACAGCACAATGCACACAAACTATGTGGTGTTTTAAAACTCTTTTTCACTAAGAATCTTATTCTCAACAGTAAGATCAAGCCTTATTTTAAAAGACTGAGCCACTGGCTGCTAAAGAAAAGAAAGATACGTACAAAATTCAGCATCTAAGAGCAGTAGATACAACAAAGTTACCTAGTGTAGTTAAGGGCCCGCCCTACAAACTAGACAATAAAATTCTGTCCCAGGATAAGCAATGTTCGCGATCTCTGCATTTGTGAGGATTCATGCATCAGTCAGATTTTTATTTCAAACATGAAGCAATCTCTCCTTCTCAGGAGGCATCTCAGAGGCAATGTATCTCCAAACGAATTACAATTCTTTAGCCTGAATTGAAACCATTGATGTATAATTTATTCTTGATTTCAGAGTGCTCACATCTCCATCTCACATGAACCTTTGAGTATTTGGAAAAAAAAAATCAAACTGAAAAGTAAACAAAGTTCAATTCCATAAGTGGCATGTTTAGGTCTAAAAAAACCCAGGTCTTCTGTTTCAACTTCTAATAGTTTGATTGTAATTGCAGCTAACTCTTAGTTAAAAAAAAGACTTCTCAATTTCCTTCTTCTAGCATATATATGGCATACAGAAAAACATGAATTCTTAAACTGGGATATTTCTCTCTCTCTAATTTATTATTTTACAATGGACAAATTGATAATTATGCTGTCAAGAGAACTAAAAGTAATTTTAAGTCTAAAAACTTTTGGCAACGCATTCTAGAGATCCATAGCCTGTTGAAATACTTTTAGTTTCCAATTCTGTAATACACAGATGAAAAATAACTACCAGAGAACATGAATAGACACTTGACAAGAATTAAGTCAGTATTTCAACTTGGCTTAGGCTGGTCTCCATTTTTGTGAAACTTTGTGGCATGGCTACACAAAGCTAGCTACATACCTTTACCATCATTATTTTCTTGATGCTGAGGCTAGATCATGTTAGGAGAACTGTTTCACAGTACCTTTACAATTAAGCACTCCTCAGCCGTCCTCTCGATGTGGTTTGCTACTGCTGGTTAATCTTCAGGGGTGGGGATCTGGGGAGGCAAATTTATGAAGGAGAAAACTAGGTTACTTATCAGTAACTGGAGTTCTCTGAATGTATTGCCTCCACAGATCCACACTAACCCTCCCTCCTTTCGTTCATATTAACTCATGATTCACATTAGCTGGATAAAAATGAAGGGACTGGGCACTGTGATGCTAGAAAACACTGTTTAAAAAATAATCCCATGAGTTCGTTGAGGCAAATTACCCGCTTGGATACTTGCTCTAAACAACTCCAGGATTCACATACAACACGACTTCATGAAAATGCATTTGTAGCAGTGAAATCTCAAAGGTGGAATTTCTAGAAAATGCTCAAGCTTCCACAACACTTGTAGCAGCACATTGGGTTTTTTTCCCCCACAAGTCAAGTGAAGTTCTTATCTGCCTCCATTGCCTGAAACATACTTTGGGCATTACAAAAACCAATCTATTGGTGCAATCTGCAGATTCCCAGGACAGACTTTCATTCCGTTGAGAAGACAAATAATACTGATTTGGCATGAGTAGTTCATCGTAACTCCACCTTCTTCAGGGAGCATTTCAGTTAACCTCCACATGCATACTGAAGAGTTAATAATTCTGTTCTACCTAGAATATGCACTTTTTTTCTGATCTAAGACTTAAATTTTTAAGAAGCGTATTTCATCTTCTATTTTCCATGGATGTATTTCACTAACTAAGGTCTAATATGCAATAGCTATTCCCTTTCACATCGCTGCAGGAAGATAATAAAACATCCTTTTGCTGACAGGTCTACAAAGTGATTTAAAATCCAGGATACACTCTCCTTGCACTAATGGAGACTACCTGGACTGCCTTTGTTTTTGGTTTTGTTTTTTTCCCATGGAATTTGTTGCTAAATCAAGGCAACAATAGGAGATAATTGTTACAGTGTTACCTAATTTATATTTTACTTTATTACATCCAGGAATTCTGCTTTGTCTTAGGGGTATATTTTGTGTGATGAGTGTGTGATTATTTATCCCATTTTAGTATTTTATCAAAATAAATATAAAATACGTTTATTTAAATGGACAAAATTAACACTGATGGAGTTTTGAAGTGTTCAGAACACATCCCTGACTGTTGATTTTTTACAGGAATAGGGGATTTAAATAATCAATTTTGGCTACGAAGAGTGAAAGGCTAGGAAAACCCATCCCAAGCTCTGTGCACTGAATGATTAGCACACAGAAAAGTAGAGATATATTCTCCCATTGTATCCTCTGTGAAGTTTTCCCCAGGCTTTTTCCCATCTCACTCCATATGCTTTCAGAGTCCTAACCACTTCTATTTATAGACAGCCCAGAGATGCATCTGCTTAATTTTTCTCAAACCTTCCAATCCTGCCTTTGAATGTCTACCCAACTAAACGACTGCCAGAACCAAATTCCAAGTTGGAATTCCACTCCACTTCATCAGCTATAAAGGCAGATGGTGTGACTCCTCAGAATATTGAAGTCCATGCCGCAGAAGTCTGCTAGTACAGAGTGAATGATAGTAACTCCTTTCTAACTCTCATGGTAGAGTAGATTTTCTTCTCCTTTAAGGAAAAGGTATTAACATGCTTCCAAAAATATTTCTGTATCCACACAGAATGTATTTGGGAGAAAGGGGTGGTTTTATGTCTAAAGAACTGTGGAAACATGTAAAATAACCAGCTTTCTAATTTTTTAATAGAGATTTCATAGTTTGCTTTGACAGACAAAAGAGACCACAGCATGAAGTGGATGGTGATGCACTATGATGTGCAGAGAAAACAATTCATCTCGACCTTCTACAACTGTGTCTGTCCATAAGCAGTCTGGAATTAATGAAATTGTATGACAGATGCATCTTGCAACTGCAAAAGTAAGTCTTCTAAATGAAGCAAACAATTTAAAAAAAATTGACAGCAATGCTTTAATTTAATTCAATTTTACTAAGATTTGAGAGGTTAAAAACCACTGTAAGCCATACACGCTTGCAGTTACAATCTAAAGAGTACTTCATATTCACTTCATTTGAGGTGAAACAGTATAGTCTAAGATGCAAGAAAGATTTTAAAGGCTTTTTCTTTTTCTTGAGCATAATACAGGGAGTAGACAAGGCTGGATGAAATATCGGCCCTCACTGCAGACTCTCACTGAAGAATGATTCTGTGTCCAGCAGCAACGGTCAGGCTTCCAATCCTATGCTACTGCAATCAGCAGGCAATATTCAATGTGCCCTTAGTCTTCTTTGGAGCAACAGGAGTCCAGCCTCATAAAAAGCCAATCACTGGTCTTGTTTCATTCTCTCAATGTACTCCTCCTCCTAAAGACTTTAATCCTCTCCAGGTCTCCCTGTGAAAGCAAAGACCTAGACACTCCCAATACAATAGCAAAAGCTGCACCAAATAAGTAGCAATTTTTTGCTTATGCACTTTGTTCTATTTGTTTCTTGTATCATCTCACACTATCTGGTTTTGGTTTTGTTTTTTAAAGTGCATTTCATGTTTTTCCTACTGTTTTAGTTTTATTCTTGGTATTCTGCAGATTCCTATATCCTAGATTATACTTGTTTGTTTTTCTCCTCATGTGGTGCTGCTTTGGCTTCTACACACTCCTACTCATTATGATCATCCTTTCTCCCTCATCATTCATGGTTCCACCTCTACACATTGGAACTTTTCTCTGCATGTCTTATCTGTACCCACTCTTCGCTCAGTGGTAGTGTTTTTTCTCCCTTCTCTTACAACTCAGTCTGTCTCTGCTTTTTTACATTTAATTGTATTTTACAGCATGTATGTTTTCGTGTTCACTGCAAAAATAGGAAGAAGGATAAAGGACAAAGTAAAGTACTTCTATGAAAACTGTATACTAGAAATGTTATGATTTGCTTCTTCCTTCTTATTCTGTGGTTCGCTTGAGTCAAGCTGGATTAAACCTGAAACTAAATTACAATCAAGCACCAAACAAGTTTCATGATACTGTACTTAGACAATTATTTCAAGTAAACCTTCTGTACTGATTTGTAGCTACAAGAATGCCAATTAAGGTAATAATGAGGAACAATTGATAGGCTTTACTCTATGTCCTTCCACTTTGTCATTTTGCTTTTATTTTGGCTGATATAGATTGAAGTGTAACAAATCTTTAACAGAAATATCTACAGAGAAATCAGCAAAAAAGTAAACTTTATTGGAAAGAGATTAGTAGTTTTAGGATATGATGACTCCAAATGGTAATGGGGAGCATGTGGGCCTCCTTTACTCAGGCACTTTAAATCTGATTCAGTTGAGCAGATTAGAGCAGCAAGAAACAAGGAGGTGCAGTAGAGAGAGAGTGATGTTCCCATAAGTCCACAAGAGCTAACGATAATAATCATTCTTATGTTCTTAGAAAGCCAAGATGCAACTAAACTGAAAAGTACATAGGATCTCCAATTACAGAGAACTACTGCAGTACATTTTCAGCATAATCAGCCCGAAACTCCTTTCTTCTCAGTGCTCACACACTCATTTGTCCAGAGCCCTGCAAGTGAGACTTGACTTGACAGAAAAATTCTTTTTCTGTCACTTTGACTGATGAACCATCAAGTAATGAAGACTTCCAAGCTGTTAAGTTTTCTTCACTTCCTTAGAAAATAAAAAGGTTGCCTCTCTCTGAATGACTGAGGATATTTTCAAGCAATCTACAATTCAAGTTCTTTTACTGAAAAAAGGTTGACAGACAAATGATACTATTAAGTTTTCTCCAGACAGGTTGCTATTGCAAAGTGAAAATAATTTCAAGCAAATCTGACAAAAGAAAAATTCCCTTGAATAGGTTCTTAAGCACTGTTTCATCAGAAACATTCCAAGCAAGAACAGAGACTTCCTGAGATATGGCATGTATATGTGAGAAGTCTGGTAACCTAGGACAAAAGAAATGATCCTTTGGAGTGATGGGTCTCCTTGCACCAAACCGGACGGAAGGAATGCATGCACAGACACAGATGATGAAATTTGCCCAGTACGCCCATCTTCTGCTTGGTGACAAACTCCCCAGTCAATTTAACAATAATAAAACAAAGAAGGAAGATCATGACACAATGTTAAAAGCAGAACTTAACAATTCTGATTTTGTCCTT
Source organism: Galbula dea (assembly GCA_013399015.1). Taxonomy (NCBI): domain Eukaryota; kingdom Metazoa; phylum Chordata; class Aves; order Piciformes; family Galbulidae; genus Galbula; species Galbula dea. Next base: position 69,045 of record VWZX01004390.1, on the reverse strand, counting down.
AGGAAGAACTAAGTAAGACATGGATATGATAGCTTGGATGAAAGCTGTCCTCGCCACGAATACAACTTGTAATCAAAGGTATTATTTCCATACTACCATGATTGCTTGCCATATATTTACCTGTTGTTAAGACGTCATGTCCTGTACCACATGGAAATGAAAAATGTGCATTTCCCCAGAAAAAATAGTCGAAAAAGCCAGGACAAATCCTTTTCTTACTCCTTAAGCAAAACGCCAATACAATCCTAAATCTCTTTGTACTAAGTAAGAGTTTTATTTTGACTGTTTCTACTGGGGACCCCTGTAATAGTCAAAATGGTTTAGAAAGTGACTGAGAACAGGCAAACTGAAATAAAAAGAAGAGGAAGAGAATAATACTTTAGTTGAGAAAGCCTCAGAGGCTGCAAGGAAGCTGCAGAACCAAAACAAAATTACAAAGAGATTATAAACCCACTGGCTGGCAGACAGTGATGCATCCTGCAGCTGAGACTACTACTCCATAGGTGTCCTTTTTTGGGTAATTCCAACAACCAGGCTGATCTTGCCTTATATTTCAACTGTGAACACTGAATTTGTAAGGAAACAGATACAGAAAATACATTTTTGCTGCTTCACTGATATACACAAAGATACACAAGGCTCTATGTTTTTCCTTTGGGAAGAAATAGGTGTTACAGCCTGTGAAAATCCTAACTAAATTATTTACATAATATAAAAATATGTCATAGAAATAAAATTATACAGGGATGTATCTGTATATATACAAACACTATGTAGACATGTAATTTTCCAAGATTTATCCTCAAAACCTAAGTATTGAGGAAAAAAAGCTAAGCTGAAAATAGACTGTTTAGCAACAGGAGTTTTTCAAGTGCACAAACTTAGATGCTCTTAAACTCTTTACATACATGGAAGAAAATATAATGTGGAAGACTTATCAGATTTCTCAAGAGTGAATGAATATTAAGTCCCAAATTATTACTTTTTCTACCTAGCTGTTAATTTACATCTGAAGTCAAACATTTTAGGTGTTCTTCCAAAGACGTTTTAAGCAAGCAAACAAACAATGCCAGAAATCAGGAGCCTACCTTTTATAGATGAACAACTACAAAGCACACACATACTAACACACTGTATAATCAACATTATGAATGGGGGAAAAAAAAAGCATACTAGCATTTTCACATATAGCTGGATACAACAGGTAGAAGCAACTATTATTTTTGCATACTCACTAGTTTTGCACTGGCAAATGCGGCAACCATTTTGGTCCAGTTTGAAGCTATAGATACAATCTTTTTCAGTCAAAGTGCAATTCACCAAAATCTCACAGGTGGGTGGACCTAGTGTGATGTATGTTGGTTCTGAAGGCAAGAAAAAATAAACAAATTTAAGATTACTTAAGTATTTTATTAAGTTCACAAAAAGGCATACACAATGCAACAGAAAAAAATAATTAAATTTGCTTCTGATCAAGGAATATTCATGATACTTCTGAAACAATTGAAGAAACATACTTTGTTTTGAAGTGACACTGACTCACTGAAACAGGAAAAAAATACTACATTTTTGTGTGACTACAAAATCAGTTGGCCTCCATATGCAGTTTAAAACTGAATGTAAAACACTTCTTTTGCCCACTTTTCTCCAAAAGTACTTCCTCAAAACTTTGTGCAGTTTGTTTTACTTTAGAAACAGAACAGAACTTTCTCCAAATCTCAGTTGATTCATATTACCACGCTGCAAATCAAAGCACGTGACTCAGCAGATCAAATCTTTCTCTGTGTGAATAAGATCACTTCTCCTGAAGTTAAAGCAGAAGAGACTGAATACCAAAAGGGAATGTAAGATACATTGCATGTGAAAGATCTCTGGAAACCATTTAACACCTCTCTTCATTGAAAACACCACTTCTTACAGTATACTTTGCAGTACCAGATTATGCTTTTTGAAGGTGAGGATATTATTGCCAATCATCAGGTATTTCCAAACACTGTAATAATCACCTCTGGACACCATGTAAATATGATGGAGTATGAAATTTTTTTTTAATAAATATGGCAGCCAGAAAACATGAAAGTGTTTTACTTTACAAAGTTGTTAGAATAATATCCAAAGACTTACGAAAATAACAAGGAACTTCAACACTATGATCATAAAAGAGGACACAGAAGGAACGGAAGGCTATTTCCTGAGTTGCTTTTCGCTCTCTGGGACTAATTTAGTCTACCTTGTGTTTTTCATCGAAATCAAGCACTTAAGAATCCAACGAGTCCATAGTTATGAACATTATTAACATTGGACTAAGCATTCAAGAAACACAAATTGCATGATTTTAAAAGAACTAACTGTGAGCTTTTGTTTCAGAGTTTCAATTGTTTTCTATCCTGTTCTTTATCTCAAGAAATGAAGACTTAAAGGAAATTACACTTAAAAAAATTTCAATGCATGTATTGATAAAATTGTGAAAATATGGAGAAACAGTATATTAACCATTAGAACAATCAACCAAAATATGCTTTATACAGCATGCACATTTTCATGGACTGCAGATGGCCACTTCTTGTCATCTCTCGTTCTCAAACCAAATATACTGAAAGGAAGATTTTACCTTTCCTTACTTAAAGACAGCTAGTCTTCTTTGTCTCAGACTGAGGGTAAAATATTAGTCAACATTGATTAAGTTGTTACAAGTATGCACTGTTAACCAAAATGCAAATTTCTGCGCCTGTTGGCTCCGTATCTAGTAGGCATCTTTTGCATCCATGCCTTCTGGTTAAGTGAAAATGATCCTATTAAGAGAATGATGTTTTCTGCTTTAATGTCATTCACATTTGTCAGCTTTCATAGCTTCTCCCCAGCCCTACTCTTCCCTTCACAACAGTTTATACAGCAGTTGAGCATTTTTAATCCTTTTTAAATTAGGTCGGCTAAGTACAGAGTCTGGAGGGAAAAACTGTGTGAAAGGTAGGTACAACAGTGCAGTTAGATGACTTCAAACTTATCCCAGAAGTCACAGTTCAGATTCCTCACTTTGCTGAAAGTTTCAAAGCAACATTCAAACTCTGTTGCTTCTGTAATTTTTGTTGGAAAAGTAGCTATGCACTTTATAGGTTTATAAAACACCACCAACAGTTTTGCTCAGATACAAGCTGGAAACTTTTATAATGGCAACTGTGTCTCTGTCAACTCCGCAACTCTCTTCGAGTTTCAATGAAAACATCTCCAGATTTGTTTTTTCTAACAGTTTAAGATAGATTACTAGGTTGAAGGTCAAAGGAGATATTTTATAAAGTTCTGAAGTTCTGTGAACTATAAATTTTACAGTTTGCACATGTATTATGGAATAGTAACCATAATGAGCAATGTAGTTTCCAATCCACGGTTTCCCAAACTACACTTATTTTAAGTGAACTCTTCGTATTTGTTTTCAGCTTCATTCAGTAAAATGACCAATAATGTCTAATATTTAACAGCTGCAACCTCAGCAAACCATTAGTTTAGGACTCAAGAACATATTGATATATATATAAAAAATTATATATTCCAGAAAATCCATTAATTAATCCTGTCTGTTTAGGACTCAGAGTACATAAATTAGTTTTGTAACAATTTTTAGCGTCTGGTGCCTATTCTGAAAACCTCCTTTCCTACCTCACTTCATTCTTTAACCAAAACACCCTAAACATGCAAAAGACCAGACTACAAGTTATCCTAAAGCTACATTCAGCTTACTGGTCAGCCAGCTCAAACCTTACATTTCAAATTTTAAAAAAAAGCCAAAGTAATGCTTATACTCACTGGTAGTTAAAACCACTATAAAACACCCCAGGAACTCAGTCTGAGCTATTCTCTCAGACCAGCTGGGTGACTGTCTGCAACCAATACATCAGGCAACAGAATGGAAACTTTGGAGGACTTTTGGCTCCCCTGACCAGTTACGCTTGCGTGGTCATGTGCTAGCCCTGGCTAGCCCCAGGTTTCTGCCCCCTGGCTGGTCTTCTCACGAGGGAGGTGGGGACAGGCATGGGAGGAGCCACAGTTAAGCATGGCCAATTTAAACACCCCAGGAATGTAGTGATCTCCGATCCTGGTGCGCCAGAAGAGGTCAGTCAAGGAGGAGGGTGAGTCACCTGGGTGTGTCACCACAGCCTTCGATGCTGGTCTCTTGTAGATATCCAGGCATGGTTGTAACTCAGCCAAGGGCTGCTGTTAGAAAAACTGTGGGCACACAGACAGAGGCCACATGCAAACATGTCAGTGTCCAGGCACCTGGCTCTGGAGAGTGTCAGAGCCTGGCATTTGCAATGGAAGGTAGCGGAGATAACACCAGTGTCAGATGTGAACAGGTGAATGATCTGCTCAGTATGGTGGCTGAGCTGAAAGAAGAAGTCATGAGGTTATGAACTATAGGAGAACGTGAAAAGGAGACAGAATGTTGGAGCCAGGTTCTGCCATCCCTGAGAGAGGGGCAGCAGGTGAGGGCTGTATGAGAAGCAGGGGATCCCAAGTCCTGTTGTCGCTGGAAAAAGGATGACCCAAGAGACGGAGGGGAATATGGATGGGTGATGACCATGAGAGGCAAGAGGGACCTCTCCCAACCTCCCCTGTCTTACCAGTTACCCATATACAACAGGTGTGGGGCTCTAGAAAAAGAAAGCCGGGGAAAGGTGGAAGGCAGAGGCCTAAATGAAACAGGTGGCTGGAGGAAAGTTCATGGCCATGGCGGAAGACGAGTGTCTTCCTTGCCTGCCTCATCTCCCCAGGTGCCTCTGAGAAACAGACAGAACGCCCTGCTGGAAGACAGCCAGTCTAATGGGGATGTGGATGACAGCCAACCTCTATCAGAGGTCTTCCCACAGTCACTTAGGCTTCCTGGATATGTAACAATGTCTTCCAAAACGAAGAAGAGAAGAGTAGTGGTTGCTGGAGACTTGCTCCTAAAGGGCACAAAAGGTCCAATATGCAGGATTGACCCTCATCATAGGGAGGTCTGCAGTCTTCATGGAGCCTGAATTAGGAATATTAATAGGGAACTTCCCAACATGGTGCAGTCAATCAACTACTGATCTTTCAGGCAGGTGGGGAGGAAGCTGCATCTCGTAGCATGAGGGAAATGAAGGAAGATTTCAAAGCCTTGGGACGGCTTGTAGAAGGGTCTGGTGCACAAGTTATTTTCTCTTCCCTCCTTCCAGGACCAGACCATGATATGGAATGGAGTAGAAGAATTCAGTCCAAAAATACATGGCTCTGAGACTAGTGCTACAGGCAGGGTTTTGGGCTCCTTGATAATGGCTGGTTTTACAAGATATCAGGTCAGATGACAGGAGGTGGGAAAGGCTTATCTTCCAGGGGGGAAAAGGGATCCTATGACAAGAACTAGCAGGGCTCATCCATACAGATTTAAACTAGATTCGTAGGGGGATGGGGTTGCTGCCAGGTCTGCACCAGTGGGCGACGATTCTAGTGCTAGTACTAATACAAACCAGAAGGCCTCCCACCCTCCTAGGGTAGAATTGGCATGCTCAGCTCACTCCCTGAAATGCCTGTATACCAATGAACGCAGCATGGGGAATAAACAGGAGGAGTTAGAAATCCATGTGAAATCAAGGGGTTATGATCTGGTGGCAATTACAGAGACATGGTGGGACAGCTTGCGTGTCTGGAATGTGGTCACGGATGGCTACGTCCTTTTTAGGAAAGACAGATCTACCGGGCGTGGTGGGGGAGTTGCTCTTTATGTGAGAGAGCAACTAGAATGTACTGAGATCTGTCTAGGGATGCATGAGGGGTGAGTTTAGAGTCTGAGTGTGAATTAATGGGCAGGCTACCATGGGTGATACTGTTGTGGGCGTTTATTACAGGCCACCTGATCAAGATGAGGAAGTTGATGTGGCTTTCTCCAGGCAGCTGACAGTGGCCTCGCAGTCACGGGCTCTGGTTCTTACGGGGGATTTTAACTACCCAGATATTTGCTGGAAGGCCTCCTCAGCCAGCCATTCACAGTCCAGGAGGTTCCCTCAGGGCATTGTGATAACTTCTTGATGCAAATGGTGGATGAGCCCACTAGGAGGGGAGCGCTGCTGGACCTCATACTCACCAACAAGGAGGGTCTGGTTGAAAAGGTAGAGGTTGAGGGCAACCTTGGCTGCAGTGACCATGAGGTGGTAGGTAGAAACAGGATACCTAGTCGGATCACAACCCTGGACTTCAGTAGGGCCAACTTTGATCTTTTCAAGAAATTGCTAGGGGAAATTTCCTGGGACAGGGTGCTAGAAGATAAAGGGGCCCAAGAGAGTTGGTTAACATTCAAGGACCACTTCTTCCACGCTCAAGATCAGAGCATCCCAGCACGTAGAAAATTGAGGAGGGGAGCCAGGAGACACACATGGTTAAGTAGGGAACTGCTGGGCAAACTGAAGTGGAAGAAGAGAGTCTACAGGTCATGGAAGGAGGGCCTGGCCACATGGGAAGAGTACAAGACTGTTGTCAGAGATTGTAGGGAGGCAACTAGGCCTTTCTGGTATTCAACCTTGCAAGGGAGGTCAAGGACAATAGGAAGGGCTTCTTCAAATACATTGCAGGAAAAACTAACACTAGAGGCAATGCAGGCCCACTGCTGAATGAGGTGGGTGCCTTGGTGACAGAAGATACAAAGAAGGTAGAGTTACTGAATGCTTTCTTCGTCTCCGTCTATACTGTTAGAGACTGTGCTCAGGAGCCTCAGGCCCCTGAGCCCCCACATGATGTTAGGATAATGGAGGAGTTTTCCTTCAGAGAATCCCTTCTGGATGGCCAGATGGCTTAACTGCTCCTTAACCCAGTTCTCTTCTTGGTGAGGCCCAGTGACAAGACAAGAGGCAACGGTTATAAGCTGAAGCATAGGAGGTCCCGTGTGAATACCAGAAATTTTTTTTTTCCCAGTTGAGGTGCCAGAGCACTGGCACAGACTGCCCAGAGAGGTTGTGAAGTCTCCTTCTATGGAACTATTCAAAACCTGTCTGGACGTGCTTCTGTGTGACCTGGTCTAGGGAATCCTGCTCTGGCAGAGGGGTTGGACTAGATGACCTTTCTAGGTCCATTCCAGCTCCTAACATTCTGTGATTTTCTGAAATCATATGAATAATTAATGTTACTCAAGCCAATGTTCACAGACAGTAACAGACGCCGGAGAACTGAAGGAGACTGTAGCTTTACCATCTGTAAGCAGAATAAGTTAGGTAACATACATAGATAAAAAGCCCTCCAAAACTCACTGAAAGATGAGATGCAGGTTAGTATTCTTTGATACACTTGGATGTAAACTAAACCTAGAAAGTAACAGAATTGTGTTTCAATCCCTGCCATTGAAGTTTACCCCTCAAGATAACTGCTCTTTAGTTTCAGGCATAATTTAATATATTTTTTTTTTAAAAGAGCAGATTATTTGCTACATATTTGTTTTTGTAGTGAATTTTCAAACCTATACTTCTCTGTTCTGATGCTCCTGTGTGTTGAACACATCCATCCAACAATTCTTTGGCCCCTTGATATATCCAGTAATTTGTTTCTTACAAGTGACAAAAACAGTCACCATATTAATTTGAAATGTTTTTGTCAGTCCTCTATTTACTGTGTTTTATTATTCTGTTACCTCACACTTTTGTGTCTGCCCTTCGCATCCTCAGTGTTTCCAGACAAGCTTACAAGTCTGTTTTTCTCCCTCCTGTCCCTAAAGGTAAGCCCTGAGATACAGTAATTTTATATGCATGCCTGCTTCTCAATGAGATGCAAGTAGAGGACAAAAGAAATAATCTAATTCCCTACTCCCACATGTGCAAAAATGCAGTGAGGAAAAAAAAAGAAAGAAAAAAAAGTCAGCCCTTTTCACTTCACTAGACAAGACTCAACAAATAAAGCCGGCTCTGCTCAGCCAGGCTTCTGGCTGTTTGAATAGGCAAGCAGTAGCTAAGCTTGAAAAAGCATCTACCACGGCATGATCTGAGCTAGGCTTTTAATGCTTCTCTTGGAGAAATGGCAGAAGAAACATTCAGTGCACAAATGCACAGACAAAGGGTGGGAAAAATGGGTGCTGCTTCTGTGTGCTTTACCAACAATAAAACTATACTGTAGAGAGAAAGAGAAGGAAATTAAGAAGACCGTCTGGAGGAAAAAAATGGATTTTTTTTTCATAGACCACAGATTTTGCTGATGTTAAGTGCTTATACTATAAGGTTAAATGACAATTTCTATTAGAATATCTTGCCTCTATATATAATTCTTTCTGAGCCTGATACTTTCTGTGCTGCATGTAAGTGCAGAGGATTATTAATTTGCCTGCTGTGAGGTTGCTAAAAATCTTAGAATTAATTTTTTACTCTGCCATTTTCTTATGAAATCCTTCAAAACTTTTGAAATCCACAGTAGACAGTTCAGCCACTGTTGGTCTGTCAATCTGATTGGTCCACTTAAAAATACCATGGTATGTGATTAAAACCCTGAACCTCATTTGTTCCTGGTTGAAATCAAACTGTGCATTTATGGGTAAAGAAGGGACGATAGTGACATCCAAGTAATGCCTGGAGCTGACTTTTCCATACAGAGTCTGCTTTAGCAATACCAACACCAAAACTGGACATCACAAAACCCCCAATGCTGTGAAGGTGGAATAAGACCTTACTTTCACTGGTATTTTTCTACCCAGGATACTTTTAAGATGAAGAAAACCAACCCCCAGACCCCTCTTTTCTGCTGTTTCCTTATTTTTAAGACCTCCCACTTCTCCTATGAGTGAACTGACACAGCCTGTGTTACAAAGAGCAGAGACCATCTTCTGTTACAAGTGGAATACTACACATATATACATATACGCACATACACAAGAACACAGGATGCCCAACCTCGTCTAGTGCTATGCCTCATAGTCTGTAAAGAAGAGAGACACAGGTGCACCTGAATGAGTACAGCACACCAATGAATGAGTACACCAAGCTTATTAGGGACTAGGGCACGCAAGCAGAGGCTGGGAGACCAGGGCAACTTCAACCTCCTCAGCTTCGAGGAGGAGGGCAAGGTGAGTATCCTACTGGTGTCTACCACTGCCTAATGGGAGGATACAAAGATAACAAGGCCTGTCTTAATCTTGGATTTGCTCCAGGTTAGGATGAGAGGCAATGAACTGAAGTGTAAACATGGGAAATTACAACTTGAAAAAAGTTTTTGTTCTTTCTTTTAAAGCACTTAGGCTGTCAAACTATGACAGTCCTAGACAGGTTGCGGAATCTTCATCCTTAAAACACTCAGACTTCAGTGGGACAAGGTCATGAGTTCCTGCTCTCAGTGAACCTGCTTTGAGCAGAAGGTGGGACTAGAAAATCTCTGGTGGTCCTTTCCAACTTGCATGACTGCATGAATTTCACTTTCACATGAACACAGGACATTTCCAGTGAAAGCAGCAATATCCTTGATAGAGTCTAATCAGGGAACTGAAATCAAAAGATAAACATTTCCATTTCTGATTAACTTTGTATGCTTTTGCCAAGTACTGATTACTTTCTTTCCACCATAAAAGTACACATTTGACTAAAATCATCTTACTTAATGACTTAAGGAGTAGCTTTTTATTCAAGAAGCAAAATTTCCTATAGGTAATTATAACAATAATTCTCACCAAAGTGCCATTTAGTGAGAGCCACAACCACCTTTAATCAGCCTCATTTTTTTGTCCTCCTTTAAGTTAATGCATTACTGTCGAGGGTCGAGGCTGGGCCAACCACCAACCCAATCACAGAATGTTAGGAGCTGGAAGGGACCTCCAAAAATCATCTAGTCCAACCCTACTGCCGCAGCAAGATTCCCTAGACCAGGTCACACCAGACAGGTTTTGAATACCTCCAGAGAAGGAGACTCCACAGCCTCTCTGGACAGTCTGTGCCAGTGCTCTGGCACCTCAACTGGGAAAAAATTTCTATGTGTATTCACACGGAGTCTCCTATGCTTCAGCTTACAACCACTGCCTCTTGTCCTGTCACTGGGCTTCACTGAGAAGAGCCTGACCCCATCCTCCTGACACACACCCTTCACATATTTAAAAGCATAAATGAGGTCACTCCTTAGCCTCCTCTTCTCCAAGCTAAATGACAGTTTATATATCGAATATGACGTATATGGGATGGAATACTTTAGTTGGTCAGTTTGGGGTCACCTGTCCTGTCTGCTCCTCCCTGAAGGTGCAGCCTTTACCCTGCACCCCCCAACATGAGACACAAGATTTAGCAGTGACATTGCTTTGCATACCAGTCCCTGGTAGTAAATCTAAATGTTAGGCCTTATCACTGCTAGAAGCTGGCAGTGTCTATGAAAACATGCTGTGAAGTTTCAGAAAGTGCAGTTTCTCAGAGTTTTAACTAAAAAGCAAAATCACTGAACACAATTAGTTCTGTTCTAATCCAAACCAGGACAATTACCCGTGCTTCACCTCTTGGCAAGGTATTTTTATTATTACATGAAAAACACTTAAAAGTAGCTATTTGATTTGTTTCATTTGTAACGCAGTATTTTAATTGAAAACTGGTTTTGTCACACTTTCAGTAATAACATGTGAGGGACAAAACTACTGCATGCTTTTACAAAATTGGTTTTAAGTAGGGCATTAACTATTGTGTTCTAAGTTTTTTCTTCTGCACATTGTTAAATCTAACATTGTTAGACAGAAATTAATTTCAAAATAAATAGGGAACTTCTAGTGCTGCTTCTAATTGACTGTTAGAAACCTGGACCACCATGTGTCTTAACCCAAAAATACTAGAAAGGTAAGGAGAGAGGTATTTTATAGTACTCAGAATCACAGAATCATTACGGTTGGAAAGGACCCTCAAGATCATCTAGTCCAACCGATAGCCCTACACTACTCTTATCCCTAAATCATCCCCTGAAGAAACACATCTATCCTCTTCTTAAAAACCTCCAGGGACGGTGACTCCACCACCTCCCTGGGCAGCCTATTCCAATATCTCACCACTCTTTCAGTAAAGAAATTCTTCCTAATATCCAATCTAAACCTACCCTGGCTCAGCTTAAGCCCATTCCCTCTAGTCCTGTCACTAGTCACAAGGGAGAAGAGGCCAACACCTGCCTTCCTAGAATGACCTTTGAAGTAGCTGAAGAGAGCGATAAGGTCTCCCCTCAGCCTCCTCTTCTCCAGGCTAAACAGCTGCAGCTCCCGAAGCCTCTCCTCATAAGGCCTGTTCTCCAGACCCCTGACTAGCTTAGTTGCCCTTCTCTGCACCCTCTCTAGTAGCTCAACGTCCTTCCTAACCTGCAGTGCCCAAAACTGTTCGCAGTACTCGAGGTGTGGCCTCACCATACTCAATCATTCCAGTTTTTATTTCCACTCGTAAATGTTGTCCTGCCAATACAGAAGGGATTACAATTAAATTACTGTATTTTTCCTTGTCATAAATGTATGACAAAACTAAGCACCGAATACCTGTGTTCTGTTACTTTGATTTAAGCACTATAGTTACTTCAGCGAAACAGACACAGGAGGTCTGACTTCTCTTCATCACCTTATCAGTGCTCCCACGGCAGCTCTACTCTGTATTATTCTGTGCACATATCCTTGAAAGCTAGCAAATCCTACCCACATTTGGTGCAAAGTGTTCCAACCATACCACAATATTATATACAAATGTCATAATAACAGACTAAAACAGTGTGTCGGTTGACAGAAGTCCATGTATACATATTCAACAAAAACAGGCAAACAGAGGACATTTGGGACCCCAAAGCTGCAAGAGTTTTACATATGTATGCATGCATGCATGCATGTTTTTCTTGCCTTGTTTTATTTTTACATATGCTTATCTGTATTCATGTTAAAGACAGCACTTTCAGCCAACTTCACACTAAGAGGTTTCAGTCTGCATTATAGAAACATATTTCTTCATAAAAGCTATGAAATTGTAAGCTCTATAGACACAGCACTATACAGAAGTTGAAAATTATCTTTGGAGGTCCTTCTTTGAATACCCAAACCCCCACAGATTTCATCAATTCCATTTTAAGACTGTGAATTACTACAAATATTTATCTTTTAAAAGGAATTTAGTAGCACAGGTTTAAAAATTCATTGCCAAATTAGTATTTTTTTCTGTTAATAGACATTACAAGACCATGTCCCTGGAACCTGCCAAAATACTGGTTTTTATTTTATTTGTGTTTATTCAATATTTGCATATTGAGTATTACTGGCATGCTCCAAACTTTTGTAGCCCAATGAAGCCACTAGGCCTAAAAATAATCCTAGTCTTAAATGTGAGGGCTACGTAGTCATACCAGAGAATAAGAAGTGGGATTGTATGCTTTACTGCACAGTGCTACAACTCCCCAACCTCCTCTTTCATGTTCACATCTTGTTAATGCAAACCAGTCTCTAGTTTAACTAGAGACAGTCAGAGAAAGTAGATTAACAACTTGTGTACATTATCTAAAAGGTTGGAATATGGAAACACATTATCAGTGTATAGCACAGGGAAGGTTTATACCCACCTCTGAGCACCACTTTGTATGTTCCCTCTACCTTTAGACCAGCAGTAATGATCACAATAAAAGCCCTTTTCAGTATAAATGTGAAAACAAAGAAAACAATTCCAATTTATGGCCATTGATATTTGCATTTCTTTTAACAATAACTATGAGGTTTGGGTTATTTTGGTTTTGTTGTCTTTTATTTTTATTTATTGGGAGACAACAATACAAAACTTTCTATAAAGCTCTCGCTGTGTTTAGTCACAAATGCAAACAGCTTTCCGAAGCTTACAATTTACAGTGGTTTTTAACCCAAGAAGAACTCATGTAAAAGAGCACCACATTTAGATCCTGCAGTGGTTGGTCATGGAATATCTGGAGAAAATGTTATCCATGTACAAAGAATACACTCAGCAGAAGAGGATTCTGCAAAGTGCAACACCTCATCAGAAGCATGAAATGAAAACATGGTTTGGGACAGGAAAAAAGAATGAGTCAAGCTCATGTCCTCCACATGGAGAAAGGCCTCTAACATCAATAGCAAAGGTCAAGCCCATGTTTGAGGAAAGTGAAATAGCTCCCTCTTCTGTAGTGTTTTGTAACACTAAACTACCTCTAAAAGATCTAGCAAAACTAGCATCAACTGACTTAATGAAATAGAGGATCAGTGCATTCAAAGATTTAGTATAATAATTAACAAAAAGGTAAACAATAGTCTAACTTTTTACCTAATGCTTTACATGATAATTGGCTAAAAGCTGGTCCTGAAGGGTGTGCTGTTCAACAGCTTTTCATCTGAGTCTGCATACTTGTTTGAATTTTGTCTGCTGTCCAAAAAGTTAACTGCAGCCTACTAAGCAGCAGCATGTGTGTTTACTTAAGCTTCCTGTAAAAACATTCATATCATTCCAAGAGTGACTAAATGTTTTCCATCCTCATAGTTTGCATTCCAGCCTCCCCTGCCCTTCCAGTTCACTACATGAAAAACATCAGTCCTGACTCCTGGGCAAGGGAATTTCCCTCCTGGGTTTGAAATACCTAATGCCTTGGAGAATTTTTTTCCCCACCATTTAGCTATCTGTATTAAGTATCAAGGGTCAACAACTCATCATTCCATAACCAACTACAAAACGTATCCAAAGACTTAAGACGATACAATTTTCCAATGTCACAAATAACTGAAAATACATTCACTAATACTTCCAAACACTTAGCTCAGTTTGGCAGGCATTTGTTTCAGTTCCTATTCATTTATTCATACTGTCAACCTGAAAATACTTAAAAACATATTTTTTCCTTGAAAGTAACTATCATAGCTGAAGACAGTTGTTATTGTTGCAAACTGAAGAAGCCTTCCGTGAACCAAAGCTGCATTTTTTTTGTTTGTTTTGGTTTGGTTGGTTGGTTTTTTCCTATGTTACAATCAATATACTCACAAACTTTCCACTGGCAAGATGTAAACTTAAAAAACTTTTGTCCATCATAACAAATTCTTCTGGGTTTTGATATAACAGGTGTATATACTTTCCAAATACATTTTAATGCTGGTAAAACTCTTTCTGGTAATTTAGGTGGAGTGACAGCAAGAAATAACCAGATTTGTTAAAAAATCAATCAAGCCAATCCAAATAGATTAAGGAGGACATTCAATTATCATTACTAGGTGAAGACACAGCAAACACTGAGGTAATGTGCATCTGGGACAGCTCTAGGAATGTTACAGGTGCTGAAAAGAATTCATTAGAGGATCCACGAGTTTCTTTATAAGCGAGACATCCTCAGCCACACTGATGTATATATTCATTAGGATTCTTTGGTCATTTATCCTTTCAGTACTTCCACTGAACTTGATGAATCACTGAAAACTAGGAGAATGTTATTTTATACTAAAATAGTCTTCCTGATTTTCTTAAACTCGGAGAGGCTTTCATTGGCAGTAGGCTTCATTCTGCCCTGGATGATGTGGTTCAACAGCCTCAGCTGCCTTGTCTAAAACTGCCATACTAAACCACGGCCTGGCAAATGTAAGCCTAATTCTCTACAGCACAGCGTTCACATCCCTTGATTGACTTTGATGGAAAGGCTGCTTGAGTGCTGCTGCTGAACAATAACTTAGCCTTCATGCTCTAAGGAGATCTCTGGTCCCAAATCTTGCGCCGGTGAACACTGTTCACTACCACTGACTTCATCCTGAATGAATCAAATTTCCTTTCACTGCACTCTGCTGCCTGTTTTTACTTAATGAAGTGTTGGACCTGCTAAAGGAACTGAACTGAATTACATCTCAGCTAGAGTGTGGAGCCCTTTATTGATGAAAATGTTGAAATTTCTTTTTGCGAAGACAAAGTGTCAGCCATAATGGCAGCAAAATAATGTGGGCCTTATTCATGAGAACCCTCTGAGGGGACTTTAACACTTAATTTCTCATTCACAGCTTGTGCTGGCACCCTGCCAGCTGTACCTGTGGGCTCTCATGCAGGAGAACGTCTTATGAGATAACCATTTACTGCGCATCAGCAGACTAGGCTGCAGTGCTCCTTAGGAATAGCCTAAGCCTCTGGGAGATGCAAGGGAACAGAAGTGACCATAGACTTTACTAAGGGACAGTTTTGGCATCAGAGTTAGTGATAAGCACTTGCATTTATTACCTTGTTTTTTTAAAATACACCCCAAAACCACAATGACAACAGCACCAAAAAGCCCAGGTATTTTCACACTATACTACCCAATATTTACTTGCTGTGAACACAACTGCTCTTCTAATTTGCAGATGGCTGTCCACAGATGCAGATGGCCTGAGGGAAATATGGTTATTTTTATTACTATAGCTTGCTTTGTGTTATTCATATGTGATTATTTATTGACACTAAGTAGCTATTTGAAGCTGCAGCATTCGCTTCTTTTAAAATGAAATTAAAAATGGAATTGGAATTGATAATTAAACCACATTGAATTTACTTAGAAAATAAACAATTGTTAGCCCAGCTGAGAAGCTAGAAGCTCTGCAAGCAGCAGAACTAACAGTAGCCTGATTGCCAATAAATTTGGTTATCTCCCAAGGTACACAGACCACCTCCTGTGAAGAACCTCTACGTCTAAAGAGGTGTGAGTGGATACAAAATTCTGTAGTCCCCTATGGCTTGAAAAAAATCACTTTCTTCCCTCTACCTAGCTGTCTGTTTTGATTAAATCTGTAGAAATGAGTTCTCTTTGAGATTTCCTCATGTTAAAAGAAACTATTGGCTCTAAAACTGTGGGGAAAGACAAACATTCCAGGTCAGGTTGGATGGGGCTCCAAGCAACTTCATCTAGTTACTAGCTTACTGCAGGGGGGTTGGACTAGACAACCTTTAAAGGTCCCTTCCAACCCAAAGCATATGATTACCTATGCCTTGACTCTTACAGAAGACAGTCTAGAAAACAAAGAAAGATAAAACAGACTAAACAGATAAGAGATTAAATAAACAAAGGCAAATCCCAAAGGACCAATATCATTACGACAGCTACAGAAGTTACATGGAAGCATCCAACAGAAGCTTAAAACGGATTCTTTTTGTTGGATCCACAGATCCAACTGTGCCTGCTTTTCCCAGCTCTCACCAGTGAAAGGAGGTGCCTGCCTTGAAAACCTGTGTTGACTAAACAGCTTGAGTTTGTGGACAGGCTGATGAAGAAAGGTCTTCACCACTGCACTAAACTGTCTCAACGTGCCTCTGTCTCTGGCCTCACGCTTTCTTGGTGACCCTTACTTTCTGCTTTCCACCCACCACCCTGGAAACACTCACCTCAAAGTAGCCAGCCCCCTGCTTGCACCTTAGACTTTTATCTACACACCCCTTGCAAAACCCATAGACATTGCTGTGTCAGAAAACTAGCAGGAAATAACAGGGGTGGGCATACTGTAAGAGAATGTCTTGCTAAAAGGATTTTGATCCCTTTAATGTTTACTTAAAAAAGAACCAAGTAGCCATAGACTGGTGAGCCACAGCCATCACTGGCATAAACACTAAAGCTAAATGTGAATTACTATTACAGGCTAAAAGGACAAAATGTGATGCCCCAAATGCATCAGAAAGACAATCTTAATCATGACATGCCATAGGAAGAATACCGTTTTCCTCAACAACTTTCTGCCTTCCTCTAAAACACATCTTTCCTCTTCCAGTTCAGTTCCACTATTTCTTGATCTACCTTTTTCTTGCCAACAACCTTTTAGGCACTTAGATCATCTTGAATGCCATCACACAGCATGTGCAGGAAAACCAGGGGATTAGGCTCAGCCAGCATGGTTTATAAAAGGCGGGTCTTGCTTGACTAAGCTGAGATCATTCTTTGACAAGGTGACCTGCTGGGTGGATGAGGGAAAGGCTGTGGATGTTGTCTATTTGGACCTTAGTAAAGCCTTTGATACAGTCTCCCGGGTCATCCAGGGCCACATCCAGCCTGGCCTTAAACACTGTCAGGGGTGGGGCCTCCACAGCCTCTCTGGGCAACCTGTTCCATTGCCTCACCACCCTTTGGGAAAGAACCCCCTTCTAATCTCCATATAAATTTCCCCTCCTTCAGCTTGTAGCCATTCCCCCGTGTCCTGTTGCAATCACACCAGGAGAAAAGTCTCTCTCCTTCTGCCTTATAATCCCCTTTCAGGTACTGAAAGGCCACTATAAGGTCCCCTCTAAGCCTTCTCTTCTCCAGGCTGAACAACCCAATTCCTTCAGCCTGTCCTCGTAGGGGAGGTGCTCCAGTCCTTTGATCATCTTTGTTGCCCTCCTCTGGACCCTCTCCAAGAGGTCCACATCTTTTTTATGCTGAGGAGCCCAGAACTGTACACAGTACTCCAGATGGGGCCTTACGAGGGCAGAATAGAGAGGCAGAATCACCTCCTTAGACCTGCTGGTCATGCCTCTCCTGATGCATCCCAGGACATGGTTAGCCTTCTGAGCTGCAAGTGCACACTGCCAGCTCATGTCCAGTTTTTTGTCTATCATGACCCCCAAGTCCTTCTCTTCATGGCTGTTCTCAACGAGTTCTTCTCCCAGTCTATACTCATATCTTGGGTTGTTCCTACCCAGATGCACGACCTTACACTTGGACTTGTTGAATTTCATCTGATTCTCACAGGCCCACTTTTCAAGCCTGTCCAGGTCCCTCTGGATGGCATCTTGCCACTCTGGTGTGTCAACCACACCCCTCAGCTTGGTGTCATCTGCGAACTTGCTGAGGGTGCACTCAATACCTCTGTCCAAGTCATTAATAAAGACATTGAAGAGCACCGGTCCCAAGACAGAACCCTGAGGGACACCACTCGTCACCAGCCTCCACCTAGACAAGGAGCCATTGACCACAACTCTCTGACTGTGTCCATCCAGCCAACGTGGCAACCCAAGAAGGACTGCAAGACACATGCATTTACATCAAATTCTTTCTGTTCTATTAGATGGAACAAGAAAAAAGTAAAAAAAAAAAAGTGGTAGCTCACTGAGCACCCACAAGCATGAGTACACTGTGAAGATGGCTCTAAAGACAAGTCTAAACTTAATCTGGTGGTTTTCATGATGAACAACTTCTCCATTAAAAGCAACTCTGAACATACATACATTTATACAAAAAAATACAAAATCTATTTTTTACTGTCTCAGCTTGCAAATCTTCACATCTCCATCGCCATGGTGGGCAAGCATCCACCATACAGTTAAGTTAAAAACTCAGTCGGTTATACAAGACACATGTATTTTCACAAGGCAGTGAAAACTGGATTTTTAAAATAACAATTAATCTGTCTCCCAGATAATATAACCCTTTGTTTCACTGAAATAATTATGTCCAATATCAAGCTATAGAGTGCAAAGCAATTTTCAGTTGTAACTAAATGACACTGATGAATAGGAAACCAGGAATAATCCAGTTATCAGTAATACCAGCTGACAAACATTTTGATCTAACTTGTCCTGTATTACTAATAAAACTTTAAGCAGAAGTAAGAGTAAAATTAGGGAACAATGCTGATCTTAAATGATCTCTTACTATACTGTTTAGGGTTAAAAGAGTATTAGGCACCAATACATATAGGTGCAGTTAAACGATGTTAATTTTTTCTGCCCTTGATAGTTTATTCAGTCACAGGCAATGCTGCACCAGCTACTTCAATCCTTCAAAATTTTAACAGGTAAGTAGCAGCCATTGCAGAGTAAAGCATAACAGAGAAAATACCAAACTTACCTTCACACACTGGGCAGCACTCCCCAGGGACTTTAACAGGATTTAGACAGCTCTGTCCACAGGCTGTTGCGACACAGTGTGGATCTCCATTGATGCACTGGCAGAAAGTACAGTCGTCCTCTCGCCAGCGGTCTCCGTGAGCCTGGATCTGACCATTGGCATAGCAGCCGGCAGGGTTATTTACTGGATAAACTGGGTCTGAAATGAGAGGCATTGCAAATGAACATGAAGTTTTAGTTTTCCTTTTACACCTAAACTTCACTTATGAAAAACAGCAATACTGTAATCTTACATTACCTAGAAAGGGTTAAGTGCAGCCACTATCAAACACTTAAACAATCAGACTGAGGTGTGAAGTGATAAGACAGGTAACAACATATTGGAATCTACTGTCAAAAAAGTTAAGTCCACTTATACAGAGCATTCACAAATTCAGTATTCTATTTTTAGCTATTTCAACTCATGCTTTGTATGTAACAATTATGAGGTTTAATTTTTTGATTTTCTGATTTGTTTCTTCAGAACAAAATGATCTTAGATATACTGATCCATTTTTTTTTTCCTGGTACCGACTTTAATTCTGAGAGAAACTGAAAACATCTCAATGAACCATTGGAATGACTCGTGTCAGTATTGCATCACTGTTTCACAGTATAAGTGAAGATGAGACTGCAGGACAGTTCCTGCTGGAAGAAGGAGACTGACTTCAGCTACATCTCATCAAAGCTTTGGAGATACACTAGTTTTCCTGAAGAATATTATCTGGCTGTTTTCAGTTTCATTTCAGTTGGAGATTTTTTCCCTTAAAAGCCACCTACTTACCTTCTAGCAATCAAATTAAGACTCAGGTATTTAAATATCATAATTTTGGGGGACATATTTTATGTAAGATTTCTCCTCAGATTTCATGAAAGTAAGTAATACAACTCTGTGTATGCTGATTCATGACTTGACACGTTTCATTCATCAGAAGAAAAAAGTTTACTCTTCAGAACTGTGACAAGCACCACGTAACAATAGTAGAAAAAATATGCATTAGGTGAACATATGCAACTTATCACAGTGGCTAATTAAAAGATAATTGTTAGACTTAAATATGTGAGAATGTGCAGTTACCAGGTCGAGTTTTCAAAGCAATACATATTCTCCATTAAAGCAAATTCAGCATATTAAAAACAGTAATTAAAACTGAAAACAAAGATCAAATAAGTCATTTACTCGTAACTCAGTTTTCAAAAAGTGTTAAGTTTGAAGGACTTGGGAGAAAAGATTTGTCCTATCTAAAGGGAGGGAGGGGAAAAAAAGACCAAATAAAATGTTTCTCTCTCTTGTTTGGAACGAAGGCAACACATTTTAATTTCAGATAAAACCAGTAACGGTGCTAATAGCTGTTGCCTGTTGTCTTATTACAAACCATTTTATCACTTTATAACAGTATTAAACTCTGAACATTCAGAGTGAAACTGCACACAACTTTTACCTCTACCTGGTATTCACTCCCATCCTCAATTTTAGTGATATTCCCAATGTTAGCAAATTGTGTTAAGTCAATATAAACCCCAGGTGTTTGGTAAAGTAAGACATTTAAAAATTAAAATTTTTCCTCATCTGTTAACTTTGCACATTTTATATTTAGGATAACTTCAGATCTACAATTAACTATTTTGAGCTGGCCAAAAAATCAAATCACACACAAAAAAATGAAGTGAATTTTATCATTTAACTCATGAATAGGGTTCTGATGGACACCAGCATACAGAGAAAGCACAGAAAAGCCAGATAAGACTCATGTTATTTGCGAATCTTTTATGCTAGGTCCTGGAACCCTTAAAAGGTCAGTAGTATTTAAAGCTATAAACAGACCCCTGCAAATCACATTTTCTGATGCTGAGATATCCCCTACAGGACTTTGAGAAAAAATTCTTGCTGATGCTAAGGCAGGAAGAGCTTGTGACTGCATTACACAGTGCATGTCAAATTTACCATTTGCCATTTAAATATTGTTCCAGAAAGGAAGACAGAATTATATTTCTTTGTATTTCTACCACTGTGAAAACATTAGTAGGAAACAATCACCTTGAAAATCAGTCATGAAATAAGGAAAGAGAAGAGGTAGAAAAAATATTACCTCTTTATCAATACAAAAGCATGAATGGGCAGTCTGTAAAGTATATTACACTGTCAAGGGTCGATGCTGGGCCGACCACCAACCCAATCACAGACACTCCCTGTTACCCCCTGCTTCATCCCCCTGACCCCCACGGGAAGGGAAAGGGGATAAGAGAGACAGAGAGAGCTGTGGATTGGAAAATAAAACTAAAGCTACTTTAATAATAATAATAATGATAAATGAAATATATACAAATGTGTACAGAACCCAACACCAAACCCCCCTTGATGGTAACTATGTCACCACTGGTACTGTGGCAGTAGGCCTCAGCAGCAGATGAGTCAGGCTCAGGGGCTGGATCCTACTGGATGCTGGATTATGGATCACCGAAGCACAAGAGAAGAGGAAGACCAAGAGGGAAGATGTAGCAAGCGGGAACTGACCCCCAGCTTATATATCGAATATGACGTATATGGGATGGAACACTTTAGTTGGTCAGTTTAGGGTCACCTGTCCTGTCTATTCCTCCCTGAAGGTGCAGCCTTTACCCTGCACCCCCCAACATGAGACACAAGATTTAGCAGTGACCCTGCTTTGCATACCAATCCCTGGTAATAAATCTGAACATTAGGCCTTATCATTGCTAGAAGCTGGCAGTGTCCACAAAAAACCATGTTGTTATTCTCAGACAGTGCAGTTTCTCAGAGGAGCTTCAACTAAAAAAGCAAAATCACTAACAGAATTAGTTCTGTTCTAATCCAAACCAGGACAAAGACTTACCTTGTCAATTTAGGTGTCACTTAGCATAACCTGAGTTATTCAGAAAGGGATCAAAGCTTTCTTCTTTCCTTTTAAGTGTTTAAAGGAACCAGGAAGATTATAATACATTAATGGACCCAATTGTCCAGCCTCACCTAAAAGACTTCCACTACACCAAAAGGGATTTATAGTATAAAACCAACATGTATCTTACCATCCAATCATTCAGAAGTCAGAAATCAGACTTCCTTCATTCAGTGCTACAAGCCCTATCCGAAAAGCACAAAGCAAAACCAAGCAAGCCGAACAGCACCAGATGATTTGATAAAGGACTCTGAAACTTTGCATCTTAGTCAGCTGATTATGAACTAAATCACAGTCATTACTGGAAAAAGAAGATTGCATTCATGAATTATAAATTTATTTTATCTGCTAAGGACCTGTCTTAAGAAGGAATTTCCATTGCAGGCCTAATACACACTGACACATCAAACTCAAAATCAAACGTTAACAGGTTAGTTAGTCTAATTTAAAGGTTGCAAAAATGGAGGTTATCAACTTTTAACATTGTATGATGATATGGCAGAACAGTTTACTGATAAATCAGACGGCTGAAAATTTTAATCACTAAAGAGGATGAAGGACACACTTAGATCTGTAAGTACAATGAGGAAAATTGGCACCCATATTTGAGTATGACAGAGCTGACAGAGAGAGTCCAGATATAGCAGATATACACACTGTTTACATATCTATGTACATTGTCAAAATGATTACATAATGCCAAATCTCATAATATTCACATTTGTGAAAAAAATAGTAAAATAAAATAGATCTAAATAAAAACAGATAAATAATAGATAAAATATAACAAAATAGATAGGAATAAAATAAAATAAAAATAGAGGAAAAAACAAGATTTCACATGAAGATCAGGTTCATGACCAACTGAAGAACCTGAAAGTTCACAAGTCCATGGGTCCCGACGGGATACACCCACAGGTACTGAGAGAATTGGCAGGCGAGGTTGCTAAGCCACTCTCTATTGGAAAGGAATTGGCTTGATGGCCACACCCAGAGTGGCTGTCTATGGATCCATGTCCAAGTGGAGGCCAGTGACAAGTGGAGTCCCTCAAAGATCAGTACTGGGACCAGTCTTGTTCAACATTTCTGTCAGAGACATGGACAGTGGCATCGAGTGCTCCCTCAGCAAGTTTGCCAACGACACCAAGCAGTGTGGACTGGTTGATATGCTGAAGGGGAGGGATGCCATCCAGAGGGACCTGGACAGGCTGGAGAGGTGGGCCCATGCCAACCTCAGGAAGTTCAACATGAACAAGTGCAAGGTCCTACATTTGGGTCAGGGCAATCCCAAGCACCGCTACAGGCTGGGCGAAGATTGGCTTGAGAGCAGCCCTGAGGAAAGAGACTTGGGGGTGTTAGTGGATGAGAAGCTCAACATGAGCAGCCAGTGTGCGCTTGCAGCCCAGAAGGCCAACTGTACCCTGGGCTGCATCAAGAGAAGCGTGGCCAGCAGGTCGAGGGAAGGGATTCTCCCAGTCTACTCCGCTCTCGTGAGAACCCACCTGGAATATTGCATCCAGTTCTGGAGCCCCTATTACAAGAGGGATATGGGGGTGCTGGGGCGAGTCCAGAGAAGGGCCACAAGAATGATCAGAGGACTGGAGCACCTCTCCTACAAGGACAGACTGGAAGAGTTGGGGCTGTTCAGTCTGCAGAGCAAAAGGCTCTGAGGAGACCTTCTTGTAGCCTTCCAGTATCTGAAGGGGGCCTATAAGAAAGCTGGTGAGGGACTTTTTAGGAGGTCAGACAGTGATAGAACCAGGGGAAATGGGTGTAAGCTAGAGAAGGGTAGATTTAGGCTGGATATTAGGAAGAAGTTCTTCACTAAGAGGGTGGTTAGGCAGTGGAACAGGTTGCCCAGAGAGGCTGTGGAAGCCTCATCCCTGGCAGCTTTTAAGACAAGGCTTGATGAGGCCCTGGGTAACCTGATCTAGTGGATGGTGTCCCTGCCAGGCAGGGTGGTTGGAACTGGATGATCTTTGAGGTCCCTTCCAACTCTGACAATCTTATGATCCTATGTCTCATACAGCAATTTCTGCAGGAGCAGATCTGCACTTACTAAAGGAAGGTTTCACCAGATCAGACATGCTTTCTCCAGACTTTCTCAAACTGCCATTAAATGATGGTACAGCACTGAATCCTTTTTGTTTGTTTTACGTGTGTGTGGTTGTTTTTTTGTTGTTTGTTTCTTTTTCTCCCCACCCCACCATGAAGGCTTTTAAAAGTATAGGCACAAATGTACTGGGAAAGACCAAAAAGTGTAGCATTCTGCCTCCAACTACAGTCAATAATGAATGTCTAGACCAGATCTTAAACACAGGGCAAACATGGACTGGTATGTCTTCAGAATACTTAAGCCTACAGCATTTGTATTGTAGCTTCTCTCCATGTGAACATCATGTATCAACCTAACTGATATGAAGAGACACACTAAAATATACAGAAATACAAATGCTATTTAAGAATTACTTCCTATGTCCTACCTTATCACCTTGATATTTCATTATCAAGATTTTGGACCTTTTTTAATCTCTGAAGAAGCTTTCAAGAGTTTGTATCAAAACAAATCACCAAAATAATATCTTTGACTAGATCCTGTGCTGACTGTGAAGGTCCAGCTCTTCTACCTGCCTCTTTTAGACTCATTTTTACAAGGTTCTTTTCTTTCATAGATCTCTTTTGGGAACGAAGCACAACCATAATGGATCCTTTGGCTTACTTGCTCCTTCAAGGAACTTCAGGAATATTGCTATTACAAATATTTGAGGCACTGCAAAGTGTTTGAAAGTGACATTAATAATTAGACTCTTCTCTTCTTAGGAGGAGATCTGTTTTGTTCACTGACAAGTCATTACTAAATTCACAATTAAACACAGAGACCAGTGCTTCACAGGTCTTTTGTCTATGGCATGGCCATAACCTGACCCCCAGTGGGGTGAGACCCAAGTGTACAGTGGCAGACCCATCTCCCTCTGCAGGAATTCTGGTTGTATTCTGGCAGAAGAGGTGTCAGGTATTTTCTAGTGTAAGCAAGAGAGTTAATTTGAGACTTCCCACAGAACCCTTTTCAGGAGAACTGCAGATCTAGCAAGCAGAGGAGAAAGCTGTCAGCAGGGCAAAAAAAAAGAGGAAGAGAAGAACACTAAATAAAGATTATTGTCCCATTTCTTTGCTATAACTGTACAGAAGAGAAGGTGTACGCATTGCTCTAGCCAAATGGAATAAGACTGCTAGAAGCAGACTTAAAAGCACTGGGAATGTGTCTTGGGATCATCACTGCTGCTTTGGAGGACGCTAAATACCTGCCGCAGATATCAGGAACAGCTTCCTATGTCGTTTGGGAAGAAGACCCCCAAAAAGTACTGCACACTCCATCATGTCTGAGGAAGTTCTGATTCAGAAGGGAAAGGAAACCCAAACAAATCTATACAAAAAGGGCAGTGTGTCAACATGAGAACCACTGCACAGAAAAAGACAGCTTACTTGGGCATCACAAAATGTAGAAATAAACTGAGTTACGGAGGAATCTGCAAACTTTAGAAGATCAAAATTAAGCACTTGTTGGCTCATTTGCATTGAAAAGGCAAATAAAAAAACCCCAGTAGACTGAACAAGCACACAGGATTAAAAAGATACTGTACCTTCACACACTGGGCAGCACTCTCCTTCTGGCACATAGTACCTGTCACAATGCAGCTCACCACACTGGGCAGAGAAACAAATAGAAACTCCACCCTGGCATCGACAAAAGCGACAGGCATCCATTCGAAACATGTCTCCATCATAATATTCCATGCTGTTAAAGATGCAAGTTGGCTTCACTTCTGAAAGAAGAAAAAAAAAAATACTGTGTTTTAAGGACACTGATAAACAGGCAATTGTTAAACTCATGTTACTACTGACAAAAAGAAGTTAAAAAAGTTGGTTTTTTCTTTCACTTTTAAAATTCAAATACTTTTTTTTTTCAGAACATGGTATATCTTCTTTTCTTTCAAAAATGGAAGAAAATAAAATACTATTCAAAATTCCTTTCAAAGAAATTATTTACAATCAAAACTTTCCATAAGAAAAGATTAAAATACTGAAGGAAGGTTACAGCACTGGCACTTCTTCCTAGGTGTTGAATATTTCTCATTCTGGATGAGCCAGAAGCTACTTCAAATTTCAGCACATGAAGCAATAGATTTTTCTGTTTTAAAATGACAGTTTATGATGTGATCTTTTCCTTCAGTATACAGGGGGATAAACTGCACTAAAGCTGTCCAATCCTTAGGGATATGTTTTAAAAAAACCTCAACATATTTTGTGACTGCATGACCTGTTGCGCAGAGCTGAACCTTCTCGGTTCAAGCAACCTGCACAGGTTCTGCAAACAGGAAACTATTTATTTCACCAATAAAGCAGAAATCAAAACCATTGCCAAACTGTAGATAAAATCCTCGAATTTCATTACATCTGAACTACATATAGCAAAGAAAGAACAATTGCCTCTGTTGCTGGTTTCTGTAGAGTTCATGGAAAAGACTATTTACTTACTTACATGTGTAATGCCTGGCCATATAGGGCTGAAAACTGTGCCCACTTTGTGGTCAGCTGATTTTTCTTTTTTGCTTAGTGCTCAGTCTCACATGAGAGATGAAAAATATTTAAATGAAAATTCAGCATTTGCAGATTCCTTTCCACTTACCCCAATCCTCTTACTTTTGGGGGCTAAAACCCTCTCATCTGACTTACTCTTGACAATGATACCGGTTTTCTTTAAAAATCTAAAGCATTTCAAGTACTCTAGTATTTCTTTCCACATACACTTCTACTGAGCACCAGCATCGAATCATTTGATTGTAGCGCATTAGAGTTGAAACTTGGAAGTATGCTGAGCAATGTTTGGTTTTTACATGCATAATGTAGAAAGCAGCATGAAAAAAAGAGTAAGAGGAGGAAATACCACTGCATCCGGGAAAACAGCTATGATCTCATTAGAAAGCAATTCACATAAACACACACTTGAGAAATATTTCAAATTATGCAGCTGAAGCTGTTTGTTTAAAAACCTTCTCAAAAAGCATAAAGTGCCAACTCAAAAGGCCTTTAATCCATTTTCTTCTGACTTCGCTGTTTCGATTGCAACTTTCCACATTTTTACTGAGCCCACCCCTTGCCCCAAGCAGTAGATTTGAATTTCTGCCTAGATAAAAGCAGAAATATCATCTTCCATGTATTACCATTCATTTCTAAAATAACTAAACAAGAACAAGCAGGTAACTGTAAATCCTGAAAGGAAATGGTATGTTTTACTCCTATGACACAAGCTACTATAGAATTTCACCACACCGTGTTTCTTTTCCTAACCAGATTTATGGTAGCGTATTCATTCACACTAAGCTATTAACCTAAGCCTGTATGTACAGCTATGAGACAAGGATTACTTTTGTTAGAACTACACGGAAGACCACAGTCTTAAGACTTAGACAAGCCAAACGAGTTCTATATGAAGAACTCCAGCTTTAGATACTCATAAAGTGGAAGCCTAATGAAAGAGTGAGCACCATGTTGTGGAGTTGTAATGATGCATTTCTTCCACCATAACATACGTAGCGCTCTTTTTTTTTTCCTTTTTTTTTGAGTGCTTATTTTATTGCTTTTCTGATCTATGTTTGGCAGCCACACAGGAGTGAAAGAACATTAAGCTACCATTAAATCCTTCCGTATCATTCCGTAGCTGCTGCACTGAACTCATCCAGCAAAAAAGTCCAGGTCTGGGGCCTTCAGTGCAAGAAAGACATGGACTTCCTTTAGAGTGAGTCCAGAGGAGGCCACGAAGATGGTCTGAGGGCTGGAACCCCTCTGCTAGGAGGACAGTTGACATAGTTGGGATTGTTCAGCCTGGACAAGAGAAGGCTCCAGGGCCTGTTTGTGGCCTTCCAATACTTAAAGGGACCACGTGAATGAAGAGGTAAAGAGACAGGCAGGTAGGGATAGGACAAGGGGAAATGGTTTTAAGGTGAAAGAAAGGAGATTTAGGTTAGATGTTGGGAAGAAATTCTTTACTGTGAGGGTGGTGAGGCACTGGAACAGGTTGTCTAGAGAAGCTGTGGCTACCCCATCCCTGGCAGTGTTCCAGGCCAGGCTGGATGGGCCCTGGGTAACCTGGTCTAGTGGGTGGCATCCCTGCCCATAGCAGTGGGGTTGGAAAATACATGATCTTTAAGGTCCCTTCCAACCCAAACCATTCTATGGTTTGATGTAAAAAAGAAGAAGAAATAAATGCATCTTTTCTTAAAAGCCAGTACCATGAATTAATTACTCTACCAATAAAGTGAATACTACAGGTAGGATTCTTCAAGGACGAAAGCTTCACTGCATGGCAAGGCTGACTGAACTTCACAGTTCAAAGCACTTAAACCCCAAATCCCTTTCCTCATGCAGACTACCACAACGAAACAATGCACATGAAACAGACACCCAGACCACAGACTCATGAACATGAATTCAGCACCTGCCAGCTATTGGATAACCCAATAATACAAGACTGATCCAGAGCAAGCACAGACGTACAGCTGCCCGTCTGTGAAAGGAGCCAAAACAGAGTGGATAGTACCCAGAACAATTCAGACTTTGCACTGGCTGTGGAATGACAGTATCGTATTTCTGCTGCTATAAAAAGTTAAGCATGACCAAGAGACTGGGCTTGATTTGGCATTAAAGTTTTTGTCACAGAGTTAAATAAGAAATAGTTCTGGCACAAAATCAGCTCTACAGATCTCACAGACGCAGCCTTTCTTTTCTGGGAAAGACCAACATAAAAGTCAGCACTGAGCCAAACCATTGCAGTCTCATGCTACATGGACACAAACTATGATTATTAGAATCATAGAATGTTAGGGGGTGGAAGGGACCTAGAAAGATCATCAAGTCCAACCCCCCTGCCACAGCAGGACACCTTAGATAAGGTCACACAGGAACGAGTCCAGGCAGGCCTTGAATGTCTCCAGAGTAGGAGACTCCACAACCCCCCTGGGCAGCCTATGCCAGTGTTCCGTCACACTTACTGTGAAAAAATTCTTCCTCATATTAACACTTAGTTAATAATTAATATTTCTCAAGACCTTTACCTCCAATCTGAACTGGATGTCCAGTCTGCAAACAGACACAATTTGTTTTATCAAATCTGTTTTCTAAGATATTTTACCTTACACTTCTAAATCTAATTAAATAGTTCTATTGGCTAAACTAGCCCCAAATAAAACAACTTCTGTTATTGAGATTTCTGTAGTTTCCCAATATTTATGGGTTTCTCTGATTAGAGTCACAGAACAGCTCAGAGACATACACAGGTTTGGCAACCCATTCCTTGTGAGGCAGCACTTCTGCACAGGGTTATGCTGAGCACATGAGACACTTTAGGCATCAGCTGCCTGCAAGCAAGTTTGGGTGTTTTCTTTTGAGGTATTAGAAATTCCACCTCTCCTGAAGCTGAAGTGAAATTCAAAACAATTGTTGTTTAAAGGATTAAAAGGTTCATGATTCCAGCACTTCAGATGTTCCTTCAGCTTACAGAAGTATTTGTACCAGACTCCTGGAAGGAACTGGGGCAAGTGCTGTGAACCTTTGATTACATGAAAGGTGAGGAAACTGATAAACTTGAATCCTGTGTCCATATAAACAAAATGCAGAATAGCTTCCTGTTTTTCAAAAGCTGAGTTGATAGGGAACTTAAAAAAGGAGAAAAAATTCACTGGAATTAGGCCATAACAATGTTAAAGGCCAACACACTGTATGGTTTTGTTTCCTTGCAAATATATAAAAACAAGGTAGGCAGAAAAAAATATTTGGGCTCTTACTCTTGGGGTTGTGCTGCCTTGTGCAGTGTATTCCCTATAAACATGACTGCAGGACCACTTTGAAAGTCCTTTGGTCCTGCAACTTCTAAAAAGATCATCCAGAAGCAGAAAGATCAGAATTAAACCAAATCTGTAACTATTATTTGTAAATCAATGGAATTATTTCTGCATGCATTTATACAATTATTTGTACATACTTGCATAGCTTAAAGGGAAGAAACATTATTTTGTGGTATCTGTAGTCTGCAAAAGATATTAAAAGATACTTGGGACACTGAGGAAAATCAAATTCAGCATACACCTTTAAAACAAAATGGTAATTATCAGATTTTGAGAGTAAGGTTTCTAGCAGAGAAAGTCTGTATCATCAAATTAGAAACCACTTTTATATCCAGATGACACTATCTATACACAGTACTGACTTCCAGCAACAGTCTGTCCCACTCAGCAACAGATCGCAGTCCGGTGATCTTGAAGCAGCTTCAGAAGACAGCTGTTGTATAGGGTAATATATGTGTCTTTTTTACACATGGGGGCAAGACTGTGAGATGTTCCCCATAGAGACAGAAGACTTATTTCCAAGTCACCATGTTGGGTGGAGATTGCATGATGGAAAAGAGCAGGGAAAGATCCCCCAACAGAATTAGCTCTACTAGATGCATTCATGGCTTAATCTTTTCTTTTAAACCACTGGCAATGGAGAAACTGCAACCTTTCTATTAAAAACCTCCACAGTTTTAATTACTGTTAAATTTAAACATAATTCAGGTTAGATAGAAACAGCAAACAAACAGACAGGAAGTTTCCAAAGTTTCGTTATGTTTCCTACTGGTTTTTACCTTCCTCCAACACAGAGGTTTGTTGCTAAGAGGACTCGTTCCTGGTGTCCCTGCCTCCATCCTCTCTTACAGATAAAATGCATGTTTTTCAATTTTAATTTTTTCTTCCTCAGGTCACACTTTTTAGTGTTTTATTGTTTCTGTAGTGTCCTGTAGGCTATCCTCCTTTTGTAGGTACCTCCTTCTGGAAATTAAACAGTGTTACATACTGAAGTAGGTTATAGCCCTACCAAAGAAGGACAGCCTGTGGAGGAGCTGGGAAAATCGAGGGCTGTGACTGTGCTCTAAAACCCCCAAACAGTGACAGATTTTCTTGAGAACATTGCAAAGCAATTATGGGAAGCAAGCCATGTTCTTCAAAACAGAGGAATGTGTTTAAATTCCAGTAAGTCTCTATCAGTCTGTCACAGGAGAAAATACATGTTGTGATCAGTTTAGCCCTAGGCATGTTACTAGGACAAAGGCATCTGAAACAATCTCAGTATCACTAAAAGGTACTGGCATTAACCCATTAATTGCCAGTATGGCTGTGATAAGCTGCCAGTGCATGACAGAATTAAAAAATTGAAGGAAAAAAGAATCCCTAAAGCTTTAACACAAGGTTGTCGTTTGGTGTTCTAACAGGCCTAATAACTTCGGCCATTCTTTGAGATAAATATTGAATTCTAACCTTGTCCTCCAAAGTTTTGGCAATCTTGTCCAAGTCTAAGCATCTAGAAATATCTGAAACTCAGAACATGACTGAAGATGTCAGTTTAGCAAGAAAAGTCACTTTATCAAAAAATTTAACTACTTCACTGAAGTAAATACTAGAAGTACTTATTTTATTTAACTTTTAAAATGAGACAGAACTGTACCACCTGGCATCTAATATTCTTTGGATATGACATACCACCAGTTCCACAGAACCTACCTAGTATCTTTTCATTAACTGATGTAAATGAAAGTGAGTGTGACTTTGTCCTTAGGTTATTTAAAACTCAGTCTCTACTATCTGTTGAGGAACCCTCCCACTCATAGTAAGCTGTATAAAGCCGAGTTTAGTTTTGCATCAGCTGTGGTCTCAACAACCACTACTCCTCCTCATTTCTTTACTTTTTATTTAATTGTATTTTATTTATATGCACCTCCAGACTGAATATCTTTACCATGAATTTTGGGTTGACTGGCCTTTTGGCTGGTCTTCAGTGTTCTGCATTTTCCTTTCCTCTTCTGTTTTAAATGTAACTAGCAATGATTTTCACTGTTCCAGATACTTTTCCCAATCTGACTTCCATGAGTATAATTCAGGATATAAAACATTTGACTTGGTTTGGCAGACTGACCTGCTCTTTCACTGCACTAGACCAGATTCTCACAGTGCTGTGGCTGGTGATTAGCCTTGGTTTTCAAATGCTGTTCAAATGTTCTGACTGAAGGAAAAACAAACAAACTCCTACCCCTCAAGCACAAAGCCTCTCTAACTTTTTGGCATCAGATTGTCTTCCTTTAATATTAATCTTCCTTTTATTACTTACCAAACAGTTTACTACCTTTTGCTTCTCACAAGCTGCACTTCGCATCTTGTTATTTTTAAGCAGATGTCTATTGAAAGTCCACTACAAAATTCTGTGGGTTTGGGTGCCCAGAAAGAATATGCAGTTGTGTTTAATTAGGATGAGGACTATATTCAGTTACCTAGTCTGGGAGAGACTCTGTTACCTTAGGCATAATCACTGCTTCTTAAGAACCCATGTAAAATAAGTTTAACGAAAGTGCAATGTAAGTTCTGTAAGGATCAGTGCAACAAATAATGAGAACTCTGTCATAATTAGCTGGTGTTTGTGGACTGTTTCACCTGGACTCCATTCTTCATTCTTTAGTGAAGATTCTCCTTGCTGACACAATATTCCCCATAAAATAAACAGTCGAATCACCTTTATCCTTTTTCACACTATGAGCTTAATAATGGAACTGCAGTTGCTGTGAGGAGTAAGTGTATCAATAGGTGACAAGAATCATAGAATCACACAGAATCACAGAATGTTAAGGGTTGGAAGGGACCTCGAAAGATCATCTAGTCCAACACCCCTACCAGAGCAGGATTCCCTAGACCAGGTAACACAGAAGTGCATCCAGATAGGTTTTGAATATCTCCATAGAAGGAGACTCCACAGCCTCTCTGGGCAGTCTGTGCCAGTGCTCTGGCACCTCAACTGGGAAAAAGCATCATTAAAGAAGGATTTAAATCTCTCTTTCAATGCAGTACCACTGTATAGAGATGAAAGTGTGAAGAAAGCCAGGAGGCATAGAGAAAAGAGAAATCTCTTATGTCAGTGCTATCTTCTCAAATGAGGAAAAAATTACAGAAGTTATAAAACACAGGTTATGTGTCATGTCAAGTGAATGAGGTTGGTGATTTAGGAGATCACTTCTGTACCACCATGTGATCATCAGTACAGCCTGAAAAAGCAGTACAGTAAAGGTCAGAGTCTCAATTGCCAGAGGAAATTGTCATACTTTCTTCCCTGGATCAAAGCCAGTTGTTTTCATGCATGCATCAAGTAGTCCCATTTTTAATGGACAGGGTAACAGAAGTCCACACCCCACCTCTGGTGGAAAGGGATGTGAAGTGGGGCTCCAGAGCCACTCTTGGCAATGCTAGACTCAAATCATAGCTCAAATGCAGCCATGGCAGAAAGCAGCCAGATCCCCTCGATGCTGGACCACGTTTCCGAGGATGACTCAAATACATGTGATCTACCATCTTTTGTAGCATTCAAGTAAACTTACTGAGAAGTGGAAACAATGACTGATGGAAGCAGCTGCAGGATGCTTGGTAACTGCTCTTAAATTTCTAAGGCAGAGCTCACAGTCAGTATGTGCTTCAGAGCAACTTACATTCAAGAGACTCGTGCATCAATAACTAATTGATAATAACAAAAAAAAAATAATAATAAAAAAACCAATAATAACAAAACAGGCAAGTTTGGATACTCTCATTTCCAAACACTTCTACTTTTGCTGCATGTGCACATTTCTATCCCTTTAGATTCACTTGTTGATGCTTGTAATTTATTGCCAAATCAACAAAAAATTCTGGTGAGTAATACATTATGAGTGCATCTATTAACTTCTGCAAGATGCATAATTTGGGGAAGGACAGCACCTTGTGAATCTCTTAGTCAATTTTCCCTAAATTTGTATCATATACTATATCTAGTATTCTCTAGATAGAAAACAGATTTCAGGTAAGTGCAAGAAATGGCAGGTGGAATAACCTGTCCTTAAAAAGACCAGCAAACACTCTCACTTTCACCAAAACGTAGTCTGTTACAATGCACTGCAGCCACACAACAGGCAAAATCTCTTTTTCCATTTCATAGGTTAAGATGAAATTATTTGCTACAGACTTCCCAGGTTACCTTATTTTCTCTGCATCTATCTCACACTTCTCAGGAATGAGCACATTTGACTATGGATGTAACTCTTCCCTGGAAACTTCATTGCTGAACACCATAATACTATCTCCAATTCCCATATGCAACAAGCAGTGATGTATATATACATTGAGGTGCTGGAGAGGGTGCAGAGAAGGGCAACTAAGCTTATCAGGGGTCTGGAGAACAGGCCTTATGAGGAGAGGCTTCGGGAGCTGCAGATGTTTAGCCTGGAGAAGAGGAGGCTGAGGGGAGACCTTATCGCTCTCTTCAGCTACTTCAAAGGTCATTCTAGGGAGGCGGGTGTTGGCCTCTTCTCCCTTGTGACTAGTGACAGGACTAGAGGGAATGGGCTCAAGCTGTGCCAGGGTAGGTTTAGATTAGATATTAGGAAGACTTTCTTTCCAGAAAGAGTGGTGAGATATTGGAATAGGCTGCCCAGGGAGGTGGTGG
Source organism: Galbula dea (assembly GCA_013399015.1). Taxonomy (NCBI): domain Eukaryota; kingdom Metazoa; phylum Chordata; class Aves; order Piciformes; family Galbulidae; genus Galbula; species Galbula dea. Next base: position 34,814 of record VWZX01004390.1, on the reverse strand, counting down.
AGTCACCATCCCTGGAGGTTTTTAAGAAGAGGATAGATGTGTTTCTTCAGGGGATGATATAGGGGTAAGAGTAGTGTAGGGCTATCGGTTGGACTAGATGATCTTGAGGGTCCTTTCCAACCGTAATGATTCTGTGATTCTATCAGCTATACCTCTAATTACACTATTTTATGGCAGGCAAAGATTTAAATTTAGCTAATTTGAGACAATGTATATTGGTCACAAAGATAAGCACACAAAATTAACATTCATCACAGGGGTTTTAAATCAGTTTCATATTAAATCCAGGAAAACACATATATGAAAGAATGACTGATCTGTCCCAAAAATGGTAACAACAAAGAGAACGCACTGCAGAGTCTCTGCACAACACTTATTTTGCTGCCTTTACTTATTAACTGTCCCTTCAACACTGGCCAATGCTGTTCTGCAACAAGAGCAGGCCTCTTTCCTGCACAGTAAAGGCAGTGTCCCCATATCTCTGAACATGCAATGCTGAATCTATTACAGTAGCACATAATTGCCATAAATATCGCAGAAAGCTGGCCTGCTTTAACACTACACAGCATCAGGGTTACCTAAATACACAGTTAACACTACACAGCATTAGGATTACCTAAATACACAGTTGAGTTACCCTACAATACACGAGCTGGATTTTTTGCAGTCTATATATACTTATTTTTAGTGGATGCCTTTATTTTAAGGTAACTCAGACCATCAGTATTATTCCTGACTGCTTTTTTCTTCCCTTCACTGCCAAAAGAATTATTCAATTCTAACATTAAATAGATATTATAACAGCAGGAAAACTACAGCAATGTCACTGTATACATCCTTTTTATTCACTCCTCTTGCCTCTTTTCAGAGGTTTTCAAACACAGAAGTAACTTGCAGAACTTATTGGTAACACTGATTACACAACTTCCCCACTTAAAATGTGTAAGCCCATTATCTTGCATTTGATTAAAACACACTTTATAAAAAGGCATCTAATCCTAATTGGAAAGGATGAAGACAAGGAATTCAGCATCTTCCTGGCAGCTTGTGCCAACAGCTAACCACCCTCACTAAGGAGAACAGCATGTCCTAGATCTTATAGATTTGGCTCTTGTTACTTTGATGGCATTTTTTTTTTTAATGAAGTGAAGAATCACAGAATCACAGAATGTTAGGAGCTGAAAGGGACCTTGAAAGATCATCTAGTCCAACCCCCTACCACAGCACGATTCCCCAGAGGAATATATGTATACATACTTATTTATATATTTATACTTACATATATATAAATTATCTGAGCATGCAGCCCTTCAAGAGTATTTTTCCCCTTTTATCTACTAATAGTCAAATAACCTCAGTCTCTTCCCAACTCACTATCACAGAATCACAGAATGTTAGGGGTTGGAAGGGACCTCATCTAGTCCAACCCCCCTGCCACAGCAGGATTCCCCAGAGGAAGTCACATGGGAACATGTTCAGGCGGGCTTTGAGTATCTCTCTCCACTACACCTCTCTGGGCAGTCTGTGCCAGTGCTCTGGCACCTCAACTGAGAAAAATTTTTTTTTCCTCATGTCTACATAGAACTTCCTATGCTTCAACTTGGAGCCATTGCTCCTTGTCCTGTCACTGGGCATCACTGAGAAGAGCCTGACCCCATCCTCCTGATACACACCCTACACATATTTATAAGCATAAATGAGGTCACCCCTTAGTCTCCTCTTCTCCAAGCTAAAGAGAGCCAGCTCCCTCAGCCTTTCCTCATCAGGAAGATGTTCCAGCCCCTTCATCATCTCTGTGGCTCTGTGCTGGACTCTTTCAAGTGGTTCCCTGTCCTTCTTAAACTGAGGGGCCCAGAACTGGACACAATATTCCAGATGTGGCCTCTCCAGGGTAGCATAAAGGGAGAAGAACCTCTCTTGACCTACTAACCACACCCCTTCTAATCACCCCAGAATCCCATTGGCCCTCCTGGCCACAAGAGCACACTGCTGGCTCATGGTCATCCTTCCATCCACCAATATAGCATATATGTAGCTCTATATATATAGCATAAAGCAGTCCTGAGATACTGAATGACAAATTCAACAGTTTTAAACATTTTCTAAACATTTCCATTGGGAAGCAAAGAATGTGAATCAGTCTATTCTTACACTGACTTACAATTCCCAAAGGCTGTACATTTGTGTTAAAAATTACCTTGGAAATACTTCTTAAAGCAAACTTCACAGTCTAACCAGCATACTTCTGCTTACAGTACTGCAACAAGCAGTTGCAGTGCTTAGCAAAAATTTCACTTCTAAAAGGATTCTACTGTTTACTACTGGCAAAGGAATACCTGAAAAACAGGCAGTGAGGGAGTCTTGTTAAAACTATAATTCCCTGGGTCACAGGTGAAAGTGCCTTATTAATTAAAGAAACATGACAATATTGAAACATCACAGTTTCTCACTGAGTATCTTCAGCTAAACTTCCAATTGCTTCTTACTGAATAAACCTCAAGAAAATTATTCCTCCTAGATCTTGACAACATGGTAAAAATAACCAAATGCCCAGCATCTCCCACAGACAGGTAAGATCCTTCTCTCCACATACAAGAGAGGCTTCACGTACCATTGACACATTCAAAGACATCACAGCACTTGCCAGGTGTTCCATCTCCACGTGAGACTATCTGGGGAATGGAGCCTGCCTCGCACATGGGGAAACCACATAAACCAGAGAGACACTCGCATCTGAAACCAAAGAACAGTAAGGAAAACCCCATAAATAAATGAAGCCACATATAAGGGGAAAGAATAAGCATGAGGAAAATGAAAAGCTAGAGCACAAGTTCCAGTGCTAGCATATTCATATCTTAGAATCGTCTTTTATTAACCCAAAAACCAAGATAGCTTATCAACCGGAAGGGTTTTTTTAACCACCCGATTCTGCTTGCTGGTCAAGTAAACAAGAAGGTGGTACTGTGCAACAACAATTCTATAGTGCTGTATGTAAAAATGTAGAAAAATGTAGTTCCAGATTGTATGAAAAGAATTGCATTCTTCAGACTTGCAAAATTAGGCTTCTCTTCCAATTGCCCCTGAAAAACTAAAACTGGTGAAACACTAACCGCAGTAACTGCATCCATTTATCAGAAGAGCACTCTCTGTTTAGGAAACCATATTATATCCAGTTTTATACAGGGAATAATTAAAGAGAAAGGAAGACCATGAAGAATCATTAAATCTAAGCCAAATTAAAATAATTGAAGGTTCTCTTTTGGGTTTTGATGCCCTCACTTAGTGGTGGGGCTATCAATTACATGAGACGTCAAATAATGTGGGAGACTTGGTATTAAACAGTGGTGTTTGTTTTAGAGATTGGATCATTCTACAAAGAACATTTTCTCCATGTAAGTAGGATTTATTTGCTTATTTTAAACAGCCTAAAGAACTGGAAGACATAAAATATAGATAAACAACAGTCACATTTGTTTCCAGATTCTTTGCTTTATGATTAACGTGATAATTTAAAAGGTAAACACTTAAGTCTTTTGATAAGTTTACATTTAACAGAGTTCTTGGCCTGGACAATGGGCACATTATAGGGATAAACAGCAATGATTCAATAAAATGCAAGACAAAATGAACAAAAAGAAACATACAAATATCACAGGTGAGAAACTTCATGGAATAACAAATTTTTCAATTGCTAATCACAGGTTTTTTTGAAAAAAATCTTGTAGATTAATTTAGCATAGTATAAATACACCTGAATTTCAAAAGGAAAAAGAACTTGAGAGAAGGTTCTGTAATTATGAGTTAAAGAAAAGAAAACAAGAACTATTTCAAATATTTTAAGCATTCCAACCCAACCTCCCCATTAAACCACACATTAGTAAAAACCATCAACATCACTTAATGAGTTTGCTTAATCTTTATGCTTTAAATAATAATAAGTTTTTGCTTAAATCTTTATGCATGTCTTCCTAATTAATTGCCCAACAGCCATCTCTTCTCAGACCAGCACTTAATGAATGTGGAAGAGTCACCTCCACAGACCAGGTTTTAATATCTCTCTCTTCAACCTCATCAGTGTAAAATAACATTGCTATATTCTCCACCAGAAGTTATTACTCAAAAGGAAGATTGTAAGAAGAAATACAAGTAAAGTCAAGGAATCTCATGGAACCTTTATTACACTGTCTGAAAATGATTCTTAAGGTATTTCATTGTGGCAGTGGGTAACTATAAAGGGATACACGAGTCCTTGAAAAAAACAGTACTAATTATATTGTATTTCACAAATAATGTAAATATGTCAAGATTAACTATATGTGCACATATATATTACAATATAGTGACAGTTTTAAAACAGGCATTTCAAGGATTTTTTTCTATAATTTTGTGCTTACTGTAACACTAAAGTATTATGAACTAAACCAACAACATGAACAGAAAAAACCCCACAAATATCATAGCTAAGAAACTTTATGGAATAACACATTTTGCAATTTAAGAGTACAGAAACCAAAATTTTATTTACCATACTTTCATTTTCAACATTTTCTTCTCAACTTATTTGTAAATACAAAAAAATTTTAAAAAGAGGGCTCTAATCTAATAATTTTCTTTACTGCATACCCTTTGCCTTTAGAGATGCAGAATGAAAAAGAAAGTTTTATGGCTTCTATTACATGTGACCAAAAAACCCAAAGGATTTGTGACAGCAGCATCCCTTTAGGATGACTCTCCAAGTAATCTTACAGAACTCTGCAGTACTATCTCATCTTTTGTTGCCCCAGTTAAAGACACTTATTGGGAAGGTTGGGGATTATGGAGGAAGAAAAAAGAGCAAAAGACAACCTCTAGCAATCAATGAAAAGGAATCTTTTAAAAAACGTAATAGAAGTACAGACACAATCCAAAAGCAGTATTAAAAGCCTAGATAAAAATTCTGAGTTTCACTTCAACCACCCTACATTCAACATCCAAATAACCTCTGGGAAAATAGGTTGATCAAATTTCCTGAAAATTCACATGCCTTTCACAGAGAAAATGGCAGATGTGATGGAAATAGAGATGTGGACCTGGATTTTCCAAGTCTCAAGAGCTGAAATTACCACTCTTGGTTTTATTGCCTTCACAATAAGCTTTTTCAAACATACCTGTATCTTTCCTATCCTTTGCCTCATATTCATTATCATTTATGATTTGAGTTGCGGAAGAATATTAAGTAGATGATTGACTTGTACTTTTCCCTTCTCATTTTCTTCCCAGTCAACTGATTGAAAAAAACCCAAAACACAAAACCAAACAACAAAAAAAGGTGAATCACTAGATTAAATCAGTTAAGAAAGGAACATCTTCCAGAAGGCCTGAAAAAGATGTTTAAAAGTCTGGTGGAAGTCAATTTTCCTTTCTGCAGAAAAAAATTCCCTTGCATTCAGAGTAATCGAAGCTTCGCATACTCATTGACAGTGTAAGCAAACAAAACTCCACCATCCAAAACTTTATATATTGACCTCCTATTTAGTTAAAAGACAATCCATGGATAGGAGGATGTCAAACCAGTAAATGGTCTCAGACAGACCTTTAAATAGTCTGCATTCTTTTCAGCCAGCTCTGCTAGGAAGACCTTTGACCATTGTCCAGGCTGAGAGACAGAAATCTTTCAGGAAGAAACCCAAGGAATTCTGCTAGCCAAGCATGGCTGTGGCACTGTCAAAACAACATCATCTGGAAATTTGGAATAAATGATCCTGTTCTCAGTAAGAGAGCAAAATGAGCTTTCTAGACCAGATATTTCTGAAACGCCTTTTGGAGCAGACAGAACAGAAGTTGTAGTCCAGCTCTGTGCTCTATCACAGGCAGCTATACACCTGCAGGGTGTATCTTAGTCTCGGTATGAAGCATTAGGTTTGAAGAAATTTAGCAGGCCCAATTGGGGTAAGCTGTTGGTAGTGGCCACGGTCCCTCTCAAAGTCACTTCTATAAAATTGATCTGCTCAGACTGCAGAAAGGTACAGTAAGGAACAATGTTGCCTCTGAGCTGCTTCCTCTATAAATGTAACCTGCCTAAGGAAAACAGACAGAGAAGTTCCTACAAGAAAACCTTCCCAGAGAAAAGACAACTTCATAGGTCATCTACTCTCTTTACACAGCTTGCTTCAAACCACTGCAACATTAAATAGCACAGTGGCATCCAAAAGGTCAAAGATTAAAGGGAGGCCAGTGCTTGAGGTACCAAGAAGCTGGTACTCAGTATCTTCCCCTCATATACCTTATCCACAAAGGCTCCCAAGGAAACACATCTCTTGGGATGTGATACCATCACAGCACTCAAGTCAAAAAGAATATATCTTTTTAACAACAGTCCTGTAAGACAGTAAAATATCCCCTAACAAGAGGGCCCAGAAAGAAAATAAGGAAAATCAAACAGTCATGCAAGAGACTTTATGGAGTGCAGCCAAAAAAAGGTGGTGGGATGGCCTGGAGGGAACCAAGAATCCCCAAAAATAAGTCAGTTGTACTGAAATTTTGAAAATACAGAATCAACTTGACTGGCAAAAGGAACTGTCTCCACTTCTTCACATTAAAAAAAAAAAAAAAGTAATAGCAATATTAATCCTGGAAATGTCAACAACTGAGCAAGGGAAACTTCAGTATACAAAGAACCAGAAACAACGCGATATTCGTTAACCAGTGTTTCGCAGACTGAGCAAAGTTAACTGCTTCAGGAATAGAAATGGCCTGATTTGTAATTTCACATTTCAAGTTCTTCAAAACAGAAATAATTTCGTTACTTATTTCTTCTATGTTTGAGAGGGATTTGGGGTTTGGTGGCTGATGTTTGGTTTGGGGTTTTTTTTGGGGCATGTGCGTGGTTTTGCAGGAGGTTCTTTTATATAATCATTTTCCTTTATGTCACCAAAACTGAAAAAAGGAAAAGGGAGAAGGAAAAAAAAATGCAAAAAGGAATCAAGTGGATTACTTGTAAATGACAATTTTTATTTAAAAATTGAATTATGTTGGTTCCTTTACTCCTGTTATTAAACAGATGAAAAGACAGAAGGGCTTGGTTAGCCTAAGAAAAGCTGTTTGATGGTAGGATCAAAATTGTCCTCCAGACACAAGATAAAGTTCTATGAAAATAAGAATGGGTACCCTGGAAAAAAGATTTATGACCAGTGAATGGGAAGGTTGGGTTGGGGTGTGTTGAGGAGAGGAACATTTATTTTGAGGATCAAACCAAAATTAAGTCTAAAGCAACGGAAGCTAGAGAAAAGCATTCCTGAAACATACATAACATACCTGAGGAGATTTTATCATGGTCCTTTTTTTCCTTGCAAGAATCGAATACATTTTGCATTAATATTATTAGCATTTAAGTTACCTAAATGAGCAGAGGAAACTCTCACAGATCCATGAATAATATTAACACTTAAGGATGTTGTTAAATAAGGAATTTTCAAAAGACAACTCCTAGCATTACCACAGTTTGATGAACTAGTGGCAAGGAAAAGAGATTACATACCCTTTGTCCTGGTTTGGGTTAGAACCGAACTAATTCTGTTCAGTGATTTTACTTTTCAGTTAAAGCTCCTCTGTGAAACTGCACTTTCTGAGAATAACAGCGTGTTTTTGCAGACACTGCCAGCCTCTAGCAGTGGTAAGGCCTAATGTTTAGATTTACTAACAGGGATTGGTATGCAAAGCAAGGTCACTGCTAAATCGTGTCTCACTTTGCGGGGTGCAGGGTAAAGGCTGCACCTTCAGGCAGGAGCGGAGAGGACAGGTGACCCTAAATTGACCAGCTAAGTATTCCATCCCATATATGTTGTATTCGATATATAAACTGGAGGTCAGTTCCCCCTTGCTAGCTTTGGCTCTTGCTCTTTCTTCTTCTTCTCCTGCACTTCAATGGTCGGCATCCGAGGAGAACTCTGTCTGTTCTGCCCTTGATATCTGATCCGTAAGTTCCTGCATCCAGTACCAGGATCCAGCCCGAGCCTGGCTCCAATCTCCCGCTGAGGCCTTCTGCCATAGGATGAGCGGTGATGTTATTACCATAAAGGGGGGGTTGGGTTCAGTATTATGTTTTGTACATATTTGCATATATTTCATTTATCATTATTATTATCATTAAAGTAGTTGTAGTTTTATTTTCCAATCCACAAGTCTCTCTGACTCTCTTATCCTGTTTCCCTTTCTGTGGCAGGGAAGAGGGGGTAATAGGGAGCATCTGTCATTGGGTTGGTGGTCAGCCCAGCCTTGAGTCTCCACACCCTTGCTTTCATCAAGAAGGGTATAAGATGGGGTATGAGAGATGATGATACAGCAGAATGTAATACTAACTTTGCAATCCCGTGAAATCAGGAAAGAATTATACCCATGCTACTTATACTTGAAGCCATGACATGAGTTAAGTGGGTAACAAGATGAGCTTTAAACTGGTTAAGCCACAGCTTAAGGAATCAATCAAATCGAGTCTTAGAAAAGACAAAACTCCAGTCCTATGTAGAAAGTGATACCATGGGGACACTTCTATCCAAGAAGTTCAGCTAGAAATTTCCTAAATCCTCAGACATACAGAACTTTCACCCACAAGTTCAGAGTCCCTGTTTTATGCATTTTGCTTTTTCAGTTTTAAAGATATGATAAATCAAGTCAGTAATGAATATATTCATTTTTCCTGGAAAGTTACTAGTATTTTATTTTGGAGATCAAAAATAAAACTGTAGAAAGATATAGCAGAAGGAATGTAGAAATTGCATCTAACATTATCAGACCACTACTAAATACTCAAGTTTTGCATCACTTCTATGTGAATTACGTGACTTGTATGGAAGTTCTTCCTATTTCAATTCTCCAGGGTGTTTACTTACAAGAAATCAAAGCTAGTGTGCTCCAAAGTAAGAATTCCTTTCTAAAGTTCCGGATATTGTTACAAACACATACCCAATACAACAGTGCATTTTTCCATTAGTACAGTAATCTTTATATACAGGGGACATTTATGTATGACAAAAGGCATCTATCTAGCTTTTAATTAAAGATACTGTGAAAGGGAATGGGGTTTTGTGCATCTTTTACATATTATTAGCATTAGGAAATAGCAAACATGCTAAGCAGTGTAAAAAGTCATAAAATCAGCATTCACATCAAGTAGATTATCATCTTTCCAAGGCTTATTAGAATCCAAAGAGTTCATCTGTCTAAAAGACGTGATTTGATTAGTCCTCTGACTAATGTTAGTTAACTGGTCTAATTCCCAGATGGATGAATTGGGAAAAGATGACATTCACAAAGAAGACAAGCCATGTGCATACAACCATTGGCCAAATGCTGTGACTTTTCAAGTACACTGATTTTTTTCAAGTACCCTGATATATATGTACACTGACCATTTTGTATACATCAGTATAAAATAGAACATAACATAAACTAGTCCAGCCCTGCATTTTTCTCATATTTTGCCATAGCAGCTTATGCTACCTTCTGTTAAAGATCGCTTTGTTTTTCACCAGTAGGTACCTTGGTTACTCTTACCTTAAGTTTATTGGCCTCACCTTTCATAATTGAACAAACATTTAAGAACCAACAGTAAGATATCAGGTAAGATGTTATACAGTATCTTATTTTCTTACAACAATTCCTAAAGACTTCAAGTCAAAAATCACTTACAATTAATAGCTTTGTAAGTAATTCAATAACTTCAATATTTCTGTAACACCAAACTTTCTTACTCCTGAATGACATACCTCACGAAGCCATCAGGGATAGCTTTGCCTTAAGTAGATTAACCCCCTCCCCTGAAAAACAGCAACAAAAAAGCAAAAAACCTCACCCTTTCCAAAACACATCATTCTTTACCTGATTGTTTAATCTGATGTCCACTCTTTCTTCTTTGAAATAAAAAAAGCCCAATTATTATTCCATGTTTAGCTTTTCCATGTCATTCATGGTATTAAACACTTTTCTCATACCCCTGAATCACAGAATGAATCACCGGATGGCTCAGGTTGGAAGGGACCTTAAAGATCATCTAGTTCCAACCCCCCCACCATGGGCAGGGATGCCAATCACTAGACCAGGTTGCCTAGGGCCACATCCAGCCTGGCCTTGAACACTGCCAGGGATGGGGCATCCACAACCTCCCTGGGCAACCTGTTTCAGTGCCTAACCACCCTCCTGGTAAAGAAATTCCTCCTAATCTCCAATCTAATTAATCTAATCTCCAATCTAAATTTCCCCTCTGAAGGCAATTCTGTAGAAGTTTAGGAAGGATAATCATAGAATCATGGAATGCTTTGGATTGAAAGGCACCTTTAAAGATCATCCAGTGCAACATCCCTGCAGTGAGCTGGGATATCTTCGATTGGGTCAGGTTACTCAGAGCCCTGTCCAACCTGAGCTTGCATGTTTCTAGGGATGGAGTATCTACCGCAAGTGCGAGCAATCTGTTCCAGTGTTTCATCATCCTCCTTGTGAAAGCTTTCTTCCTTACCTCTAGTCTAAATCTGCCTTCTTTTACTTTAAAACCATTACCCTTCGTCCCATCACAACAGGCCCCACTAAAAGTGTCTCCATCTGTCTCACAGGCCCCCTTTAAGTATTGAAAGGCTGCAATAACGTCTCCCCACAGCCTTCTCTTCGCCAGGTTGAACAACTCCAACTCTCCCAGTCTTTTTCATAGGAAAGGGGTTCCACTCTGTCCTGGTTTGAGTTAGAACAAAACTAATTCTGTTCAGTGATTTTACTTTCTAAAAGTATTCCATCCCATACACGCCATATTCAATATAGACACTGGGGGTCAGCCCCCCCCCGCTAGATTCCCTTGCTAGACTTCCCTTTCAAGGTTCGAGACTCCTGATTTCAGAATTGCTAGATGGTCCCTAGGTTCAGGCATCCGGCACCAGGAGCCGACCCCAGGGGAGCCAGATTCATCTGGTACCGGAGCCTGACAACGCAACATCAGTGGTGATGTAGTTATCATTGAAAGGGGTTTGGGTTTGGTATTGGGTTCTGTATATATTTGTATATATTTCATTTAACATTATTCTTATTATTAAAGTAGTTTTAGTTTTATTTTCCAACCCACAAGTCTCTCTGCCTCTCCTTTATCCCCCTTCCTCCCGTTGCGGGGAAAAAAAGGGGGGGTAACAGGGAGCGTCTGTCCGTGGGTTGGTGGTCTGCCCAGTCCCGAACCTCAACACACTCCTCTGACCATTACTATTCTATTGTGTGGTCTGCCTAGGCATCTGTGCACTTGTGAGTTTGAAGGCAACTCTCAAAGACATTCTTGATCTCTGTGATAGAAATAGAAATTGGCCTGCTTTAAGTCAGAAATTATTATGAACTAAATCACCTATTCAATCTCCAAACAAGTTAACAGCTGATTAAGTAGAAGAAATGGAACAAAATACAGTTGGAAGTCTTGGGGAGCAGGAGTGAAAGCAATATTCAATGTGATCAAGGTACACACTAATTCTTAGACTGACAAGCAGAAACAAGAATTTGTAACAGAAAGATATGTCTACCAGCTTAGTATAGATTAAAAGAGTTCAAACACCAGCCTGCTTGTCACAAATGTCAACAAAACCAAATTCTGTAGACACTACAATCTCATTCTACTTCCAAGCATAAAACACCATCTAAAAGTAGATACGATTAAGTTACTCTAGTTTATCAAAGTTTCTTATTAAGAGTGAAGAAGTAAATATAACATTAACACAGCACCTGGATTAAAGTGCCACATACATCTTTCCATAAAAACTCATACATGAAACGGAAGCTGCTTGCTTACTACTGCGAGCAGTACTTCCTCCCCTTGTGCAAATGCTGAGGATTTTTGCTTATGGAAAATGTGCCCCTTCCTTTATGAAGCATTCTCTTGGCAGTTTTTGTAATTCAATGCTTCCTATGAGTTGATAGAAGAATATGGCTGTGTATTTTTAACTTACTACAATATGGGTACAAAAAGTTGATCTTCTTAAAGACGCAAGCAGGGACCCCTATATTTACAACATCTTACAGCTTCTCCTTCAGAAGGTTCACATGCTATTTCTTCTGAAAGTGTTCTCATGTTTCCTCTCTTTGTTAGAGGTCTCTGACACTCAAGTCAGCCATCAGGCTCCACAAATGTCTCTTGTTTCAAGAGCTTCTGTTCAACTTTTGTTCAGATGGCTTTTTAAAACAAACAAGCAAACAAAAAACTAAAACAAAAAATTACCATCTTTATCTCAGTTGTAGACTTCAGGAAAATGTGGTTGCTTGCCAAAACAACCCACACTGTAAGGCTGGACACCAAGGCAGCAGTTAAGTATCAACACCCTGAGAACATCTTGGAATTGCTGAGGCATTTGTAGTAAAGGAGGAAGAAGGTGACTGCCTGAACTTCGAATTCAGCAGTTCATTACATTTCTGGGAAGACCAATATGGAAAAGATGGGCATGGAATGCGGATCGCCCATAGAAGTCATGAACATGTCCTTTTTATCTCTCTGTGGATATTCAGTACAGTAAAGTCTGTGAACAGGACTGAATACCACTTTCTCACTTAGCAGATCTGACTGAAGAAAAACAGTTTTCCTGGGAAAAATATATGCTGTTTTATAACTTTTGAGGATTTCTCTTTGAAGACCAAAATACATGAAAATGCCTACCTATTTCCAGATACAGATGCAGTGTTCTATTTAGCCTTTGCATCAACTGTTGAAACAGAAAAAATCCATTGCAAGCCAGAGTTTGACAAAGGATGGGTTCGAGTAGCACCGATATAGAGCTTTTCTTCAATACAAAACCTGCCTCTTTATTAAGGAACAGTGCCTCCGATTCAACACCAAGTGTTACAACACTATGGTACTGGATGGTCAGGTGTACTTGAAATAACAAAGCGGTCTGCCAGAGCTTAAGTACAGGAGGAACAACCGGAGTTTCTAAGATGCTGATGAAAGAACTAACAACATACCAAAGCTTCTGCAGAACCCTTAACATGTTTTTGTTAGATCTTTGGTCCAGCTACCCAGGTTACTCAGAAGTCAAGCCCTGAATAGAAATCTCAGGAAGATACAGGTGCTTGGATTTGTATTTGATCTTACCAGTTCCAGCTGAACTTTCCTTTAACAAAAACTGGGATCCACAACCACCTTCTCTTGGATACCATTTCTTGAAGATGAGATGGGTGGAGGAGAAGGATCTAAAATTCTAGAACAAATACAAGGGAGACCTCTGTATCAACAAAAGTTGCTTAAGAGAGGTGACTGGTACAGGGGGAAAAGAGAAAAAATTACACCTCCTGGAAAGATCATGCCCTCTAAAGAAGGTTAAGAAAACCAATGCGGTAAATCCTTTACTGAACACAAATAATGTATTATAAAAGTAAGGTCTCCCAAAGACAGAAACACCTAAGAAAAGAATCCAGACAAACATGCAAAAATAGTGTCATATTTTGATAAGGAACAACATAGAAAAGATCTGGCCCAACCAACCAGCTAAGAATGAACAGAAAGAGTGTGCACTATCCCCCCTGCTGAGTGAGTTTGATGCAAAGGTAATCAAGGACTGAAAGGCCACCTCTACAGGTGCTATCAGAAGGAAAACATTATCCAACTAGCTGTATATGGGTAATGTCAAATATAATGCAAGTATAAATTGGTAATAGCTTAAAAGAGAACGTAAAACTATAGACTTCCCAGCTGTGATTCTGGTGGCTGGCATAAAATGAAAAGAACTGCTGGTTTATATGTAGCTGCCCCTAGGACTCCCTAGACACTTGTGTAACATGAAATACACAATATTGGCTGGTAGCTCTAATGTTGTGACAAGTTCTGGGCACAACAGATACAGTGACAACACGTTTAAGCATCATAAAGGGAGATAAAGAACATTAAAAAAGCAATTTTTTACTGGGCAAAGTAACCTAGAAGGACAACAAAATCATAAATAAATTTCAAGTGCCTCTGAAGAGATGTCATTTTTGCATGAATGGCTGCCACAGGACCTCTGTTTCAGTTCACTAACATGAAGAGACAGCATGGTTGATCAAACTGATATCTACAAGTTTTCTGAAAAATAAAACCGCAACCGCTAAGATGAATTTCTCAAATGCCATCTACACTGCACCTAACCCAGCACAAAGTTCTGCAAGAAACAAGAGACTGCAAATAATAAAGCAGGCAATATCTTGCTTTGGAATCAAAAACAATTCAGTAACTGTATATAGAGGTTGTGGAGTCTCCTTCTCGGGAGATATTCCAAACCCGTCTGGACGTGCTTCTGTGTGACCTGGTGTAGGGAATCCTGCTCTGGCAGAGGGGTTGGACTAGATGATCTTTCAAGGTCCCTTCCAACTCCTAATATTTTGTGATTCTGTGATAAAATTTAGTGAATCACTCCAATATAAACCACTATTATTTCTTAAATGCCTTCACAACTTCTACATAAAGCCCACTCATGTTATAAATGTGCACAGCACAAAAGAGCGTTTTCTCATTTAATAGATTATTAAACTGAAGCATGCTTTTGTAAATTTACTCTTTTTCCTCTTATTTTATCACTTGAATGGAAGCTTTACTTAATTGAATATGGTAATAAAATCCAGTTTTGTACTTTTCTGGGTTGTATAAATTGCTATCCAAATACAGCTTAACATAAACCTTGAGTACATAAATGATTTGCTGCTACATCAAAATATTACTCATGTCTGTGAGCTGTATAAAAATGTAAATATTTATGAATCAGGGCGGGGGAGGGAAGAGAGCTGGGCCATTTTCTAAGTGAAGCTTTATGCTTAGGCAAAATAAAATGCACATATAAATTACCCCTTCAACCTTCCAGCAGGACTGACTGGGTGATTACAATGTAAATCAACATTTTACTGTATTGTTCAGAAAACTGACACTTATGCTGGTGAAGTACATTTCACTTCTTTACAGTACTGCAGACCAAGCCGTGACACTGCCATTCACACCAGCGCCAGACTGAGACATTTTAGCCACATATAAAGAAAAAAAACAACAACAGGGGGAAAAATATTCAAACAAGGAAGAAGTTCTGTGACTAATTTTTTCAGAGGTTTTCTTCTTAACAATAAACCTGTAGTCCTACTCCTGCATGCTCCTTGAGGCAAATGAGTTTTGCATTTGCAATGCCATTCAGCCACGTGCAACTGAGTGGTACAGAAATGGTCCAATTCCTCAAGCCCAAGCTCCAGTCTTGCAAGGCTGTATCTGTATAAAGCTCTTCTTCACTTTTCTGACATACAAAACAGTCGTCAGGACTTGTATTCCTGTTCTGTTTAGATTTATTAAACAGTTCACTGCTCTTAAATTTTCTGTCTCCCTGTAACTTCCTATCTGCTTCTCTTATGCTTCATTTACATTTGCTCTTTCCCTCCTCCTCTCATCACATCAACCTTGAAACTGCTTTTTTAAAGCTAAGACTCAGATGGAAAACAAGCTACTGAAGATTTTGATGGATAAACATCTATCTTTCTGAACTTTTTGTAACCTAGAACATATTCAGGCTTATGGTGTTAAGTTTTTAAATAAGTATGTCAAGCAAACTTACTATTGGGATTTAGGAAACATACTCCTTGATGCTTCTCTCCTCTCAGAAGGATATTATTGTATCTTGTATTATCAGCAAGATATTCAATTCAACATGTCCATGCTGCAAGAGTTTATCTTGGTAGGTAAAGGATCAGGACAGTGACTGATCGTCACTCATTCACTTCTAAAACTGGGAGGGGGAGGAGGGGCATGGGAAATGTTCACCCACAGTGTTAAGCAGCTGTAGGAAGGGGATACATTTCCATTTCATAAAGTAACCCTGTGAAACAATATAATTAAAAAGTCACAGAATCACAGACTGCTAGGAACTGGACGGGACCTCGAAAGATCATCTAGTCCAACCCCCCTGCCATAGCAGGATTCCCTACACCAGGTCACACAGAAGCGCATCCAGACGGGTTTTGAATACCTCTAGAGAAGGAGACTCCACAACCTCTCTGGGCAGTCTGTGCCAGTGCTCTGGCACCTGAACTGGGAAAACATTTCTACATGCATTCACATGGAACCTCCTATGCTTCAGCTTACCACCATCGCACCCCTTGTCCTGCCACTGGGTTCCAAATCTGCCAGAGGTGCAAGTCCTTTTTCTTCCCAGGACTTTAAACCCAAACAAAACAGAATCCTCAGTCTCTGAATTGCTAAGTCCTAGGCTTTTTTATTGTTTTCACAGTGGGGTGGATTGTTTGTTGTTGGTTTTTGTTTGGTTGTTTCCTCCACCCCCCCTTTTTAACTAGAATCCAACACAAGGAAATGGCCTGCTGGCTACAGAGAACAGAAAATGAGAAAGAATGCACTCCAGTGGTCAGATTCTTAAGGCAAGCTTAGTGACTTCAAAAGATGAAATGAAGTTCCATAAAACTGCCCTGTCAAAGCAACATCAGTTTCTTTCAGCTGTAATTACATCCATTAATCCTCAATTCAATCCTCTTATCAGTTTTTCCACCATTTTTCTCAGAACTGGTATCAAGATAACAAGACTTTAATCACTTAGGTTTTGTTGGTTTTAATATTGGCACATCTCTCTAGTTCTCTCCATTCTTTTTCTCATTTGTTTATGTCACTCTATTAAAAGTCTGACCAAGAACACCTGTGTAAGGGGTGGAGAGGAAGGAAGAAAGTTAAAAAATAAAGTAAATAAAACAAAACAAAACAAATCCCACAATTCTCTAAGATAACACAGATCTTGAAGTTACCAGATTTGTAACAAGCAATAGCAGGGAACATGGAAACTGGTGTAAGGCCATTTTCTCCATTGTGTGTAATCCTATGAAAAATGTACAGAACCATGTGAGTAATAAAGATATAAGCCAACACTAATCACTGAAACCAGCTCCCATTGTTATGGTAGATAAAAAATTAAAACAGATTTTGATGCTTACAAATGAATTCTCAAAGTGATCTGAAACTTCCAAGAAAATTCATTCACAACAGAAAAATCGGAAACATCTGAAGATAATGGATTCTGCACACTTCATATTGATCGTCTCTTCATTTAACTTTGTAGTTAAAGAAGACAAACTTACATTAACAAAACTGTGAGAACACATTCTTTCTAAGAGCTCCAATCCATTTTTATTCACTAAGCTCCTTGGAGAAGACAGTCTTTACCAAGACCAGATAGAGTCTTATCATTTAGCTTTCCTAACATAATAGCAGGAAATTTAAGGTGCTTTATGAGATTCTGATAAAAGCTGCAGCAACCAGTATTTTGATATCAATGCCAAATCAGTAGGCTGTTCTGTTTGCAGTACTGCATTAGAAATCAGTGTGAAACTAAATATTACCTCTGAATGGAAGTACAACAACTTACAATATCAGATGTTTGTCTATTGTTCCCAATTTTACCTTGATATTGCTAGAAGAGTTTTCAGTATTATGAATATGCATTTAAGAACTCACCAATAAAACAAATGCCAACTTAACACTAGATTAAAGGATCTCTCTTTTCCTAGCACATTACATACAAGAAACCAGCCAAGAACAAGATGCGGGACAGAAGTCAATCTGCTTGTGCTGTACATAAAGTTAGCCAAGTCAGTGACATGCTGCCCATCTTCAGCTGTGATACTCTCCTTGACACCTCTCTGGTTCTGCTGGTATTAATTCTTTATTCTAGTGGCAACAAATGCAACAGCTGTAATTTCCTGAAACTAACTGTATCTTAACAAAAATAGTTTCTTGAGGTCTAAAGACTATGACCTTATGAACACTATCTCTTCGCTTCTTTCAAACTTAAATCTAATGGTTAAAAAGAGATATGGTATGGATTTAGGTGATTCTAAACTGAATGACAGTCAATGCAATGATATTTCATTGTAAGTTTAGCCAGAAATTCTAGAACTAAGGAACAACATCCCCTTTTCCCAGTGGAGAGTCATTAATCCATAAATTTGCTCTTCATTTGACTTTTTCTAGTTTTGAAATGCAAGTCTCATCTGGGATAGAGACCCTGGCTTCAAATATGTCTCCTCAACTCTGAGGAAATATTGAACTTGAACTGAAATACTTTCATGTTTCAAGTCACTGAACTCAAGTTTCCCTTTCTGCTTCCTCTCTTTTTGTACATATTTCTCTTCCTTATAACCTTCATCTAATCCTCCTTGTCTGATTATCCCCATGCCCTATTCTGCCCTACAGCACAATAATGATGACTATGGTACTATCTTCCTTACAAAGCACAGCAGTGTGTTAAAATAGAAACAACTCTGTACATTTCTAGCAGGCGCACAGGTAAAGCAGCTACACAATCTCATTTCTGCTAGATTCATCTCTCTTTCCTCCTTACCTACTCTGTTAAAAAGTAAGTTATTTCTTTGCTGAATTAAGGCAACCCAAAACTGTAGCAACCCACATAATAACTGTTGATAGCAACACAGATTCACCCCTAAAATGAATAATTAATAGAGGAGTGTAAGACACCTAGAATTTTTTCAACCTCCCCGCAGACTCAGCCAAGTTATGCGAATTATGGGTTGTTTTTTTTTCAGTTTTACATGTCAAGTAGGACTGAGATACTAAACCAAAAATCTCTCAGAACAAATCCTAAGACTCCAGGAGCCAAAAACTCACCTATCCCAATACTGATCCCTTGTTAAACTCTCATCCCAGTAACGCACAGCCACTTGATTTCCAAGAGGCTTCAGTACAATTCGCATTTATCTAATAATTCACACACTCCAAGTCTGCTTCTACAGTTGCAATCTTTGTGTGCAGGACACAGGAGTACAGGTTTTGACACTTAAGGACCATGCATGTGTACAAGTAGGTTTTAGACATTAGTTACAGTTAACATGCAGCAAACCAACTGGCTACATTTTTAAACATTATCAAAGAAATAAAAATATGCTTTCAAGGATGTGTTTGCTCTAGATAGTCTCATGTGTGTGCCAGAAATAGAAAATACTTTTGACTGGTCATTTTTCTGAGGTAAATGTTTTCTTTTCTTTGTACTCTATGCTCTCTGACATAAAGTACACTGAAGTTACCACCTACAAAGAATAAAGTGGGTATTTTTCATTCCCTCCCCCAAGCAATAGGCAAATCAAACCACAACTTATATTAGACTGCAGAAAAATAGAACACAATTTTACTTTTGAGAAACAAAAGTCATTTGACCTAAACATCACTTTTTAATCCAGCAAGTTGAAACAAATTTGGAAGTAAAAATCTACCATTAATCTATTTTTTCTATTGTGTCAAGGTTTCCAAGTGTTAATCTGAACTAGGAACTGACTAAATTTTAATCTGAGATTGTTCCTTTGACTTTATATTCTATTTTTCAGAATACAGTTCTTAGTAGCATTTTAGTTCAATTATCTTGAAAAAGCTGACCTGTACTAGCACCAATGCTGTTACAATGACTAGTTAAAATCTACAATCTTCTATGCAATCCCAACCAGCCAGGACAGCTCTCAACTAATAAGAAATCAGAATTCCTAGGAAGGTTAATGAGAATATGTCAAAAAATAACAGGTGAATACTAAGAAACCATACCATGTTCTGGTCCAAAATTCAGAGAACAGATTAAGAAAAAAAACCCAATAATGAATGAAAGAACATTTGTAGCACTCACTGAACAAGGATAACCATTATTTTTTAAGTAGTAGACTACTATATGTATTCTATGATTACAAATAAAATTTGTCACATTTAGAAAAATATTCTCAAATTTTAATGAAAAGGATTACTGCAACATATGAAGTTATTCACATCTCTCCTTGTCTTTATTTAAAAGAGATATATATTTATCTTCCCATGCAATAAGAGACACCCATATTTCATGGAAACAACACTTTCAAAGAATACACCCTATTAAATGTGTGCCCAGAGGGTACCAAACAAGGAGGATGCCCAATTCATTACACAACCTTTGCCAATTTCTGTTTTCTTAATTCTTTTCAAGTTCATTGCTCCTTTAACATCTATCAAAGGGCTGAGAATATGGCAATATTGTATGGTGTAAAGACCTTCATACTAAATAAACCAACCAGTTAGGTATAAAATAAATATTTTCTTTTCTGTGTAAATTATTTACATTTGTAGTATTCTTTGCTTGAATTCATATTTATTGGGCATATAGCTGAATCAAATTTTGGGAAATCTGTTGTGAAAACAGAAGCTGAAACAGAGGTGCAGAATTTTGGAACAAAACCAACTCCAAATCTCGTTTCTCTGAATTATCATAAATTATACCTACTTGAACAACAACAGAAGTAAAATGGAAGCAAGTACATAAAACTTGCTTCCCTAAAGTTCCAGACAGTCACCATCTTTCAGCTTCTTGCAATGGTCTTCCAGACACCATTTTTAGTTCAACTAGGCAAGATTTTCTCTGGCATATACTCTGCCATCTCTGTCATTTAATTCCTTAACATCAAAGACCTTCAGAAGTTTCCCAAAAGAATGTACTTTTGTAAAATTAATTGAATACATTGAAAACCAATCTAGAGGCAGAAGCCCCTCAAATAATTTTAGCAAAAATCAGCTTCATGCATTTGCACTAAGCAGAATTTTCTTCTGCTTCAAAAAGATAGATTATGATCTTCTATCAGCCTGATATACCTTTAACCTACTTCATATATCTTTTATTCTATGTTAACATCTATTGTCACAGACGTGTTATTATCCTGTATTTATAGTACTTGAATTATAGGGAAGGAGTTAAAATACTCAGCCATCAAGATACCAACCTTGTAGGCAGGGTACAGCAGCCATCAGCTGTCAGCCTGACTTGGGTTTCATAGCTATCCAGAGGGCAAACAACTTGTTGAACAGGAGGACATTCGACAGTGCTGCAATCCACACTGAACACTAGGGAGGAAGGGGAGAAGAAAATTCCTTTTACTCATGCTTTAGAAGCTTTTGGCAAATTACTTCACAATAAGTAACCATTTATGCATTAGTCTTTTAATTTCAGTCAGAAAAACTATCCAAGGAATGCATGTTCAGTATGTAACAAAAAGAATTCCAATTCCTTTAAGATCTGCTTTTTAAAATTATTGACTCAGGAACCAACTGAGCTATTTTAAGTCAATAGAAGCTTGATACAAGTTAGACAGGCAACCCTAAACAATCAGGAGACCTGTCAATAATATTAAGTTACTAGAAATATGCTAAGTTACTGAGAATATACTTTCCCCACAGCTTTCTTCCTGGTTTAAGTTTTTGCTAATTAAAGTCTGTTCAAAAAGTCAAATACTTGGGTTATAGGAAATTTAAAAAAAGTATTAAAGACAAAATTGTGGATTTCTGCACATGCATGTAATCTACATTTTTAAGGATTATTCCACTAGGCTGTGTTGTTTAGGTATTTACATATCATGAAAAAGAAATGCAAATGGTCCTATCTATCTGCATTAACAAGATGAAGAACTGCACACAACTAGTAAGACTGATGCTTTGTAGAATGAAACAAAGGCTTAGAAAACAAAAAAATCAGGCTGAGTATACATTTAATCCTATAAGTCATACTCAGGAAAGCTGAAATGTATCTTCTATCTCATTTGGTCCTAAAACTCCTATGGTAAACAATACCAGCTCTGGCATTATCTATTTGCTTTTCCTCCTCATAATTATACAAAGAAAGTACAGAACAAAACATGGATTGCTGTTGAACAAAACAAGCTACCTCCTGACTGTGCTGGCAGGATGAACAGAATGTTACCAGACTGAAAATTATACAGTATGATATCCCTGATTACTGAGTAAACTTCCCTTCAGTACTGACACTATTATGACAGCTTACTGCAAAGTGAAAGCAGTATGGGAATGGCACACCACACTTCTTGCAAGAGCTGATACCTTTCCAAGTCCCATTTTCTGTCTTCTAGTCCTACAGGCTTGATCCTCAGAGGTACACAGCAATAATAATTCAATTGGTCATAATGAGACATCAGTCTCAGCATTACATCTAATTAGCATATCTGACTAAGCATTTAAATGAAAACACAAGTTCAATGAAACCAGTTTGCAGCTCATCAAGGTCAGACTCAGTCTGTTTAAAAGTTAACAGCCTTGAGGACAAAGAAAATGAGCATGTGATATTCAGAATCCACCTTTTTCCAGTTAATTGGGAAATGGAGCCAATTGCTAAACCAGAGCAACCTGACAAGTTCAAGAAGTTCCTACTGACAAATACACAAATTTAAATAAAGTCCATTTTGAGGAGCAATGCAGAAACTTACTAAATTTAAAGATTCCAGTTACTCATCTTGACAATGGCAATTAGTGAAATAACTTTTGTATCTCTTTGTAAACATACAAAGAAATCTATTTGCCTTTAAGACAGGATTTCACTTAAAAAACCCCTAGTTTTATGTTCCATTTTATTAACAAATAACACATATGAAACAGCTCTTCTGTAAGAAATATACATCTAGATTCCTCCATTATCACAACAGGCATTGAGAATCATGAGCTCATCAGCATGGTCTAATGCAACCAATATAATTTGCATGATTCTGTTGTGCCAAATTACTATCAACATCCATTCTCCTGAATTTGACCTAGTAATCTTTCTGCCTCCCCAGATTCAAGGTCCCCTCTGCCTCCTCCACAGGTAAGCAGTCTGGGAACAAACAGCCAATGAGTTTCATTGTCAAGCTGTGACTGTACAGTTATTTCTGTGTCCATCTTTCCATATAACGGTAATGACATAAAAAACACATGGGAAATCCTTAATGATGCCACTAGGTCTCAACTAAGGTGTTCTTCCTTCCTAAATAGTTCTAATTCTTCCCAGTGGCTATAGTGTGCTAGCATATGGCTGTCCCCACATGCCATTAGGCAAGGTGGTGGGGAAGATGACCAGCCTGGCTAACAGGGAGCTTTGGCTAAGACTCAGGGAAAAAAAAAAAGGGAGTTTATCACTTTGAAAGAAGGGACAAGAAATTCAGGAAGAGCAAAAGGATGTTGTTAGGTCATGCAAAGAAAAATAACACTAGAAAGGTGAAAGCCCAGCTAGAACTGGCCACTGTCATAACAGATAATAAAACATGTTTTGACAAATACATAAAGAGCAAAAGGACGTCCAAGGAGATTCTCCATCCTTTATTGGGTGTGAGGGGGAACATTGCCACCAAGGATAAGGAAAAGGTTGAGGCACTTAATACCTTCTTTGGCTCTGTCTTTAATAGTCAGACCAGTTATCCTCAGGGTCCTCAGCCCTCCTGAACTGGAGGACAGCAATAGGGAGCAGAATAAACCCTCCAAAATCCAGGACAAAGAAGTCAGTGACCTAGACACTCACAAGTCTATGTGGCCAGATGGGATCCACCCACAGGTACTGAGGGAGCTGGCTGAGGAGCTTGCCAAGCCATTCTATCATTTATCAACAGTTCAGGTTAATCGGGGAGGTCCTAGACAGCTGGAGGCTAGCTAATGTGATGTCCATCTACAAGAAGGGTCAGAAGGAGGATTCTGGGAACTACAGACCCATCAGACTGACCTCAGTACCAGGGAAGGTTATGGAGCAGATCATCCTGGAGTGTGATCATATGGCATGTGCAGGACAACCAGGGGATTAGGCCCAGCCAGCATGGGCTTATGAAAGGCAGGTCCTGCTTGACTAACCTGATCTCCTTCTGTTACCAGGTGTCCTGCTTAGTGAATGAGGGAAGGGCTGTGGATGCTGTGTACCTAGACTTCAGAAAGCCTTTTATATTATCTCCTACAGCGTTTCCTGTAGAAGATGGCAGCTCATAGCTCAGGCAGGTATACTCTCTGCTGGGTTAGAAACTGGCTATATGACCCAGCTTAGAGACTGGTGGTGAATGGAGTTAAATCCAGTTGGAGGCCCATCACAAGTGGTGTTCCCCAGGGCTCAGTATTGGGACCAGTCTTTAGTGATAATCTGGATGAGAAGATTGAGTGCACCGTCAGTAAATGTGTAGAAAACACCAAGTTGAGTGGGAGTGTTGATCGGGTGGAGGGTAGGAAGGCTCTGCAGAGGGATCTGGGCAGTTGGATCAATGGGCCAAGGCCAACAGAATGAAGTTCAGCAAGGCTAAGTACCAGGTCCTGTACTCTGGTCACAACAACCCCATGCACCAATACTGGTTTGAGGCACAGTGGCTGGAAAGCTGCCCAGTGGAAAAGGACCTGGGGGTGCTGGTTGACAGCCAGCAGAGTATGAGCCAGCACTGTGTCCAAGTGGCCAAAAAGGCCAACAGCATCCTGGCCTGGATCTGAAATAGTGTGGCCAGCAGGACTAGGGAAGTGACTGTCACCCTGTACTCGACACTGGTGAGGCTGCACTCGAACTCTGTGTTCAGTTTTGGGCCTCTCCCTACAAGGACACTGAGGTGCTGGAGAGTGTCCAAAGAAGGGTGAGACACAAGATGAAAGATATTTGAAGCAGGAAAAAAAAAGAAATCCTGCTTTTCCCAGATGTAAATGGGTTTCTTGAACTGGAAAAAGCATTGAGTCAAACTTCCAGATAAGCTGAAAATATTGAAAGGTTATAGAACAGTCTATAATCAGATCCTTCATTACTTATATTTCCAGATTAGCTGTACCATTGTCCTAAAAAAACGACAGCAAACATTTGCCACTGAACTACTAGTTTCGGTTTTGCATCTTATTTTGATTCCAATAATTACAGTGTACTTTTCACAAACAGGTTTATTATAAGCTTTTATTATACAGTTTGTTATAAGCTAAAAAATATTAAAATCTTGTCTAAAGAAAATATGTTTTGTCTGCCCTAGAAGCTTTAAGCTTTAAACATATAGTTTGACAAACATATTTTCAAAAAGTCTTAAACTTGTTGCAGTTTCCTAGCAGTGAAGATACCCCATCAACTTTTTCTGAAAAGCATTCTGGAACATTCTCAGACACTGACTTTGTATACAGGAGTACCTGTGAGTTACTAATTTTTCTATGAGAATGAGTAGCAGAAACCCTATCAGAGTTGTAAAGGCTACCATAGCTGCAATAATGTGCAAGCTCTATTGCAGACTATAAAGCTGAAGGTCTCTGATCATGAAACTTTTAATATCAAGGTGAAAATAGCTTCACAGAAGAACATGTTAACACAAGCATAGTAAGTTTCACACATACTTATTATGCTGGCTTTTCAACAAATCGAATGTATAGCTCAGTGGCAAGTTCTAAATAGCTACCTACGCATCTAAATGCCCAGGATTAAGGCAGCATTTGCATCTCTGACGCAACACAGTGGCTCAGCACAGGAAAGACTTCCTGTTTTTCCAGATGTCAAGAGCTTTCTGAGAGTCTGGTACAAGGGTACATAGCCTGCTTCTCCAGCAGCTAAGAAGCATCACCTAACACTCCTTGCTTTCAGTTCAGATGCATTTGAACTGTTCCCTCACACATAATGTAATACAACTCAATTTGGTAACATCAGTTACATTTTCTGCTCCAGGAGAAGGAGAAAGCAAGCGTATCTCTGTGACAATGCATCATCCTTTTCACATTCCCTCACACTTCAGAACATAATAAATACAACAAGAACACATGGCATTCCTAGAATTCCAGTGTAGTTGTATCACTCTCTGAATAATTTGCTTACCTTCCCTATCACAGGTATTTCCCAACATAGACCACTGCATTTGCTGAGGTTTTTTTCCCTCATGATGAACTTAAAAGCCATTTCTCCAGCTTCATTAGAAATGTATCTGTAATTCTTCTACAATCCTTTCCCAATCTTCTAAAGACCTCTCAACATCAGCTTCTAACAAAGCATTCAACAAACCAACACATGTACTAATTCTGTAACCAACAGAGAATAATAATAAAAAAATCTGTGTCTCTCATCTATGCACAAAAACTTGCTTTTGCTCACCCTTGTACTTAGTGTGAGACTGCAACAATTCCAGACTGAATTTCCAAAGCTGAAGCAGTACCAGGGTGGACCACAAGCTACTTCCCTGTACATTATTACACACTACCTACTAAATTTCGCTGCTGATTTCAGACTTTCCATCAAGTCCTGACTCCACAGAAATAAGGTAAACAATGCCATTCTCTTTACAATTGTGTTTAAACCAAGATTTGGTACCAGAAAAAACTCTCCATTTCAGTAAGAGTAATATTCAAGCCACACAGGGGTGCTGGAGAAGGTGGGTGAATGAAAGCTCTGCCAGAAAGACTCTTAGAAGAATGAGAAAATGAGGAGTTTTTTCAACAGAGGTTCCCTCTAGCATGACAGACATTTCCTAATGCTTTCCCAAGGATGTCAAAAGCCAAGAGATGACACTTCCTACCTCACGATACACAACAAAGTTGTCAATACAAGTACAACAAACATATGTTGGATACCAAAGTAAACTATTTACCTGTCTTTACTCAGAAGTGGCAGCTAGAGTTCCTATCACAACTTCAGCAAAATACCTCTTAGATTAGATTATAATTCATCTTTAAATAAACAAACATCATTTTAAAAACATCACTGCTAGTAGTGTTTTAGCTTCTTAGCAAATGAGGCACAAACATCCCCACAAATCCTGTTTCAGGCTATTTTTGCTATAACTGTTAACACATTATGCAGCTCCATTTGAGAACAGCTTGTAAGCACTATAACTTCTAGCTTAAATTTAAATTCAGGGCTCATTCAGTAAATTCACTGCTCATGAATGGGCAGTAATACACAGCTAGTGGGAACAAAGTAAGCTGCTTACGGCACCAGACCACTGTTACCTTATCTGTGACTTTAGCAACCACATCAGAACAAAAGGGATACGATACACTTGTTCTCAGTAGGCACCGCAACTGTGGTGGGATGTTTGGTAGAGCAATGGACAAGAACATTGAAGAACATTTAAGACAAATTAATAGACAGGTGAAACCAAACATCTCTTCACTATTCATTTGAACTCAGTGCCAATGACCTCAAGCATTAAAAGAGGTAGAAGAGAAAGTGGACCTCAAAATGAAAGATTTTATTTTTATTCTAGCGTTTAGTGTTGAAGAAACACTTCCTATATTCAGTAACTCAGTTGCCCATCACAGTATTTGAGCACATGCAGTTCTCAGCAGGATAAATCCCAGAGTAAACTGGAGTGCAGCAACATCTTATTTGAGGAACAGAAATGAACGTGAGGTATGTTTTAATTGCACAAACACTTAACATGGGCATAAGGCAGCACTGCTATCATGGGAAGCAGTCCTCCCAGCTTCTGGCAATTTGTTTCCACCAGAAAGCCGCTGCTGGTGCAAAACACCTATGGAGGTGTATTAAGAGTACTCTCATAATGACACTTGCAGATCTGAAGTTTCTAGGTCTGTAGCAAAGTAGGGAAACCAACTTTCTCTGTTTGACCTGCAAACTCCATAGACATACTGACAACTACTCAGTAAAACTAGTGAGATCAGCCCCACATGAAACTCTGCATGAACATTTATCCACCAGGCCTTATACAGTCCTTTGTTCCATTTTTTTCAGCAAAATGGCATTTTAAAAACTGAGGAAACATGAAATAAAACTCACATAGTGCTCGCACATACATACCTGTTACATGCTACTACATATACAGTAACACATACATATATACACACACATAGAGAATAAATGGCATAAAACACTGCAGGAGAGGCAAGACAGACTAGACTTACCGACAGAGTCATCTAGTCTTCTAACCTGAACTATTCTGCAATTCTGTAAGCCTAGGAATATACAATCTTAATAAAACGAGATATTCCATTGCCTGTTCTTAAATTTATTTAAAACCACAGGCAGTGGTGAACATGACTGAACAGTTCACATGGAAAAAACAGCAAAGTTCATGCTGACTTGCAAATTTAAAAATAAAATCCCTAAAGCTTCTACAAGAAGGGTAATATTTTACAAAGATTTCAGTATTTGTTTAGTCTTCATTTTTATTCATATACCAAATACAAATTATGTTGTCTATAAAGGTCCAGTTTACACTCCCTGAAAGCAAGCTTCCTCTGAAAAAAGTTTAGATTGGAAAAGATTTGACATTTAAAACAACAAAAAAAATCCTCCTGTGGTAAGTAATTTCTCTACTAAGATTTGTCAACATTTCTCTGCTAAGATTTGTCAACAATCACCTACTCCTTTTTCTCTGTCTTCTAGCCTTGTGTTGGCTTGCTTTTCTTTTGCAATTTTCCCACTGTGTCAAACAGCAAATGAAAGAAACATCTAGAACAAAGTTATAAAAGTTGACTTGGACAGCCACTGAAATCTAACTTGACAAAAATCAGGCTACGCAGTGACTAATAATTCTGTATTAGTAGCACTCTCTTTTTTCCCCTAAAGGCAAGTCACCGCAACAAGCAGAAGCCTCACGTAATCTATAGCTTGTAGTTCAGTTATTACATCTTTCCTAACCTATCACTACAGGGATGCACAAGAGTACCCACCTACACTCCTCAGCCTTTTAGCCATTGCTTAAGAAACACATTTTCATCATCTCCCAAGGTAGGGGAGAACACTGCTTTCCCTTAGCATCTCAATTCTTAGCCTCCATTGCAAAGCCCTACACTTCCTTTAAATCCATTAGTCTCCTTCCCCAGTCCTTTCAATAACTTCTGTCTATAACTTCCTAACCAGGAAGGGAGGGGTGGGTGCTGACCTCTTCTCTCTGGTGGATAGTGACAGGATGCGGGGGAACGGCATGAAGCTGTGCCGGGGGAGATTTAGATTGAATATTCAGAAGAGCTTCTTTACCCAGAGGGTGGTGGAGCATTGGAACAGGCTCCCCAGGGAAGCTGTCATGGCCCCTACTCTCACGGAGTTTAAGAAGCAATTGGACAAGGCACTTAGGCACATGGTGTGACTATGGAGTTGTCCTGTGCCTAAACAGGAGTTGGACTAGATGATCCCAATGAGTCCCTTCCAACTCTGGCTGTTCTGTGATTCTGTGATTCAAAGCCTCTGCTCTTCTACCCTTCTAACATGCATCTTTATTTTTCCAACCACATGTACCTTCATAGAATCATAGAACAGTTACAGCTGGAAGAGACCTTGAAGATCATCGAGTCCAGCCTTTGTCCTAGCCCTATCAACTCACTAAACGATTCCCTCCAACGCAACATCCACCCATCTCTTAAACACTTCCAGGGATGGTGACTCCACCACCTCCCTGGGCAGCCTGTTCCAATGGCTGACAACCCTTTCAGTAAAGAAATTCCTCCTAATATCCAACCTGAACCTCCCCTGGTGCAGTTTCCATCCATTTCCCTTTGTCCTATCACTCTCCACTAGGGAGAACAGACCAGTCCCTGCCTCTCTACAACCTCCCTTCAGGTAGTTATAGAGAGCAATGAGGTCTCCCCTCAATCTTCTTCACCTCTTAACTTCCTACAACAAGAAATACAAACTACTTCAGAAAAGAACATGCACACAGTTACATAAATCCACTAATGCAATAAACAATCATATATGCAATTTGAAGATTCTCTAATACTAACAATCTGAAAACAATCTTCAAGAAGTAACCTACAAAGGAAAGTTTGGAATAAGTTATTTGTGAACTACAAAATGGGAATGCAAATAACAGTCATGAGAACATAATGAGAGCTAACATTTATTTTGATAAATAGAGAAATAATCCAAAGTCAGCAAAATAAAACTGAGTGAAAGCATACTTGAAGTATATATAGGAAGAATCAAAACGTACAAATAAAGTGATTCAGTAGCTGTCATGATACAGACAGGTCTTGGGATCACAGCATTTCACATAACTAAACATAACTCTTGTAGAAGAGTCAGCTCTTATACTCTAATTTAGAATTTTGCATGAAAGACAAAGTAATTATTCTACAACACTAAGTGCTAATGAAGACTTACTCATAGTAGTCAGCTTTTAGACACCACATTTTAAAGACATGGATAAACTTAAGAAAACTTATAGAGGGGCAAAATAAGAAGGAAGGAGTCCAAGTAAACCATGGTGTAAGGAATTATAGCTAATTCTAGATGAAAGAAGACTTAAGGTTCACAAAATGTTGCAGGGCAAAAATCATTATAAAGACTTGTTCACCAACCACTCAGGACAGAGAACGGAAAAGTTTGCTTAAATTTCCACACAGGCAGATTTGTACTGGATATCAGGAAAAACAAAGAGAAGCACTAGCAGATATAAACACTGTACGATCATCTACTGTGGAGGATTTAAGAAAAAGTTGAACAAGTCTAGGAAAGGCACAGTTTAAGCATACTTGAACCCATCTGCATGTAAGATTTTGGATTATACAATTTTATATGTATGCTTTCATCCTTCAATTTTCATTACTCATCTTTACCAAAGCCTGGATCAAAAAGAAAAGCGCATTACAACTTCCACTTCACTGAGAATAATAAATCACAAGAAAGGATGATTTCCTGTTCTCATGAAATGGAAAATGTGTAAATACTGAAAATGTTGTCAAATCTTTCACTATGCCCCTCCACAATCCTTTTGCTCTCCAATTTTCAATGGTCATCACTTTGTAATCTAGAGAAATCTTAAGATAGAATCCTTCATTCCCTATTCATGCACAATATATTCCTACTATGAAAAAACTTTGTATAATCTAATCAGTATTTAAAATACATCACTTTTGCTAGTAGCATCCAAGAAATGCAATATTCTCACTGAGCTACCTTTCCCTTGTTGCTCAGTTTAAAATCAATGTCTGAAGAAAAAAAAAGTTTTCCATAATATTTCTTATCTTCTTTCTTTTTCTTTTTAAATGGGTATTGACCATACATAATCATTTCAATTTTGAAGAAGACACAACTTTAGAGGCTATATAGTCTTTATTAGATGCAATTATATAAGTTATTGTGTGAGTCAGTGAGTTAGAAAAAACTGAAAATGGAAAAAGAATTGTGTTTACTTTTACCTGGTTTACATTCATAGAGATCACAGCATTCCCCTGGTTTTCCTGATGCCTTAGAAACCAATATATTCAAATACCCAGGTTGGCACACCTTCCTCAAGCAGCCTGCAGGGTTACACACACAACGGCTCGGGAGCGGACAGCATTCCCCAGGAGGAGCATAGCCTTCGATTAAGATGGAATCTTCTGGGCAGCGAGGAGAAAACTGGACTTCACAGCGGGCCTTGGAGCAATCAGGCTTCTCTTCTGAAAAGGAGAGAAAAATCAGCATGCCAGAAATGTCAGTAAAGCACTGTACTGAAATTGTAAAGAAGAGCTCAGATAAAGCTCCCTTTCTTCTACCTCCTTCCAAACAATTAAATGGAAACTGCTGCTGCTGAACTGGTTACTAAAAATTATGGGATACACTTATAAAAAACCCCCCTTGGTAAATGCAAGATGGCAGGAAGATTATGCAATACTATTTTACAAAAATACTAATTTGTGCAATGTGCATGACTGCTGAACCCATACAGCCTCAAAAACCAGCTGGGAAGCTACATACTTGGCCATTAAGACATTAAGAACGCTCATCATATTGTGCACAGCCCTGACAGTCACACCGACACCTTCAGTTTCCTAAGGCTTTCGTTATGTGCTAATGATTTTAATTGATTGATCTTTAAACTTGAATGACCTGAACTGAGAATTTACATATTCAAAAAGCTAGTTAAAAGTTCAACAGCTAACATACTTGAAATGACCATATATTAGCACAAGAGTATTTTTCCTGTACATGTCCCCAGTGCTCACATCAAAACTGCTGTTCCTATGTACTTCAGTGGTTTGAACAGTAAAACAGAAGAGGTTTGACTAGCACTGCCTGCAGGCACTAGAGGTTTCAGGCACTGGCTGCAGGCACATACCAACAAGAAAAAGAATATTGAGGAACAAGGTCAACAAATTGGTGGGAATGGTGACAAGCTGGACAAACCCTGAGATAAGACAAAGATAGAATGAAAACACAGATGAAGGTTCTTGGATGACTAGCCAACACTCTTCGAAAACTTGGAAGAGAAATGAAGATCCCCCATTCTCAAAAAAAATAATCTTAATTCTGGCAGATAAGTTGTGTAACGCCCTCCAATGATGAAGCCACACTGGAAGAAATCAGACCACTCCCATGATCAATTTACTCCACAATGCAAACAGGGAGAAACCTGCCTATATCCAAAAAGGTGTCACTTTGTTCAATATACCAGAGCACTGTTAAAGAAGAAATGGATTCAAGACACTCTGAAGACCAGTATCTTTAGGTTGGTGACTTAAGTGTTTGGAGACAATGCAGGAGCTTTCCCCATGTCTGACCAGGAAAAAAAAACCAAAACAAAACGGAGCAATAGAAATCCAAGACCTGGAATAAACTGTTTGTACTATTCCTTGGTTATTTTCACATTTCCAAACCAGATGGTTCTACAATGGTCACTATTGCCCCTACAACATTACTTAATTATTTTGCTTGTTTCATTAAAGTTAGATGTAGAATAGTAGAAACAAGTAAAAACAACACTAACTTTATTAATGTTTATATTATTAAATTAGTATGTTTAAAATACTGCCATCTTAAAAATTAATCTCTTGAGATAATTTCAATGATTGAATAAGACATATCAAATAAATATGACCATCTCTGAGAAAAAGTCAAGGATATCTTCTCCAAGATTTTAGTAACTCAGTGTTTTTGGAGTTACTAACGTTACTGGATATTGTGTTTGGGTTTTTCAGACTAAAAGCAAATGTGTAACTATGCTTCCAAACATACACTGAATGTCAATAGGAAACAATAACAGTAATATTTGGATTTTTTTCTTCAGAGGACCATTTTTACACTTAATTTTAGCACATTCTTTGGAATTTTACATCATATTGGGAATCAAACGGTTGATGTGCTGACTGTGCTTCAGTTTCATTTAAACTTGGATATAATGTCTAGACATGTAAGAGCTATAAAAAATACAAAACTAGGTCTTAGCATTAATAATTGCAAAAGGAAATAACGAATATAAACATTTGCCTCAATTTTAGTTGGCAAAAATAGCAAAAGAGAATAAAAAAAAAAGTACATATATTTTCTTCACGTGCTTCAGTGTGACCTGGTCTAGGGAATCTGCTGTGGCAGGGGAGTTGGACTAGGTATCTTTCAAAGTCCCTTCCAAGTCCTAACATTCTGTGATTCTGTGAAGTACTTCAGATTTTTTCTTACAAGCAACAGAGATGATGAACTTAAGAATGATGCTAGATAGGGTCCTAAATCTTTTCTTACAGCTAAAATCCCCACTATTTACATCTAGGTTCAAAATATCCTAGGCCAGATAGGTACTTTATTAAACACATTGTTTAGACTGAATATTACTTGTTACAGAGGTTCACTGCAGAAAGTTGTATAAATTATAACACACTAGTTTCATTGTTTTATTCTTATTCTTTAGTTCATGCATATAATAAAAGGCTCTAGCTTTATTACATTCTAGCTTTAGAAATACTTTCATCTTCCACTGCATGTTGCTTATTCATGCCCAGAGAAGTGATGGAACAGTAGTGCAGTAGCAGCCCTTGAAGTTCATGCTCAAGACAGACCCTTAAATTCACAATGTTCCTTATCTGATCTGCCCTAGCATTATGCATCCAGCAACTTTCGGGTTTTCATGACTAAGAGGTAATTCCACCCTCATGCAGTCTGTCTCTCACGAAAAGACAAGAGGGAGTAGTTTAAATAAAGTTTATCTACTATTTCACTTGCATACATATGTATATCTAAGAACTGTTTCTATCTGAAAAGTTTCAGTCAACTTCCAGAAACGCAAGGGTTGTCAGAAATGCACCTTGAACTGTCGGGATACAGACTACTCAAAAGTTTAGGTATGTTTATTTTCAAGACCAATGCAAACCCTACTGTTGAAGATGATAGGGTCACCCAGCAAAAATATGAAGAAAACAAGGACATGTCACTATGAGCATGTAAAAACCACCATAAACAGTATAAGAGAGAGAAATTTTAAATAGAGGACCTCAAGTATTTTTGTAGGAAACGTTTACTCAGTGTTTCAAAGTTATTATCTTTGATAGTCCTTTTCAGATTATTATTCTCAATGTAGTTAGTTGTAATAGAATACTCTAGCACTCTACTGCTAAATAAAACCCGTACTGCTTGCAGATGAAATGGTTTAAATACAAACGACTACCACCTTGCAAAGACATGTTTGTGTTTTAACACCAGGTTACTAAACACTGTTAGGTGTTTAGAAATCAAATTTAGGATTTTCTTTTTAATCCATTGTCACTATAACTTTTCTAGTGTATAGTCCTGAAAAATAAACATAACTTCACAGAATGACAGAATGTTAGGAGTTGGAAGGCACCTCGAAAGACCATCTAGTCCAATCCCCCTGCCACAGCAGGATTGCCTAGACCAGGTCACACAGCAGCGTGTCCGGACGGGTTTTGAATACCTCCATAGAAGGAGACTCCACAACCTCTCTGGGCAGTCTGTGCCACTGCTCTGGCACCTCAACTGGGAAAAAATTTCTTCGTGTGTTCACACGGCATCTCCTATGCTTCAGCTTACAGCCATTGCCTCTTGTCCTGTCAGTGGGCCTCACCGAGAAGAGCCTGACCCCATCCTCCTGACACACACCCTTCACATAATTTAAAAGCATAGATGAGGTCACCCCTTAGTCTCCTCCAAGCTAAAGAGACGCAGCTCCCTCAGCCTTTCCTCATAAGGAAGATGTTCCAGCCCCTTCCTCATCTTGGTGGCTCTGCGCTGGACTCTTCCCAGCAGTTCCCTATCCTTCTTAAACTGAGGGGCCCAGAACTGGACACAATATTCCAGATGCAGCCTCACCAGGTTAGAGTAAAGGGGAAGAAGAACTTCTCGTGACTAGCCACACCCCTTCTAATACACCCCACAATCCCA
>VWZX01004389.1:24750-49366 GCA_013399015.1 Galbula dea | reverse complement strand
CTCTGTGTGCTCTGTATGCTCCGAAGCTCCCCTCTCCCCTTCCATGTTGGCACAGTATCTGCCTGCCAAGGCTCGGAAATAACATAGAGGGCATAGAATACACAGCTTTGGTCATACCCACACAGTGATAAACTGGTCCGGGCTGCTGAACTAGGACACCTGGTAAGTTCTGAAATTCAGAGCAGGCTATTTGGACGAGGGAGATATAGGTAATTCCAGGTGCATGAACAAGGTGTCATCTGCTTTTGTCCTCCAACTTTGCCTGTCTATATTACTCCATGTGACTCCTAAATGGATCACGGCAACCCCTTACTTTGCTGAATTCTTCTTCGGCTGCAATGACTTCAGGAAACATCTTCTGAATGCTTTTTCCACTGGAGAACTCTGCAAACATCATGGGTCAGAGTGCAAGGCTTGTAAGGGCTCCAGCAGAGCCAAGGTATCCAGACTGTGGAAAGTGGGGAAGATTGTCTCCGAGCAATGCTAAGCAAGGCAGAACACAGCAGCCACTTCCTGAGCCCTGCTCTATGGGCAATCATTGGGTTTGGGAGGAAGAGCATGTCTAGTCAGGGCTCTGAGGTGCCCATATTTCAGTATCTTTGCCTGATGTAGGTACTTAATCTTACAGAGTACAGTAAAGCCAGAGAGGGACAACATATCCTCTCATTCCAACAGCATAAAATGCATTGGATACCCCTTTATCACTATGCTTTCTGCACCTTCTCCTCTACCTCTTGCTGTCAGCCAGACAACTCTGCACATTCTGAGCCTTCTGATAGTGAAATGCTCAGGTCCTGGGAGAACTGCTCTACACTAAGGGAGTCACAGGGCCGGTGCTCTTATTGCTGTTTTCCTCTTCACTGGTGCTTGCAAGATGATGCCTGAAGGCTAGGCAACCCTGACACCCAGCGTGATAACAGTCCAATTGACTGGTACATGGCATTGAAGCAGTGAGAAGATGGGTGTGTGTTTCCACTCTTCTGAAGCTGGGTGCAGAAGTCAGAGCCACAACTTCATTGCCTCTTTTACCCTTACCAGAAAAGTATCTCTGGACAGGGGAAGGCCACAGAGAGAGTGCAAAGCCCCAAGGAAATGCTTTCTGTTTCATTCTGATGAACCTTTAATCATCATTAAGCAGCTGCAATTTCTTTGAAGATCTCCAGGAACCTTTGTAGCACACTTTGTTACTAATTGTTTCTAACATAATTTGTTACATTAAAATCCACACACACACTGTTACAACAACGCCCCCCTAGGTTCTACAGTTAGCATACCTTGCCTATCTCCATCTTGTCCTGTTTACAGCCTTACTATTTTTCCCCTATCTTCAAGGACATAGCCTTCAGGACCGTGGGCTGGGTTGTGCAAACAGGCTGTTGATAAGATGTCATGTCCTCGGTCTGCTAAAATATTCCCTACAGTCAGGAAATTCATTCTGAAGTCAAGGAAACATTTGCATTCCTCTCTGGCTTTTCAACTCACCCGATTTTCATGCTACACTCAGTTTGATCTATGTTCTTCTGACAGAGAAAGAGGAGGACTTTTTCCCTTTTTGACCCTAGGTAACTTCTGTCTTCAGATAAAGTGCTTTAACTGGTATCCAGACCATCCCACATTTATTCTCCCAGTGAAAGGTGTTCTTCCCATACTCCTTATCATATTATTTGTTGGGATGAAGAATCAGCATCTTAATCAGAAGACAAAAAAATCCACTCACATCTTTTACCACAGAGGAGGAATAGGCTCACTTGTGGGAAGCATGAAACAGAGCAAGATCTCACTCGTGCTTTCTCAGGCCCACTTTCCAGACAAGTCTCCTAAAACTGCATATTTTATCAGGCATAAAATGCACACTTCCTCTCCCACATCACAATTAGGTGTGGTGCCTCTCTTTTTGAAGACTTGTCTGCAGAACATAGCCACTCAACAGAGCAGCTGGCTGGTGACATTGGACCTTTCACCCAGGGAAACCCAATATCTGGTGGACCACATAGGTGGGCTGTTTTATTTGCATGTGGCACTGTTTATATTTTGTGGTGTTAAAAACCTAGGAAACTGCATAGAAATATATATATAAATTGCACCACATGTTGCCGAGAGAACATTAGAGCCAAAAGTTGAATACTTGGGAATTAGGTAATGCCAAAAGCACTTGAACTCCCTTGTGTGTGCACATTATGAGACTGTCTCCAATTACAGGATCACATTACTCCTGTTTCGACAGAACAGACAATACTAGGTGCTGTAAGCTGGAGGAAAGCTTGGTTCCATATCTCTCCTGCTACTGTGGTAGAAACTGGGGTCTAAAATGCAAACCAGCAAACTGTGAGGAAAAGAATAGGTTTTGGAAACATGTGTAAGCAGGTAAATCAGCCAGTTAAGATGCAACACCTTTAAAGTGTGCAGCAGTGTTTGGCATAACTCTTGAGAGCAAGTTGCATCTGCCTTCATATTATTCCTATGAGCTCTACTCTTCCCTGGGAGCTTTATGCTGAAAACTGTAATTATGACAGGCAATGAGATTCACCAGTACAGTAGAAATAGAAGAAAAGTGGAAGGAGTTGTAGAGACAAAACATATTTTTCTTTCTGCTTCACAGAATCACAGAAATGTAGGAGCTGGAAGAGACCTTGAAAGATCATCTAGTCCAACTCCACTGCCACAGCAAGATTCCCTAGACCAGGTAACACAGAAATGTGTCCAGATGGGTCTTGAATATCTCCAGAGAAGGAGACTCCACAACCTCTCTGGGCAGTCTGTTCCACTGCTCCATCAGCCTTGCTGTGAAAAAAATTTTTTCTTGTATTCACATGGAACCTCCTATGCTTCAGCTTACAGCCATTGCCCCTGTCTTGTCACTGGGCTTCACTATGCAGAGCCTGACCCCATCCCTCTGACACACACCCTTCACATACTTAAAAGCATAGATGAGGTCACCCATTAGTTTTCTCTCCTCCAAGCTGAAGAGACCCAGCTCCCTCAGCCTTTCCTCAGAAGGAAGATGTTCCACCCGCTTCATCATCTTGGTGGCTCTGTGCTGGACTCTTTCCAGCAGTTCCCTATCCTTCTTAAACTGAGGGGCCCAGAACTGGACACAGTATTCCAGACACAGCCTCACCAGGGTAGAGTAAAGGGGGAGAAGAACCTCTCTTGACCTACTAGCCATACCCCTTTGAATACACCCCTTCTAATACCATTTGCCCTCTTGGCCACAAGAGCACAGTGGTCTTCCAGAGATGTGAGAAAGGGAAGGGATTTCTATTTGACAGGTGAACAGTTCTACTATGTTCCTCCACCACATTGGTGTGGAGTATGAAACTCCATGTATTTGTGCTCTATGCAATATTTTTATTGTTTATTTCAGGGTACACAGTAAACCTTACATCTCTAAGAGTATGTAGTGGTCTGCTATACGGTAACACTTTGTTGTTTTTGCAAAGAGAAAATCTTTATCCAAAAGAAGAAAAAAATGAAGAAAAAAATGAAGAAAAAATGAAGAAAGAGTGACAAAAGAGTGTAAACATAGCTTGAAAGTATCTTTATTTTGCCAAAACTTCACTCATAACAGTAAGAATATTTTTACTAATATTGAATTAACTTCAAACAAATATAAAGGTAAAATGAGTATCAACTAGAAAAAATCGCATAGGAACAGCAGAGATGAAAATTGTCCTCACAGTCAACTTTAGGACATCTGTTGTTCATAACATGTGTTTATGTATAAATATAAAATTTTTTGGATGAAGTTATTGAAAACCTAGGCAATATCCAGGTCTGGTTTCGGTTTGTTCACTCTGGAGTAATTCCACAGACTTTTGTGGAGAAGGTCCAGGTTTACCCTGGTTGAAAAAGGGAGAGCAGAGTCTGTCTGGAGGGCTCCAAGTTTACAGATGATGCAGAAACTGGAGGACGAACAAATAACAAGAAACAGCGTAAACAGATTCCAAGGGATTTGGATTATTTTGAGACTTGGAGCCAGCAGAAGGAAAAAGCAAAATGATAAAATAACAAAGCTGAATACAAGGAGACAATCTAGGGAATAATTGCTATGCACAGCAAAAGCCTCATCATAACTAGAAAAGAAATTATGGAAAAATGATTAAAGCCCTCAGACTGTTACGCAGCTGCAGCAAATAAAAAGACCTAAGAGGTACAGCAGTCAAATCCTGTAGCAGAGGAAGAGAATATTAAAGAAGATGCATGATAGTCAGTGCATTGATGATAACTTCTTGACACAAATGGTGGATGAGGCAACAAAGACAAGAGCACTGCTAGACCTGATACTCACTTACAAGGAGGGTCTGGTTGGAGAAGTAGAGGTTGAGGGCAACTTTGGCTGCAGTGATCATGAGATGGTAGTGTTCAGCATCTCGTGCAGTAGGAGCAGGATACCTAGTAGGATCACAACCCTGGACTTCAGTAGGGTCAACTTTGGTCTTTTCACGAAATTGCTATGGGAAATCTTGTGGGGAAGGGTACTAGAAGATAAAGGGGCCCAAGAGAGTTGGCTAACATTCAAAGACTGCTTCTTCCAAGCTCAAGATCAGAGCAGGTAGAAAATCAAGGAGGGGTGCCAGGAGACCTGCAAGGTTAATTAGGGAACTGCTGGACAAACTGAAGTGGAAGAAGAGAGTCTACAGATGATGGAAGGAGGGGCTGGCCACATGACCAGAATATAAGACTGTTGTCAGAGGATGTAGGGAGGCATTTAGGAAAGCTAAGGTCTCTCTGGAATTAAACCTTGCAAGGAAGGTGAAGGGCAATAGGAAGGGCTTCTTCAAATACATTGCCTGAAACACTAATACTAGAGGCAACGTAGGCCCTCTGCTGAAAGAGGTTGGCGCCTTGGTGACAGATGCCACAAAGAAGGTGGAGTTACTGAATGCCTTCTTTGCCACTATCTATACTGTTAGAGACTGTCCTGAGGAGCCTCAGACCCCTGAGCCCCCAGATGATGTCAGGATAATGGAGGAGTTTTCCTTGGTTGAGGAGGACTGGGTTAGGGAACAGTTAAGCCATCTGGACATCCATAAATCCATGGGACCTGATGGGATGCACCCATGGGTGCTGAGGCACCTGGCAGAAGTCATTGGCAAGCCCCTCCCCATCATCTTTAGTAAGTCCTGGGGGACAGGAGAGGTGCCTGGGGATTAGAGGAAGGCAAATGTCACTACAGTTTTCAAAAAGGGCAAGAAGGAGGAGCCGGGTAACTATAGACCAGGCAGCCTCACCTCCATCCCTGGAAAGGTGATGGAACACTTTATTCTTGACTCTGTCTCTAGGCATATCAAGGAGAAGGGGGTTATCAGGAGCAGTGAGCACAGGTTTAGCAAGGGGAAGCCATGTTTGACCAACCTGATATAGCCTTTGATGAGGACACAAGCTGGTGGGTAGATGAGGGTAGGGCAGTGGATGTGGTTTACCTTGATATCAGTAAAGCATTTGACACTGTCTCCCACAGCATCCTTGCAACTAAACTGAGCAAGTGTGGTCTGGCTGATTGAGTGATGAGGGGGATTGTGAACTGGTTGAAAGACAGAAGTCAGAGAGTCATGGTCAATGGGATGGAGTCTAATTGGATGCCTGTGTCTAGCAGAGTCCCTCAGGGGTCAGTACTGGGACCAGTCCTTTTCAATCTCTTCATTAAGGACCTGGATGAGGGAACAGAGAGCACTGTCAGCAGGTTTGCTGATGACACGAAACTGGGTGGAGTAGCTGATTGTGTGATGTGATTATGAAGAAAAATATTTTTGAAGGTTCAGGTTATTTATAAAGAACATATTCTCTGTTTGTAAAAATATATCCACGTTACCTAACTCACTTTACAAAATCTTATAAAAAGTAGATATGAAATTGATCTGTTATTAGAGAACTAGTTGTCTCTTTCTCAAGGGAGTGTTAGGATATTATTTCCTAGACTATAAATTTTTAATCTTAGTTCAGTCTTAGTTCAACAGTTAACCTTACTTAATTTTCTTAATTTAATTACTCTATTAGAACTGCCAAGATCACTTTAGAGCCAAAACGCTGATGTGTTAAAATAGCTCTTTTTGTGGTGATTCTGTTGATTTTGACTAGATGAGCAAGAAAGTGAGGATGAGGATGAAATTTTAACTTCAGCTTTAACTTCATCTTTTTCTCCCAAAATCAAGCTCCCTGTTAAAACACCTTCTGCTTGTTTCAGTCTACTCAACTTTTCTAATTTGAATGTCATTATTTTTCTGTCTCCTTTGAAGTTTCCTGTCTGAAGGCTGTGCTGTGTTATACAGAACACTGCTGATTATAGCCTCTCCAGCCCTTTCTTAGCCAGGAGTTGTCTCATTCTTGATTTGCAAGCAGGTTGCAGGGCTAAACCACCACCTACACAACCCTCTGACAAGGGCAGGATGTGGCTTTGATCCCAGTAAAAGACTAAGTGGGGAAAGCATGTGAGATAGCAGTGCACACAGCAACACTTGCTGTGGATCAGCTGGTATGTGCCAGCCCCATTTCTAAGCCCTAGCATTTCACAGAGAGGTCTCTTTGCTATCACAGCACTGACAGCCTCTCTGCCGAAAGATTTTCTGCCAATCCTTTGCGAAAATCACATCAGGCATTCGACATTCAAAAACTGCAAAAGGATCTGAAAGCTGCTTCTGATGAAAAAATCCACAAACACAAAGAGGAGGTTTTAACCCTAAAAAAGGAGCAAGGGGATGGAGGAGAAAAACAGATACATTCTATAGACTTATTTAAGGATGCCCCTATTGCGATTACTTCTGTGTGAAAATGCATGGATCCCATACTGTGGACCAGTCTGAAATGACAGAGATTTCTGTCAGAAAAGTCCATGATAAAATGATTTAACAGTCAGTATTTCACAGAATCACAGAATCTTAGGGGTTGGAAGGGACCTCTGGAGATCATCTGGGCCAACCCCCCTGTCAGAGTAGGTTGTCCTAGAGCATGTTGCATAGGATGCCGTCCAGACAGGCTTTGAATATCTCCAGAGACAGAGCCTCCACCACCTCCCTAGGCATCCTGTTCCAGTGCTCCACCACTCTCAAAGGAAAAAAGTTCCTCTTTACATTTAAACGGAACTTCCTATGTTCTAGTTTGTGTCCATTGCCTCTTGTCCTGTCACTAGGCACCAGTGAAAAAAGCCTGGCCCCATCTTCATGACACCGACCCATTAAGTATTTATAAGAATTGATAAGATCTCCCCTTAATCTTCTCCTCTCCAGGCTAAACAGCCCCAGCTCTCTTAGCCTCTCACCATAAAAGAGATGTTCTAGCCTCCTAATCATTTCTGTAGCCTGTTTCTGTACCCACTTCACAAGTTCCCTGTCCTTTTTGAACATGGGAGACCAGAACTGGACACAGTACTCCAGATGCAGCCTCACCAGGGCAGAGTAGAGGAGGAGGAGAACCTCCCTCAACCTGCTGGCCACACTATTCTTGGTGCACCCCATGATGCTATTGGCCTTCCCTGCTGGCTCATGGCCATTCTGTTGTCCACCAGGACTCCCAGGTCTGTTTCCACAGAGCTGCTTTCTAGCACATCAGTCCCTAACCTGTACTGGTACATAGGGTTATTCCTTCCGAAGTGCATTACCCTACACTTGTCATTAATTTCATAGATTTAAAGGTCAGCAGAGACCATTATTTTATTTAGGTTGATGTCTGATAAAGCACATAAGCTGTAGGACTTCATCCAATTACTTCTGCATCAAGCCTATGTCTTTTATGTGCCTGTCGAACATCTTACTCTGAAGACATATGTTCCTCTGGTCAACCATCTTCACTACTGAAAGCATGTGTTTTCCTAACCACCTGGATGCATAAACACTGGAAATCCAGCAGTTCACTGCCAGTCACACTATGTCTGTAGAAGAAACCAGGGATATGCTACTCATGCATCTCCAGGATCACAGACTGAGGGAACAGGGAAGAGTGAGAAGTGGAAGGTGATTGTTTTTCATGGATAACACTGGGATGAGGCCCACCTGGGCACACCGCTGTGCTTCCCAGAGGATATCGACATCTGAGTAATGAATTACAAATGGTAATTTTACCTTTATAGTGGTGCATTAAGAACTCTGACAAGTCTCAGGTATTCCTCTGTGTCAGATAAAAAGCACCTGTCAGACAACAAACAAAATTCTTAATGAAGGATACACTAGTGTTTTAATTATCTCTTTTATCTAGCAAGGTTTCTTCCAATATTTCCATGTTTAAGAAAAAATATGACTATGTTTTCCAATTTAAAGGGCTATTGTCAATTGGGAAACTTATCTAAGAAATAGATATGTGTTCAAAAAATCTTTTGAAGCAGAGATGGGCAGAATTTGTTGCAAATTTTAAACTTTCTCTGTTTGCAAGGTAGTCTAAGAAGGAAATATTATTTCACAAGAAAATTATTCCTTAGTAATAAATTGTTATTAGTGGATAATTCTTTCTAAGAAGGGCATGTTTTAATTTCCTGCATATATATATTTTTTTTAAAGAAGAATGAATACAAGAAGAATGCTTTTATGTATGCAATAAAGTCTGTTTCACTTTTACTGAAATACAAGTCTTTGTACATAGAAATGGTGATTCCTCAGGTAATGCTAAACATAAAAAGATCCTCTCCATAAAACAAGCAATTAACAGAAATCAGGAATG
Source organism: Galbula dea (assembly GCA_013399015.1). Taxonomy (NCBI): domain Eukaryota; kingdom Metazoa; phylum Chordata; class Aves; order Piciformes; family Galbulidae; genus Galbula; species Galbula dea. The sequence goes on along the minus strand of VWZX01004389.1, from coordinate 40,720 downwards.
TGCTGAATGTCACATCTGGGTTGAACTGGGTAGGACTGAGTGTATTGCACAGACATTCATACTGAGCTCTAGAAAAAATGCACTTGGTCCAGGGATCACACTAGTGAAAAATCATGCAAAGTACGTACACAGAATACAGGTTTGAGACTATGTCTTCATCCCTACCTACAAACTCCCTGTGAACACACCTGAGCATAGCTACTGGTCTCTAGCTGTAGCTACATAAAACCTGCCTAAGCCCTATCTTGTCTTCAATGTACCACTCTGCTGTCAAGGACTTCTGCTGGAGGAATTAGGCCCTTTCTGGTCTGACAGAGTTTTCTGAAGTGTTTTCTGGCTAAAAAAATCACTGGCTGCTGCATGCTAACACTCCTCAGGAAAGGTGTAAGGCTCTATCTTGGCTCTAGTGGCAGGATTAGAAAAAAAATGCAGAAAAGGAGGTGAAATTGCTGAATAGAGAGTATAGAGTTTAATGGAAGGGTACAGAGTACATGGTCACCCAGGGCTGAGATTCAGGCTGCAGAAAGGAGTGGAGAAATGAGTAGTAGAGGAAAGGGATGACAGTGTTACAGTAAACAGCTGGACACACAGCTGTGCCCAAACTGAAACCCTTGTGCCTGTGCAACTAGAGAACAATGTTCCTGAGGCAGCAGCTTCAGCACTCGTCAGGGCTGTATCTTGAGAAGGGCCACAATCATGGAAGGCAGGGCAGATGTAACCTGGCTTCCTATCCAGGGCTGAAGTCAGTGCTGCAAGGAAAACCTTGCAAATGCTACCCCATGGGCAACAGAAGGGGCTTCTACTTGCATCTGAATTGCCCAGTGATCACACTTTGGTAATTCACTCTAGCAACATGTGCTGGAGGATCCCTTTTCCCAATGCATTCATGTTTTCCTCCAGTCGTTCTTCAGAGGCTGGAGGTCTTCTGTGACTCTTTGCTTACAGGAGTTGTGTGTTGAATAAGCTCACACCGTTCACGTCTTCTAAGCTTCAGCATGAAGGGTAGCTCCCAGTCATTCAACATGTACATTTTCCATGCACTTTCCTCTTGGAAGCGAAGCCTGGCCTCATGAAGCTTCACTGAAGGCTGGCTGAAGCCAGCCTCCTTGTTTACATCAGAGTAGCAAATCTATTGAGGAGGCAAATTAATTTAATTTTGTCTATGATCAGTTTGATGCATTGAGCTAAATTCTTAATGAAGAGTAATAGGAGATGGTGCTGGCCACAGAGATTATTTGGTTTCCAGGAAACAGCCTGTGACTGTGAAACCAATATGTTCAGAGCTGGGTGCCAAATTGCCAACATAATCCTCCTGTTTCGTCCTGCAGGCAGCTAGTGATAGGTCTCTGGTGAGCTTAGCCAGTCTGAAGAGCAATAGGAGGAGCTGCTGTGAGCTCCCCTCGCTTGTCAGATTTCCAGTAATATGTCAGAGCAGTTGACCCCTGGATGACTCAGCCACATCTCAGAAGGGAAAAGCCTGGCAAGAAGATAATGCAGGAGGAAAGGTTTTAAACAGCTGTGAGAAACAGCACTGTCACTGAGACAGAAGAGGAAAGGAAGAACAGGAATAAAAGTAAGCATGATCTGGCCTACACAGAGACCAGTATGCAAACCTCAGGAGGCAATGGAGGCCCCTGTTGGTGGTGGACTGTGTTTTTCAGAAGTCAGGGCCATCACAAAAGCCATATGGTTTAAGCTTTGGATAAGCTACTCTGTGTTGCATCCTTACTCAGATGTTTGCTTACAAAACCCAGTTAGACTGTGATTTCAGGAATTATTGGCCAGGTTCACCAATAAACCCTGTCTGTTTTGCTGCTGCTCCAGGGCCTGAAACAAGACATCAAAGTGCCTTGTCTGATCAGAGCGTGTGTGTGTGTTGTTTTATGCAACCAGAGCAACAACAAAGGAGATGAAACATGCCAGGGACTCCAATCCCTTAATGTGTTCTCCAGGGTGGGACACATACTTTGCCAGACATAACCAGCCAGCACTGTGAGTAGAATTATGGCAATTACAGAAAGGCCGTTCATGGACTATTGTAGCTATGGAGCCTATGTTCCCATGGCTTCACGTCCATAGCTAAAACGTACCAGTCCCCTCTCCTTTTCCCCCTACTCCTAAGCATCATTCATTTGATACGTTATCCCCAACACTTTCCTATCTTTTACATAGATATCCTCTATCTTCACCTATCTCTGTGGTGCATTTGTGTACTTGAACATTTAGCTTGCAAAATCAACTTAAGAACTGAGTAGAGACCAGAACAATGACTATCGCAGTTGTGAGCAGTGGGAGACATTCAACACACACATGAGCTTTGCATTACATGTGCATATATCTTTTCCCAAATATTTTAGTCCTCTGGGCCATTTCCAGTGCCTTTTGGGCACAGCTTGACTTGCTGAGATTCTCACAGAATGAATGAAGATCTTAGCCAAAGATGTCACTGGGTCCAGATTCTCTGAGAAAGTAGCTGAAAGTGCCAGACTCTCTGAAAGGGCAAGTACCAAGTCAATGTCAATGATAGTCTTTTCGAATAATAAACCTTGGTGATTTAAATATCTCTGATATCTGTTGCTTACACATGCTGTCTTTTTTATGTTTCTCTCTCAGGTGGGAGGAAATTTTTTTTAACCTGAAATGTAAATTGCCTAGGCAGGGATACTAATACCAGGATCTTGCAAAGGCAAAAAATATAGCAAATCTCTCTGAATGTTTGGATTTCAATAACCCTGGAAAATGTCTTATGATCTTCCTGGAGCTGGAAGGAGGTTTTATAATGTCTCAGTACAAAACCAGGAGTCCGTAACCATGTTGCAGGTGTGTTCCAAGACAGGGTCTTCCAGCCTCTGAGCTGGCACTGAGTAAGAGTTCAAGACCTGTTTGTTTCTCTGGGCAGCTGCATGACTTGATAGCCATCAAGGTAGCCACATCTGACTTTTGAGGTGGGGCTTTGGTCTCAATGGGACTTGAATCAAATGAAAGAAATTAAGAATGAACAGAAGAAAAAGACATTTCCTTAATCCTGGGCATTTACTTCTTTAGGAATTAATGATTAAGGTTTCTAAAAAGACTTCAACCTCTGCTTAATATTATAGTCAGGAATATTTGCATTGAGATTAATGAGACTATTCACAAGATTCTGCTTACAGATGTATATAACTTTGAAGGATCAGTACAACAAACTGCATAGTCACCAGCGGTGCAATATACATACACTGTGAATCTGTGCATCTGTCTTCATCATCCAAGATTTACAAACTTAAGTGTCATTGTTCACTGATGCAATGAAATCTTTCATTTCCCTTTGGAGAAGTGAGTTCAGGTAATATGCTGTCTTAATCCTCTTGGTCTCCTCTAGGATTTCCTCTGTGGTTTACTCCATGCTTCTGAAAAGTTTGCAGTTCAGTCCTGCTTATTATTTCTGTCACTGTCCTGGGATGAAACATTTTCCTTTACCTTTCCCTTAAGTAATTCCTTATAAAGAAGGTGGTCCATAAAGACTGTTTCTCTCTTCACAGTGTTTGAAGGCTTTACTTCCTATTTGAAATGGCTATTTTCTCTGCTTTTCTGAAAGAAAGAAACCATTGCAAGCATTTGAATCTTGCTGCCTCACACCAGAAAGAGACCCTGCTCAGCACAAGCAGCGATAGGTGTGCCCAGGAATCTCATCTTCCCCAAGGTTCATCCACATGCCTCATGTTTGTTACTCATGAAGAACACAACAGCTGTAGTTGCCACTTGCATAGTTTTTTTGACTTTGAAGAGATTTTCACCAGCAAGCACTCAGTCTTGTGCATGCCTATTCTGCTCTATAATGAAGTTTTCCCCTTGTATTTTAATATTTTTTTGTAGTATTACAAGCTTAGGTGTATTTCCTTGTATTTCTTCCCAACAATGGATTAGGTAAGAGAAAGCTGTGTTAATATTGCAGTGCTTCATAATGCTCTGACTTTGCAGAGCAGAATTGCTGCATTATGACACTAATGTAATGTAATGCAGGGACATTAGAAATGCTTGAGATATAGATTAATGGTCAGTCTAGTCCAGGAACTGCCTATGGCAGTGGCTGGCAACAAAATGTTTTGAAGAAACCAATAAAATGTGAATAATATTCCTTTTGTTGCAAGATTCTTCAGCACTGGAGACTCCTGTCCCAAACCCAGCTGCAGATCAGTTTATTCTCCAAAAAACAAAGCTAAGTACTTCACAGAAACATATCCTAATCAGTGTAATTACAAATGCAGATTGTCTCCATTTAAGGCATCTAACCCTTTTTAGGAAGTCTTATTGACAAATCTGTTTCTCTGCACAGCAACCCAAATTTAATTAGGCTTCATGCAAAGGGCGTTCACCATCAGCCTATGATTGCGTGCCTTTTAATTCTGTCACCTGCCTTCCTCTCCTTGGGTTCACAGAACTCAGGGGTACATGGCTTGCTTTGTCCTTTGCAAGATGATCCTCAAGCATTTCATCCTAGAGCTGCACAGGCAGCTCCCATTGCCTGCAGGACCTGTGTTCCAGCATGCTCTGCAGCACCCCTCTCAAAGTCTCTGCCGTGCCTTTCAATAGCTCCAGCAGAAAAGAGATTGTTCAGCAATCGCATGCCTTCTCCTCTTCCCAGGGTCAACTCTTCCTGGGCATCTGTTTGTAATTGATGTCTTTCCCAGAATTTGTCCCTAATGGAAGCAGATCTGGAATGGGCACTTAGCAGAAGCTGAGGAGACACCTGTCATACAACAAGTCTCAAGGAAAGGTTGAGAGGAAGGAAGAAAGGGAGGTCACCCAGTGGGACAGGTGGGGAGCATGACTGAACTGTGCTGCTGAAGTGGGAAGGGTGAGTAACAGGTTGTGTTTGAAGATTAAGCTGCCTAGAATCTGGAGCGTTTAAAAGACAGGCAGCTTAAAAACACGAAGTAATTTTTGAAGAGCCTTGCTTTTGATACTTCCTTGCAAAGCTGTCCCCTGCACCTTTTCCACTTTAAAAGTAATATATACTTTTATATTTTTAATTTATATATATATTTTAAATATTTTTAATATATACTAAAAATAATGTCATAAAAATGCAACATCTTAGTAGCGGCTGCAATTCTACACTTCAAGTTTCTTGCTCCTAAACCACTTGGTGCTGGTTTGTTTTGCACACTTTCTTCACTTAACATTCAATTAGACAAAGAGAAGTAGTAAATATTGTAGAAATTGAGAGAAAGAGTTTGAAATATTGTTGAAGACCAAAGCTGGTGTGTAACTCCATCTGAAGTAGAGCTGGCTGCTGCAACAAATAGATTTGGCCACATGCCTGCAAAGGGCACAGAGGAAGAATACAAGACTCAAGAGAGAACAGAACATCAATCACAGAATCACAGAACATTAGGAATTGGAAGGGACCTCGAAAGATTATCTAGTCCAACCCCCCTGCCAGAGCAGGAAAGCCTACAGCACCCGGTATTTCTTGTCAGTCTCCCACTCAAGTACTAACCAACCGGGCCCAACCCTGCTTAGCTTCCAAGATCAGACAAGATTGGGTGATCTTGGAGTAAGAAGATATCAAAGAAGGATTGTGGTATTGGTAGTTAGACTGTCTAGGAAAGCCATACCTCACTGAGTTCTTTTAATTGCCAGAAAACTTTTCTAAAAGGCTTTGGAGTAGGAAAACCACACCCAGCTGCCAAGATTTCGCCAAAGGCCTGTTAACATTGAGCAATCCCAAACTGACATCCTCAGTGTAAGGGACTCGGAAGCCACCAAGACGAATGAGCAAGGAACCAACCACTCATGCCTGAGACCATACAGTTGGGGCAGTTCATAGCATTTCTTCTCACCTTGCTCTGTTCCTGTACTCTTGCTATTTTATTTCTTTTTTCCTTTTCCCCATCCTGAAGATTGTGCCTTACGGAACTGAGAACAAAATGCATAAAAACCACATAGGCAATTGCAAGTAAGACCTTTGACTGCTTTAATCAACATAATGAATTTAAATATATACTGCTCTTCTTCTGTGTATTAGTAACACTGTTAAATATGCCCCGAAATCAATATTTTGCATCAGTGACTAAAAAAAATTACCTTTGGACTGGGTCTGAAGTTGAAAACTGTAGCTACCGTCATCACATCTGCACAGCTCTGTCCTTCTCGGAGACTGTGCCACCTGGTAAGTTGTGACTGGGACACTTGTCAGGCAGAAAGATAGAGTCAAGGAACTTTAGGGGCTAGGTGCTCTTCAGTTCAGATTTTTACTGAGATTGGGAACGGACCATACACTTCAATAATTACTGTGAAATAATTACTAAAACTCTCATACCTGCCCTTTCCCACATCAGAGCTGCTCAGAGTCAGAAATCCCTTGCACCCCGTTCCTGACTCCAACTCTCCAAAATGAAGTTTTCCCATTGGAGGTATCTCATCTGTGACAGATGCTAAAGTCAGCTGAAAGTGGCCCTTAAAAGACCTTTCTGCAGGACAAAGACCACAGAGCCCAGCCCCCTGAAGCATCTTAATTCTCAGTTGTTGAGATGTTGTGCATATCCCTGGCATGCTTATGTCCTCATTTGATCTGCTGCAATGCCACCAAGCTGGACACAGCAGGCTAGGGACAGTGTCACTACAGCTAGAGCTAGCAGTCTTCTTCTGGTCCCTGCTCTTTGTTTACAGAGCCTGTACAGGAGGACCGTGTCAACCCTTTTTGCTGCAGTCTCTCACTCAAAGTACACATTAGGTTACCCTGCCAGAAGCACTGCTTTTCAGAACTGTCTGTCCCAAAATCAAAGACTAATTCTTAATAATTTTTACTATTATCCAAATGCAAAGGCATATACAATGGCCATATTGTGTCCAGTTCTGGGTCGCTTGTTTTAAGAAGGATAGGGAACTGCCAGAAAGAGTCCAGCACAGAGCCACCAAGATGATGAAGGGGCTGGAACATTTTCCTTATGAGGAAAGGCTGAGGGAGCTGTGTCTCTTCAGCTTGGAGAAGAGGAGACTAAGGGATGACCTCATCTATGCTTTTAAGTATGTGAAGGGTGAGTGTCAGGAAGATGGGGTCAGGCTTTTCTCAGTGAAGCCCAGTGACAAGACAAGAGGCAATAGTTGTAAGCTGAAGCATGGGAGGTTTCATGTGCATAGATGTAGAAATTTTTTCCCAGTGAGGTTGCCAGAGCACTGGAACGGACTGCCCAGAGAGGTTGTGGAGTCTACTTCTATGGAGGGATTCAAAACCCGTCTGGACGCGCTTCTGTGTGACCTGGTCTAGAGAATCCTGTTGTGGCAGGGGAGTTGGACTAGATGATCTTTTGAGGGCGTTTCCAACTCCTAACATTCTGTGATTCTGTGATTTCCCTGAGGAACTCTTCCTTAACCATTCATTATTCTATGCATTCCCGTTTCATCTGCAAATTTCATCAGTAATGATTTTCATGTTTCCTTCCAAATTATTGATTAAAATATTGAACATCTCTTGCACTGAAATCCATCCTCAGGGATGCAACTAAAATCATCTGCGTTCACAAACTGGTCCACTTGAACAATTACATTTTGAGATCAATTCTTCAGTCCATTTTTAATCCATTTAACAGCTCTTATTGATTCCTAGACCATGCTTATTTTAAGGAAGGGGTACTTTAGAATACAATGGAACGCTTATTCATTTGGGAAAGTGCATTCATTCTGGTCCTGGTAGCCTAGGGAATTGATGTTGATTTCAGTCCTTACATGATAGCATTTTTTTTGTATTTTTCCACTATTTTCTACCCAGTTGGTTGCTGTTTAAGCAACTAGAAATATGAAAAATATTATTGTTATTTCATAGATGCTGTGCTCTTCCTCAACTTCCTTTTAAACAGAAATTTCCTTCTTATTTGTAGTACTTGTTAGTTACCTCTAAGGGCCAGGGTTTTATACCTGGTTTCCAGAATTGCTACCTGGATGTTTCAGAACTATTCCCAAACAACAATTTGTTTTAAAAAGATGTAATCAGGAAAATGTGTTACTCTCCAGTTTAATGCTTTGAGATCATCCAGACTTTTTTTACTGGCAGAATCATTATGAATGCCAAGTGTAAAGAAACATTCCCCCCCAACTTTGACATTATGGAAATGGCAGGCTGGTGGACACCTTACAAATTCTTGTCTTTGGCTGCCCCTTACTCTGTGTATGTTGTCCATGCAGACAGAATTTGCTTTTTTTTTGTGCTGTAGAAAAATCTTTTTCATATATATGGCTTTTCAAACTGACCCTTTCAAGCGTGCTAAAGACCCAGAGAAGGCTTTCAGTCAAGAATTTAACTAAACAGTTCTGAAAAAATATTATCTGAAGAGGGTCAGGCACACATAGTTTATGTGTGTAGGTTTTTGTAGTGTTTTCACAGTTTAGTGGAGGTTGCTGTGTGAGATGTGAGAAACTAGATGATCTGCTCATCCTGGTGGCGGAGCTGAAGGAGAAAATGGAAAGATTAAGAACTATTAGGGAGTGTGAGGGTGAGATAGACTGGTGGAGTCACTCCCTGACATTCCTGAGACAATCTCAGCAGGAGGTCTCACCTTGTGAAAGGAAGAACCCCTTACCCTGTCACCATCAGGAAGAAGAAGGAGGATTAGGTAACAGACGAGAATGGAAACAGGTCACTGCTTGGCGTGGTAGGTGAGCCCTTTCCCAGCCTACTTCACCTTCCCGGCTGCCTATATACAATAGACATGAGGCCCTGGAACCAGATGAGCAAGACCGCAGATGAAAGGGACGTAAATTCTTCTGTGTTGGAAGGGTTGCCTAGGGCAGGACAGCCTGCCTCTCGCATTAGTACCACCTCTGGTAAGAAGAAAAGACAAGCTATTGTCATGGGTCACTCTACTCTGAGGGGAACAGAGTGTCCAATATGCTGACTGGACGCAATCCACAGGGAAGTCTGCTGCCTCCCTGCGTCCAAGGTAGGGGATCTTACTAGGATACTTCCTAGTCTGGCACAGAGCACCAGATTATTATCCTCTTTTAGTTATCAAAGTTGGCTCTGATGAGCTGGAGGTAAGTAATCCAAGGGCCATTAAAAAAGAGTTCAGGGCCTTGGGATGTTTAGTAGAAAACTCAGAAGCACAGGCAATATTTTCCCCACTTCCCACGGTAACTGAGGAAAATTTTGATAGGAACAGGAGGACCCAATCTGTCAATGTATGGCTGCAAAATTGGTGTCACCATAGGAACTTTGGGTTCTTTGATCATGGGAAGGTCTATTCATCCCCTAGTCTTAACTTAATTTTCTTTGATGACAAGGTTACTTATCTGGTTGACCTAGTGAAGCCAGCTGATCTATTTTTTTTGGATTTCAGTAGAGTTTTTGATACTGCCTTCCACAGGATCCTTCTGAACAAAATATCTAGCACACAGCTAGATAAGTACATCATGCAATGGGTGAACAACTGCCTAATGGGTTGGGCTCAAAAGGTTCTAGTAAACAGAGTTACACTGGACTGGTGAACAGTCACTAGTGGGGTTCCACAGAGCTCCATTGTAGGGCCAGTGAGCTTCAATATCTTCATAAATGACTTGGATGACTAGCAGGTTTACTAAGTAAGTTTGCTGATGACACCAAATTGGGAGGAGCTGTTGAAAGGACCTTCAGAGAGATCTGGCCAAATTAAAGGGCTGGGCAAACACCAACCATATGAAGTTTAAGAAGAGCAAATGCAGGATTCAGCGCCTTGGATAGGGTAATCCTGGATGTACATACAGACTAAGGAGTGAGAAGCTAGAGCGCAGCCCTGCAGAAAGGGATCTAGGGGTTTTGGTCAACAGCAAGTTGAACATGAGTCTACAGTGTATCCTGGCAGCCAAAAGGACCAATTATATCCTGGGGTGCATCAAGCACTGCATTTCTAGCTAGTCAAGGAAAGTGATAGTCCCACTCTACTCTGCACTGGAGTGGCCTCGCCTCAAGTGCTGTGTGCAGTTTTGGGCACTACAATATAAGAAGAATATGAAGTTATTGGAGAGCATCCAGAGGAGAGCCACGAAGATGGTGAAGGGTCTAGATGGAAAGCCGTATGAGGAACAGTTGTGGTCACTTTGTTTTTCAGCCTAGAAAAGGGGAGACTGAAGGGAGACCTCACTGTGTTTTACAGCTTCCTCACGAGGGGAAGCTGAGGGGCAGGACCTGATGTCTTCTCTCTGGTGACCAGAGATAGGACCCAAAGGAATATCAGAAAACCGTCAGAGAGGTTTAAGTTGGATATTAGGAAAAGGTTCATCACCCAGAAGATCGTGGAGCACTGGAACAGGTTCCCCAGGGAAGTAGTCACAGCACCAAGCCTGCTGGGGCCCTAGGCAACCTGATATAGTCGATGGTGTCCCTGCCAGGCAGTGGGGTTGCAACTAGATGATCTTTGAGGTCCCTTCCAACTCTGACAATCCTAAGAAGTATCTGGAAAATGTTCTTAGACACATGGTGTAATCTTTGGGTTTGTTCTGTGCATAGACAGGAGTTGGACTGGATGATCCAGAATTGTCAGGGAGGGCAGATGTACTTCAGAGTGACTGGAAGGTTAGAGGGATTACCAACACTTCAGGAGGCAGCAAGAGAATACCTGTTAATCATCCCAAAGAAACTAGAGAGGGCTCCTCTCAGAAGGTGACAAGGCTGAAAGTCCAGCTGAAGTTCCTTTGCACTAGTGCATGCAGCATGGGTAGGAGGCAGGATGAATTGGAAGTCATGGTGCAATCAGACAACTGTGACCTGATTGTTATCACAGAAACATGGTGGGATAATTCACACAGCTAGAACACAGCAATTGAAGCCTACAGGCTATTCAGAAGAGACACACTGGGAAGGAGAGGTGGGGGTGTTGCTCTTTATGTTAGGAGATGGATAGACTATAAGGAACTGGCTCTGAGAAAAAAACATTAGCAGTTTGAGAGCCTGTGGGTAAAACTTAAGGATCAAACCAATAAAGGTCAGCTTGTTGTAGATGAGGCCTTCTCGCTTCAGCTATAGGAAACAATGAACTCACCAGCCCTCATCCTCATGGGGGATTTTAATCACCCTGATAACTGCTGGGAGAGCAATGCAACAGGCTGCAAGAAATCCAAGAGATTCCTGGAGTTTGCTGAAGACAACTTTCTGGTCCAGGTACTAGATACACCAACCAGAGGTGAAACATTACTGGACCTTGTGCTCACCAGTGCAGAGTAACTTATTAGAGTGATGAAGATTGGAAGCAGTGTAGGCTGTAGTGACCATGCCCTGGTTCAGTTCATAATCTCAAAAGATGTAGATCTGGCAAAGAGCAAAATCAAGACCCTGAAATTTAGAAAAGCAAATTTTCATCTGTTTAAGGATATAGTGGATGAGATCCCCTGGGAAAACATTCTTAGAGACAATGGTACTGACCAGAGCTGGCAACACTTTAAGAACACATTCTTTGAGTACAAGCTCTCCACCCTTCTGTGTAAGAAATCGGGCAGGGTATGAAGGAAATTAGTGTGGCTGAACAAAGACGTGCTTCACAGGCAGTGAAGCAATGACACTTGGCCTGGGGAGAGTACAGGGAAATGGCTAGCATGCGTAGAAATGAGATCAGGAAAGCCAAGGTCCAGATCAAACAGAACTTGGCAATGGATGTGAGGAATAATAAAAAGGGGTTTATAAGTACATTAATCAGAAAAGAAATGTCAGAGAGAGTGTCCCCCCTCTGATAAATAAAGATGGAGAACTGGTGACATTTGATATGGAGAAGGCCGAGTTACTCAATGATTTTTTGTTTGTTTCAGTCTTCTATGGCAGCTACCCTTTCAGTACCTACCAAGTATTAGTAGATCTAGGTAACTGTTGGGGAAGTGAAGGGCCTCACACTCTAAGTGAAGAGCAAGTGCGAGACGTTCTGATAATAGTAAACATAAACAAGTCTGTGGGATGTGATGACATACATGCCAGGGTCCTGAGGGAACTGGTAGATGTAGTTGTAAGACCACTTTCCATCATATTTGAAAAGTCATGGTGTTCAGGTGAAGTCTCTGGAGACTGGAAAGAGGGTTACATCATCCCCATTTTTGTAAAGGGCAGAAAGGAGGACCTGGAGAACTACAGACAAGTGAGCCTCACCTCTGCGCCTGGGAAGATGGGATGAATTGTCATTCAAGCAATGCTAAGGCACACGCAAGACGAGGAGGTGATGCTAGAAAGTCAGCATGGATTCATTAAGCACAAATCATGGCTGACCAATCTGGTGGCCTTCTTCTGGTGGAGTGACTGCTACAGTTTATGAGGGAAGACTGACTGATACAGTCTACCTAGATTTCTGCAAGGCCTCTGACATGGTTCCTCATGACATCCTTATCACTAAATTGGAGAGGTATGGATTTGAAGGACATGTTCCAGCAAGTCCATATATTTCCTGTAAGAGGGGGTTCAGAATTGGATGCAGTACTCTGGGTGTGGTCTCATGAGAGTGGAATAGAGGGAGAGAATCACCTCCCTCTACCTGCTGGATGCAGCCCAGGACATAGTTGGCCCTCTGGGCTGCAAGAGCACACTGGCAGCTCAAGTTGAGCTTCTCATCCACCAGCACCCCCAAGTCTCTTTCCTCAAGGCTGATCTCAGGCTAGTCCCTGCCCAGCCTATATTGGTGCTTGGGACCCAGATGTAGGACCTTGCACTTGGTTGTTGTGGCATGCTATTGTGGGCTGCAGGATCTAGGGCCTGGCAGAAGGGAAGCTGGACAAGGCCAAAGTCAGTTTCTCACAAGAAAGCAGTTAGATAGCCNCTGTGACTCTTGTATTTCTGCTTGGCCTATACTTCATACTTTGTAGATTAAACGCGACCACCACTGCAAGTCTTTTGTCTGTGTGTGAGTCAGATTCGTCTGAAAATCCCTCTTCTGAATCTTGCCGTGCACAGCATATTGTCGTGCTGCGACACTTGGTCTTAGTGAACTTCATGAGGTTGGCATGGGCCCACTTCTCCAGCCTGTCAAGGTCCCTCTGGATGGCATCCCTCCCCTCCAGCATGTGAACTGTACCACACAGGTGTTGTTGGCAAACTTGCTGAGGGTGCACTTGATGCCACTGTCCATGTCACCGACAAAGTTGTTAAACAAGATTGGTCCCAGTATTGAACCTTGAGGGACTCCACTTGTCACTGACCGCTGCTTGGAAATGGATCCATTGACAGCCACTCTTTGAGTGTGAATGTCAAGCCAGTTCTTTATCCACTGAGTGGTCCATCCATCGAACCCGTATTTCACCAACTTGGAGACCAGGATGTCTTGTGGGACAGCGTCAAATTCTTTGCTCAGGTCCAGGTAAATAGAGCCAGTTGCTCTTCCCCTGTCCATTGATGTTGTGACCTTTTCATAAAAGGCCACCAGGTTTGTTAGGCGCTATTTGCCCTTGGTGAAACTGTGCTGATTGTAACCAACCACCTCTTCATTATCCTTCTGCCTCAGCAGTGCCTCCAGGAGGATCTGCTCCATGATCTTAACTGGGCACAGGATCATCCTTCTTTCACTTTTTAAAAACAGGGATTATGTTTTCCCTTTTCCAGTCAGTACGAACTTCAACAGACTACCATGACTTTGGGAATATAAGAGAGAGTGGTTTATCAGCCTCATTCACCAGATATGTGCCAAGGTCATATTTGGTGTGTGATATCTTAAGATATCATATATCATATAATGTGATATGATATCATGTTTGATAGCAAATATGTGCTAAGGTCACGCAGTGTCTCATGGACCTTCAGGCAGAATGTCTGATAAAACAAATGGCTAGAAGGCACTTTTGAATCAAATCTGCATAGTGAATTTTCTTTCTAGGACTTTAGCATACTCAGTAAGCCCTTTGACATACATAGAAGTAAATAAACTCATGCTACTTGTCCACAAGGCACAGAGACTACAGACAGTTTCACGTCACTAAGCTTGTAAGTAAACCATATCAAGGACACATGATTTTCTATAAGGCCAAACCTGTGGAACGGTGGATGTTCTTCTGGCTCTGTGGCATCTGTTTCATTATTGCAACCAGACAAGTCTTTGTTAAGGTACCTGTGCAACTGAATGCAGGATGCAGAACGGGAGTAATCCTATGAAAATCCAGAAGCACTCTTGCTCAGCCTAGCCCTTACAAAAGAAAGCTTGGTTATTTGCACATGAAGACTTGATGTGTATAAGACCTCTCCTGTGCCTTACTGGCCCATATCCTCCTGACCATGCCAGGACCTTTTTTCTCTTACTGCAGCTGCCAGGAGCTGCTGTCGTTGAGAGGAATCCTTAAGTAGCAGACAGGGCACTGGATATTTTGGTTTTAAATAACATTTGCTATCAGTTCTTGGCCTTTAGGGCCAAGAATAAACTGCACATGGCCCTGCACAATGGAATCAATGCTGTTGGCCAATATGTGTGTATGCAAATACAGGTGACCACCTGGAGTCAAAGTCCAAGTCAGAGCAAACAAGTTTGTGTACTTTGAAAAGTTGTGACTTCAGCATGTTATGCCTCTAAATCTTAAGAGGAAAATGAAGCACATACTGTGATATTGATAGAACCTTTTAATTCCTTTCTAGGATGAAATAAGTTTTTTGGCATTTGTTCCAAATGCCTCTTTCAAAGTAACACCTTTATTTCATGCCAAGAGAGGTGCAGACACCTCCTTGATCTTGAGACCACAAAGACAATGCAAACAGTTAGATTTCTGCATTTGCTCACTCTAAGTAGTAATGAGTTAGAGGAAAATAAAATTTGTCTACTTTTCTCATTTTGGAGCAGTGAATAAAGAGAGGTAGGCCTTTCATTGCTCTCAGAAAGCTTGTTAAAGGAGCATAAGCACTAACAACGACAGTTTTCTCAGAACTCCAGGTCAATCCAAAGATTTTATAGGATTTCACTCTAAGTAGTGCTGCTGTTGTTCTCTGCTTTGTCCCATCCACTCTTTTGCCCCTCTAACTGGCTGGACAAGAGACATTAAGATAATGAGGCAATGCACAGGACACAGAAAACATCTAGTGAATTCAGGTGGCAGTCCCTTTTACAGTGGATCTCCTACTGAAGTTTCAGCTTCCACAAAACTTGTAGAAATCTAATCTGACATATTGGTGGGTTCCTTCAATGACTATTATATGACAGAGGAACTGATGGCTAGCAGACAACATATGTATATATATCTTAATTCTGATGAAAATGAGACTCTTTTTTTTTTTTTTATTGGGAAGGAAGTTCTTTCTTAAAAGATCCGTTTTCTGATATTTAGAGATTTTGACAGGTGAAAATATTTAAGAAAACGAAGAAACAAGGAAAAGTAAATTTCAGTGCCTTCAGAGGGCTCATGTCCACATTCAAATAAATGCCATAAGTGTGGATAGTGAAATTTCTGACCAAATGTTTCTATTTTTATTCTCACCCACACTACTATATGGTTGGAACAAATCAATTTTCTGTTCCACTCTACAAATAACCTCTCCTGCCCACTTTCATCCTCTTTTCCCTTCAAACTACAGAACTAGCCAGAAGTCTGTGGAGTTCCCAGCAGCAAGAATACACTACTTCTTAGTACTTGACTGTTGTGAATCTGAGCTGAATAGGAAGAGCTCTGCTCCAGGTGACATTTTTGTTTGTCAGCTAAATAGAGGTGCAGAACATTGGAAAGAAGACAGTCATACTGGACCTGATACTCACTAACAAGGAGGGTCTGGTTGAAAAGGTAGAGGTTGAGGGCAACCTTGGCTGCAGTGACCATGAGATGATGGCATTCAGAATCTTGTGTGGTAGGAACAGGATACCTACTGGGATCACAACCCTAGACTTCAGTAGGGCCAAGTTTGATCTTTTCAAGAAATTGCTAGGGGAAATCTCATGGGACAGGGTACTAGAAGATAAAGGGGCCCAAGAGATTTGATTAACATTCAAGGACCACTTTTTCCAAGCTCAAGATCAGAGCATCCCAACACGTAGAAAATCGAGGAGGGGAGCCAAGAGACCTGCTTGGTTAAGTA
>VWZX01004389.1:0-24565 GCA_013399015.1 Galbula dea | reverse complement strand
CCCTACCCTCATCTACCCACCTGGTTATGTCTTCATAAAAGGCTATCAGGTTGGTCAAACACAACTTCCCCTTGGTAAACCCATGCTGACTGCTCCCAATGACCCCCTTATCCTTGCTATGTGTAGAGACAGAGTCAAGGATAAAGTGTTCCATTACCTTTCCAGGGATGGAGGTGAGGCTGACTGGCCTATAGTTACCCGGCTCCTCCTTCTTGCCCTTTTTGAAGGCTGGAGTGACATTTGCCTTCCTCCAATCCCCAGGCACCTCCCCTGTTCCCCAAGACTTATTAAAGATGATGGAGAGGGGCCTGGCAATGACTTCTGCCAGGTGCCTCAGCACCCATGGGTGCATCCCATCAGGACCCATGGATTTATGGATGTCCAGATGGCTTAACTGTTCCCTAACCCAGTCCTCCTCAACCAAGGAAAACTCCTCCAGTATCCTGACATCATGTGGGGGCTCAGGGGTCTGAGGCTCCTCAGGACAGTCTAACAGTATAGACAGAGACAAAGAAGGCATTCAGTAACTCCACCTTCTTTGTATCTTCTGTCACCAAGGCACCCACTTCATTCAGCAGGTGGGTGCTACATTGCCTACTTTGCCTCTAGTATTCGTAGACTGGAACTGAGAAGAAAGTTTCTCTCTCGTATCCTAAGTGGGCACATTGTTCTGCACAGCCTGCTTCATCCTCACTAAATGAGTTTTGCCAGCTAGTTTATGCTGCAGATTTTACTTGGAACTGTGGGCAGCTCAGGCCTTTAACTGGCCTTCAGATATGAAAACATGCTTTCCCCTGTGTCCTGAAATGGCAACAGAACTCCTCTGAAACTCCCATTGCCAGTCCTCCAAAGCATGTCCGGCAACAAGTGAGCTCATATGACTTGAAAGTCAGGCTGAAATACCTCATCAATTTGAAATCCATTCTTCTGGGGTGCTTGTCTGGATTTTTTTAAAAACCCACTTTGTTGTTTTAAATCATTGACCTCAGACAAACCAGTAAATGAATTATATTTTTTCCTATGTCAACTGTCTGTTATCAGAGGAAATGTCCTCAGAGTCAGGACTTGCTGGTTTTTTTTTGTGTTTTATCTATGCAGTGAATTCCATTAAGTGAAAACTAATGCCAAACTTCTAAGATCTACATTCCTAGGGAATGACTGTTTGGGGGGCATTGTCTTTGAATCAGGAGCAAACACAAGCTGATAAAATACTTGTTGGATTATTTAGTCATGCCATCTTTTGCTGGATAGTTAATACACACATACAAATAACTGGAGGCAAAAATGTTTCCTAACTGGAACATTGATGATTCCTGAAAGACACAGCAAAGGTCTTAGGCAAGTAAGCAAACCTTCTGGTGATTAAACTGTCACTGACATACATAACAGCCTGAATGAGATCTCCTTCTGTTTTGTTAGGGTGACAAATCTTGTTTGTATCTGGCGATGTTGTGCAGCAACGCATATGGGAAAACATCACCCTATTTTGTCTTCTTATAACTGTGGCTGATTCTTCATCGCTTTGCACCGTGTAATTTAGTAGCAGCTGGCTGAAGATGAAGAGTCTTCTTCTCATCCACATCTGCAGAGAGAGGGGCAGAGCAGTCTGGGGCAGAATAGGTCCTTGCTCTGCTCAGAGACTGAGGGGTCTGACAGTGTTGTCAAGCCTCATGAGGGACTGCCATTTCATTAGGGAGGCACTGCACAGCTTGTTCCCCTCAGTCACAATAGCTTGCTGAATTTCTCTAGCTGGAAACTCATCTATGGTACATAAGTGACCAGTGATGAAGAACTCTTTCTCTCCAGTTCTCCCTCCTGTATCCTTTATTTTCTGGATATAGGAGAATGCATAGACTTAAGTATCAAAACCACTACTAATCTCATATTAAGACCCTGTCAAGACCATCCTACAGCACTGCTGCTCATAACAGACATGAAGTTCATGTTGAAACCCTTTAAGTTCATGTTGATTCTTATGAAAATTAGTATCTAACCTGCTAGGTTGCAGCATATAGCTTATGAACATCAATTCCGTACGGATTAGAAGCTGAGCACTGTCTAAATAGAATGTCCAAGTAGAAAGAAATAATGGATTTTTTTCAGACTCATGTATTTAGCTGCTATGGTTTTTGGAGCAAGCTGACAAGTGGACACAAGGTGCAGTGCTAACAACTGTTGAAATAGTAAAGCAGCAGAACCATCATGATGATCCCAGACCTAATGGTGTTCAGGTTACCTGATTGGTATCTACATGGTCTAGACCCAATTTTGAGACCATGAGCAGGCTGTTAATTAGATTAAACTAGCCACTAATCACCTAATTAAACCTCATAGGCAGAGGCAGCAGAAAAATGTCTTCCACAAAGGGGATAAACCACTTTATGCTTCTCAGTTTGAGATCAGGCGAAGTCCAAACTTCTTTACTTCTTCTCCTTTACTTCAAACTTCTTCTCCTTTACTTAGCTACATGTGATCACAGTCAGCCAGAACAAATTGCCGCTTGGTTTCTTTTGCAAAGAAAACAAATTTTCACAGACTACCTTCTCAGAGCTGCCAGTGCTAAACTGGATTTATACAAGGGCAGGCAGAAAACTGAAGGTATCAGTGTATTAGTATCCATTACCTGGCTACTCTTTTCTGAAGGTCACTGTTTTCACTGTACAGTGTTTAATATGTGGTGGAGTGATTGCTCAGCTCTGCAGAAACAGCTGAGGGATATGCCTCTAACTCATCTGTCTTCAGGTTAAATGCAGAGATTTTCCAAATCAATGCATATGGAGATTTTAGTGCTTTTGAAAAGCCTACACTTGTCTAAGCCTGAAACAAGTGAGCTGCTATAGACTAGAGCAGAACAGGAAGAGGTAATCTCTCCCAGTATCCCCACCATAAACTGTTCTCTAGCTCTGAAACAGAGCACTCCTGCTTCTGTTCATGAGAGCACAGTCCTGCACAGAGCTGCCACAGCCATATGGTACCAGTTACCTGACTGGGGTGAGGGGGATCAGCAGCTCAGATTCTGCCACTGATGGGTCCAAAATATGTATGTGGCAGAATCCTTTTGCCTTCCTTTCTTGAAGTGAAGAACTGCAGTTCACCAGCTTACTGACTACCCCAATGCAGGACTTCTGCACTCTTCCCTGCTGGAGCTGGTTGTTACAGGGTGCCTTAGGTGCCTTTTTGTAATACCAAAGGCTTTTGCAAACAGGCTTGCTGCAAGTAGAAACTTGCAGCTCTGCAGCTTGCCTTCCAGTCACAGCTTGATATGATGTTGTGGCTACGTTTTCTAGACTGTCTGCTAGAGTGTTTGCCCTTTGTTGATTTGCTAGTATTCTTATGGTCTTGCACCTGTGACTCTGCCATTGTTGCTGTGACAGGCTCCCATGGGAAGCAACTACCACTGACATAAGCAATCTGCTTGCTTTCCCCCTTTTCTTCTGCCTTTGATTTATATTCGGGAGCCTGTTACATATGTGCACAAAGCTTAACCACCAGTCAGTGTGCAGTCCTCACACCTGGGCATAGATTGCATTATTCTGTACAGCATATGATAAGCAGGGAGAACCAGATGGAAGTCAATGATTGCTTTGGACAATGTTATGGAGTGATTGTCTGCTGCCGTGGAGATGAAATTGGGAAGAGGAGACTTGTCTGGGAACCTCCATTGTTTCTCTCCCCACATAATACTAGAGAGATTTTTTTCTTTCTCTTTTCTTTTTCTCTCCTATAATCTTTGTTTTCCCCACAAAGTAACTCCAACCATTACAGTCAATGCATTCAGTCAGCTGTGGACCTTGCTAATAAATAGTTGTGTATTTGTCTCAACATGCTTTGTGCAGCATGTTCCATGCTATATAAAGGACAAAATCAGAGAAATTATAGTCTTTGGTTAAAGCCTTGTCCAGGAGTCTCTGCAGCCATCAATAAGGATGGTTCAGTTTCAACTTCCTCTGTCCTCTCTGCAGGGGAGCAGGTGTAGTCTATGGGGCAGATGGGGACCCCATTGAGTGCTTCTGCGGTTCCAACTTTTGAACAGTCACCTCTGGAGTGTAATTTAGACTTAGCTAGATTTAGGTCCCTGACTGTCCTTAAGAAACTGCATGTGTAGAAACTCTAGCGGAGTGTGCTAGGTCACTGGCCTGGCTGAAAGAGTACTCGGTAAGGAGGCTGGTGGCCAGAAATGCTGAGCAGCATCCTCATGCAAGCTGGTGTGGGTTGCTACTGTAGATGCAGCAATACAAATCAGTTGTGATTGCTTTTCAACCATGAACAGCTAAATTTGCCAGAAAATAATTGATCAACCTGACAAAGTTATTTAACTACAATGAGTCCACGCTGCTGCTCCCTCTGCTGTGTAGGAGCATCAGTTACCCTCCCTGTAAGGAAGGCTCGCTTTCAACTGGACATTTTTGGGAACGTGACTGTCCAGCTGGAAACAGTGAAAGCTGCTGGGCAACAGCTACATTGTCTGATTGAAAGAATACAACTGTTTTACTGAGCTCTGTTCCCACTATTACTATGATTATGAATTCAGTTGTTCATATTTTGTCATAGGCATTTTTCATGGATTAGGCGTTTGGTTTCCACTCTATCATTAAAACCATGCTCTGGCTCTGGGGTGCTCTGTCCTGATGACCTGTAGGTTTGCTGAGTCTATAGGGTTAAGGTACTCGAAGGGATGTGACTTTGGAAAAAATAGGCATCTCATTCCACAGAGGGTAGGAACCATCTGACGCTTCATAGGTGTCAGATAAACATAGCAAACAGACGATGTTAGCTCCATGGTAATGAGACAAAAAGGACTTACATCTGCTAAGAAATGCTCCAGGCCTGCTCTGACACCTTCTAACTCTTCTGACCGTTTTACATGTGTATGTATGCTTTAGGGAAGACAATGGCAGTATTTGCATCAGGAAGTACTCCTGAGAAGAGGGAGAGGACTGATCTGGGCCCAACTGCTACTGAAGTGCTAATGCTCCGGAAATTCCAGGAGCCAGCATTGTCTCAAGGACTAATACAATAATTAACAGGCTCTCTAAACTCCTCTGAGCTTCCAGACATTCAACTTTAATGACCTCACCTCGGAGGTTGAGCTTTCCTGGCTAGATAACAGCCAGTAAGGATTATTTGAACTTTATTTCAGCTCAGCTAGGGTTTTTAATGTTTTCAAAAATAGGACTTTCCCTCATTACATTACTAGTAGCATTAGAGTACAGGATTTACCTCTGGGTGTTCCAGTGTGTACTGTTACTGAGGCTAGAATGGATTTTGAAGAATTCCAGAAAAGCACCAAGATCCAGGTTAGCTTCAGGAGTGCCGTTATGCAGGCACTTCCATTGAGACATGCAGCTGGACTTGAGAAAGTCTCAGAATTCAGTGGAACATGTACAACTGCGGCTTTCCCTGACTGCACAACTTTTGTCCCCTTCCTCCACACCACACTTCTCTCTGGTGCCACGGAAGGTGTGTGATCCTTTGTGGTGGGTCTTTTATCCCTCTTCCTGCAAATTGCTCAAGAAGCAGTGTGGCAATTAGGCCACCTCAGGGTTACTGATGGGTGAACACAGCTCTCCTTGGCAGGGTGGTGGATGCAAGTTGCAGCATGGGTCAGAAACAGGGCATCCTGAAACCTGCTGCTGAGCTTCAATTCCCAGCTCCCTGTGGCAGGCAGTAGTCAGGCTGCCATTGCCCTATGACCTATGTAGAAGGGTTGGACTAGATGACCTCTAAGGTCCCTTCCAACCCTGATAATTCTATGATTCTATGATTCTGTTTTTTGACAGAGATTGTTGACAGAGGTGACAGAATGGCTGCCCCATTCTGCTGCATAGTTTCCGTGCTACTATGTCCTGTCCAGCACCAGGTGCCATCTATACTCCTATCCACCCACAGAGAATGGTGCCCAGGATCATAGAATCATAGAATCATTTGTGTTGGAAGGGACTTCCAGAGGTCATGTAGTCCCCCCCCCCGTAGTGATCAGGGGCATCCCCAACTAGATCAAGTTGCTCAGAACCTTCTCTATCCTCACCTTGAATGCCTCCAGGGATGGGGCCTCAACCACCTCCCTGGGCAAAATCTTCCAGTGTTCCATTAACCTTATGGTAAGGAACTTTTTCCTAATATCTAATCTAAACCTACTCTTCTCTAATTTAAAACCATTATCCCTTGTCTTATCACTGCAGGCCTTTGTAAACAGGCCCTCCCCAGCCTTTCTATATGACCCCTTCAGGTACTGGAAGGTGACTATTAGGTCCCCCTGGANCTCGTCCCCCAGCCTGTATTGATAGTGGGGATTATTCCACCCCAGATGCAGGACCCTGCACTTGGTCTTGTTAAACATCATGAGGTTCGTCTGGGCCCGCCTCTCCAGCCTGTCCAGGTCCTTCTGGATGGATCCCGCCTCTCCAACTTATCGACAGCGCCACACAGCTTAGTGTCATCAGCAAACTTGCTGATGGTGCACTCAATCTCACTGTCAATATAATTTATAAAAATATTAAATAGGATAGGTCCCAGTACGGACCCCTGAGAGACACCACTTGTCACTGGTCTCCATCTGGACTTTGAGCCATTGACCACTACCCTCTGGATGCGACCATTCAGCCAATTCCTTGATGATACACCCAAACTACATAGCCTTCTCCCCTCTGCCTTTTTCTCTCTGCTCTCCTGCTTTCTCCCAGCTTGTCTCTTCAGGATGCTCTGCCACTGTTTTCCCCACCTAAGTTGCATTGAGGGAGGTGAGAGGAGCCAATAGTGAAATGCAGGAGGCCTGCCATCTCCTCCAAGTGCTGCCCTTCTGTCCTGCTGCTAAGGGCTGCCAGGAGGACAGCTGGTACCCTCAGCCGTACAAAGCAGCCTGAGATACTTAGCACAGAGTCAGCCATCTTGTGCCTGAGGGTGAATGTGAGAAGAGCGAATACCTCTCCCCACAGTGCACCACTTAGAAAGAAACACAATTTGTTGTGATGCCAGAGCATTGAGCGTGTTATTGCTTAATTTGCCTTGTGGGCCTCTTGCACTTATTACAGCATAGCATTTCAGCCCAGGCCCATATGTTATCAGCTGCTAAAAGGACTAATCTGAAAAATATCTGACACTGTATGTAACTCTGCTAGCTGCTGAAATAGTTTAAACAAGTAAGTTGTGTTTCTGTTAACATTCAGTTAGGCAGCCATCAAAATGCTGGTCACATGAGTAGGTAGATGCATTTGCACCTCCTGAAACCAAAGATCATACTCAGTTTTGGGGGAGACCCCACGCTGAAAGAAGGAATAAAAGATAATTTTGCTGAACAAGACAAATAGCCAAAAATTTCCTTTGTAACTCCAGTTCAAACTTGTCTTACTTGCCTACCTGATCATGTCCTTTGTTTGATATTCAGGAAAAAATGGGCAGTGTTTGACTGATGCCTTGCATGTAAGAACAGGTGCAGCCCTTCAATGCATGAAGTTTTTACAGCTAATCCCAAAGGCAGTGTAAAACTGGCTGGAGTTTTGGACTCAGTCAGACTCCACTTACACTAAGCCTGATGATGTGGTGGACAAGATGTCTGCGGCTTTCCTGTTTCTTTGCCCTGTTAATTTGCCAACATCACAAGAGACATTCTGGTCTTTATTTATGGATTTGTGTCATCTATGTGGCCAGTAGTACATCCACCTTTTCACTCTGCTTCCCAGAACCCCATTTGGGTGGTGTCACCAGGCTTGCTTACTGTTCTTATCTCACAGGCACCAGCTTAGGACATTAGTGTGATTGAAAAGGTTAGCTTGAATTTAGCCTTCTGGGGATAAAAGGAACACCCTTATTGATAGTCCTGCACAAAATACAGCAGGTGGGGAACCAGATGATACAGGATTGTCATCTCTAAACCAGTGGCCAAGTCCTGGAAGGGAAGTGCAGCAGGCCATATTCAGCCTGTCCTGAACAGACCTGGGTCTGTTCAAGGCTGGAAGGAAATGCTCCCATCGACTTGAATGAAGTGTCTCATTCTGAAGTCTCTCAGAGAGAGAGCAAGTATAATCAGTTGCAAAACAGCAGGGTACATGCAGCTGGATAAAGCAGGTCTGTCCTTCCTTATACCAGGGACAGGAGGGATGTCTAACAAGTAATTGCATATTTGAAGAAGATAATTTAATTAAACCCTTCCAGCCAGCTCATAGAGGAGATACTTTGTCCAAAGCTGTGTCAGTGTCCTCAAACCTATTTTTCCTGCTTTCGGTAGAACAGCCCAAGAAAGCTGATGTAACTTAACAGGATAGCAGCTACTCTCACAATCTCTCTGCCTCCTTTTAGCACGTCCTTTTATTTATGAGACCTTGCAGCACAATAGACCTTTGATAATGGCCTAAGCATAACTGGGTTAAGTACTCAATCATTTGCACAGACTATGTCTTGATAAGTATGCTGCCTGCATTTGTGCGGTCGAGACCATGTCACTTGAGGAATATACATGACAGAATATTTATTATAGTTGGTATAGGTAGAATTCTGGAGATGTCACAGACATTTTTTTCTCAGTCCTTTTAATTTCAAAATTAATCATCTGGCACTGTTCAAAGACTGGGTACCTCCCTGCATAAAACAGAATCAAGAGGATATAAGGACTCAGTTGCCCTAAAGGTTTTCCCTTTTATTTTGTCTATAACTTCTGGAAATCCATTCCTATTTCATTAATTTGGTCTTCAGTGCTCATAATCTGAAATTGACTTTGCCTGCCCCCTACCAAGGCTGTTTAATGCATGAATAGCATTGGGTAAGGTAGATCAGCCTTAGAGCAAGACTAGAAATCTGATGAAATTTCTGGCTTACTCTTCCTGCCTACAGCAACACAGCCTGCACATCCAGAAAATGACTTTCCAAGGGGCTGCACTTCAATACACAAGTTGAATTAAAAAAAAAATTAAAAAAAAAATCTAAAAATTAACCTTCTTGACTTTTGCCTTGCTTAGGCTATTTCCCATTTCCACAAGTGTCTTTTATTTCTCTTTCAATTACATAGAAATCAGAACGTAACTCAGCACCATCAACTAAAAAAGAAGCCAGATGATGTATTTCAACAAGATAAAACCCTTTATGTGTTCGTTTTTTTTGTTTTGTTTCGTTTTTCTAAGTTCAGTTTCAAGTGACAAACCCATAGATTTGCAGGTATGTCTTTAAGAGATCTTTTTAATAAAAAAAGATACAACAGTTAGAGAACAAGGAACTCTTGGCTCCATTTGGTGTAGAGTAAGGTAGGGAGCAATAGAATGATAGTGCTATATAGTAGCCTTCCCCAGCTTGTGGCCTTAGGTGGGTCTGATTGTTAATGGAGATACAATTTTTAGTGATCATAAATGCAACAACCAGTATAAGACATAAATGCTGCTGGGCACCTTCTTGTGAGAAGGGACTGGTCCAGTACCTGGAGGAACACAAGAAATATAGGCTATTAACTGTGAAAAAAACCAAAGACAGCCAAGGACCAAGGTGGGCCACTGGAACCTATCTATCTCGGTCCATCTTCACCTTTCACAGTGCCTGTACCTGAAACACATAGGTCCTGGTGAGGTGGAGCACTTTTTTCTCTGTGGCTAGTGTAAAAGGTCTTTTCTGGTAGTACACACAAATTTATTTTCCACCTATGAATAGCTGTAGTGAGATGATGGTCTGTGAGACCCTAGCTGAGCCTCTGGGCTGAGGCAGGGTTGATCCTACAGATTGTGGCAGCTGAAGTGACAAAACTGACAATGCTGAAGTGCAACCTGGTAATCAGTGGCAATCTTTGCAAGAAGTCGACAAGACACCTTGGAGGAACCTAGCTTACCACGTCTTGTGGTCCTGTGGTGCAGTAAGAAAATTTCACCTGATCTGTCAATAATCCCTCTGCAGAAACAAAATTCACAGTCCTCTGGAAGAGAAAAGCTGCATCAGCTGGATGAAGCATGTCAAGACTGGAACATTGTTATGGAAAGGTGCCCTAGTTGCAGCCACCCAGGAGTTAAACAGTGAACTCAAAGAATAAGATGGGCAAAAGACCAAAAGGCAAAATTCTGTCTGCATTTGGATTTGTGTAGAAGAAATAGTCTTGTTTTCTTTTGTTCTCCTAGCCCAGGGTAAAATTAGACATGTGGTAACCAGGACAAACAGACTAAGGATTAAGCTCAGCACTTAGTGTGCTGTTTTGGAAGACTGGTGTGTTTCTACTCAGAAGTGTGGAAAAATTAAAGTAGCAAGGACACAAGAATGTTCTAATGAACATAATTCAGACATCACACAAGCTTGCTAATTGGCACAGTATCTGGGATTTTTTGGTGGGAGACTACATAAACAGGTCCCAGCCAATCGGTTAAGTCTCTCTTCCTCCATCCTTAGAGTAAATGAGGAAATGCTTCAGTTTCTGGAAGAATACTGCAGAAATCCACTGTCATTTTGTTTCTGCCAGGGAGGGTCTCAGCTGGCCAGAAGTCAAGGAGACCTCTCTGTGTCATGTGGCAAACTCCCTTGCTGTCTGAACATCATTATTAGTTTCACATTTATTTTCCACAGACACAAGAAAGATGACTGCTGTGCTCACCATCTCTGAACTAACCCAAGTGCTTGTCCTGTCCCTGGCCATTACACTCTGGCTGCATCATGGAAGTTTAAGGGGAGTGGGGATCATGCATGGGCTCAAAGCAGAGCAGTAACTCCCAGATATTCAGCTCAAGGACTGTGGTGCTGTCCGTAACAGGGATGGGGCATTCCTACGTGTTACAGTTATGCTAAATATTTACTCCCTTTCATTAGCAAGAAATTTATGCCAATCCTTTGCAGTTACACCCTCTGAACTGTTCCTACCTTCCTTCCCCAAAGGTCCTAAATACTCTCTGCTGGTCAATGTCTTGCTCTATTCCACATGGAGATATCCAAGGAAAACTAGGAGGCAGTCCGTAGAAAATGGGAGCAGCAGTTTTGCTCCCTGCCTTTGAAGCAGGCCATGGTCTATTTCACATGTACTCTAAAAGTAATCTTCTGAGCAGCAGCCATTAGGGAACAAGACCATACCATGCTACCGAGGACTCCAAACAGCATTGTTGCTTCAGATACCAGCAGGGTCTTTGTCACATTTTCCTCTCCTCCTCCAGATGCATTCTTTCCAGGTTAATTTTTTTTGCAGTGTCCTTCCAAGAACTGGGGCATTGCATAGGATTGGTATTTTGTACTCCAAACATATGCCATTTGCAGCAGAAGCTTCCCGTGAAGTAGCTGAGAGACAACTTAGAACTATGTTGGTAGTAACAAAGTTCAAGTGTAAGGTTATATATTATATGACATTGTGATATTATCATTGCCACTTACATTAGTAGCATTAGCAATCCTATTTTTAATCCCAGTCATTGCATTAGTAATTGTTACTAGCAAAGCAGTTATTCATGTCACTGACAAACCTTTGTAACTTTGTGAATGAAGGCATGAACATTCATTATCTTTTGAGAATCTGCAGAGTGCTCATCTGCACAACCAAACCATGGTGATAGTGAGGCTACTCAGCATAAGCAAGCAACAGTTACAATATGTGTAGAAGTTTTTCTTCTCCAGGAAAGTCATTACTCTTTAAAGACCCAGGAAAGCGACAGATTTCCTCCTGGGAAAGGTAGAGGTGAAGACTGTGTTTAATCCAGTTATCTCCATTTCTATGTTAAAAGCAAGCAACTACTTCTTTAGGGAGTCACAAAAACATTGATGATTCGTAGGCAGAATTCTCTTTGCCCAGATACTTTAGAGTTTTTGTATTTCCCCAGGCCCCTCCCACAGAATCTCACCTCAGGTTTTTCTCCTTTTTAATACAATAGTGGAAAAGGCTGTTCCAGAGAGGTGGGAATCAGCATAAACAACATGGGTCATTTTGTACTTGGACTGCATGAGTTAGATATTCTAGGGAGTGGGGTGGTTGGTAATTTACTAGCCTGAGTACAAAATTGGGAGCTAGGGCCACCATACTTTGCCATAGATATAGCTCAGCAGATCCTGGAAATGCCACCTGTTGAACACCTCCCCAGCTGTTCAGATATGCATAGCCAAACTGGTAGACCAATGGGTACTACCACAGCTGAGAGCTTGAATTGCTCTTCACAGTCTTTACAGACACCTAGCTAAGCAGCCATGCAGCCAGTCAATACTAGGTTCTCTGCTACCACTGCTAGTTTGCTATCAGCAGCCATGAGGATATGTTGAGGGTCAAGGTTGGGCTGACCACCAACCCAGTGACAGACGCCCCCTGTTACACCCCTTTCCCCCACCATAGGAAAGGAAAGGGAATAAGAGAGAGAAAAAGATTTGTGGATTGGAAAAGAAAATGAAAACTACTTAAATGATAATAATAATGATAAATGAAATATATACAAATATGTACAATCCCCAATACTGAACCCAAACCCCTCTCTTGATGCTAACCACATCACTGCTGATACTGCAGCAGAAGGCCTCAGCAGGAGATGGGAGCCAGGCTCAGGGGCTGCATCCTGGTACTGCAGGAACTTAGGGGTCAGGATTGAGGGCAGAACAGATGGAGTTCTCCTCAGATACCGACCACTGAATCGCAGGAAAAGAAGAAGGAAAGGGTGAACTGACCCCCAGTTTATAAACTGAATATGATGTGTATGGAATGGAATAGTTAGTTGGTCAGTTTAGGGTCAGCTGTCCTGTCTGCTCCTCCCTGAAGGTGCTGTTTTTACCCTGCACCCCCAATGAGACACAAGATTCAACAGCGACCTTACTTTGCATACCAATCCCTGATAATAAATCTAAACATTAGGTCTTATCACTGCTAGAAGCAGGCAGTGTCTGCAAAAACATGTTGGTAGTTTCAGAAAGTGCAGTTTCTCAGAGGAGTTTTATCTAAAAGTGAAATCAAGCAGAATTAGTTCTGTTCTAACCCAAACCAGGACACGGTATCTTCTCCCTTTAGAAGGATTACAGCTTGTAAAGCTTTGGAAACTCTCACAGAGAGATCTAAAATTTTAGAGTTACTAAGCAGGAGTTACTGGGAGAGTTTGCGTTTGGATGAATGCAGCTACCTGTTTTAGAAAAAATGAACATCTTGCAAGGGCAATGGATAATATCCAGCAAGTTTTTGACACATAGGTACATTTATTTACAGGTGGATGGAACAGCTGGTTATAGGCACTGGACTCTCATGTCAGTGCTTGGATGTACAAAGATGGTTGTGACCTTATTATCTCAACCTTAGCCATCAAGCAATAGCACTGCTTAAAGCAGCTGCCCTGCTCTCCTGAAGATTCTGTGGTGCATTTGCTGCCAGAGGCAGCCTAAGGTTCCATGTTTGTAGTTCATGAGATCATCTGCTGTCAAAGCCTGTCTGTGCCCCTACGCTTTGAAGAACTCTAACCCAGACTGCAGGCTGAAAATTTCCATTGCACTTCATCATCTCAGCTCCCACCAACTACCCCTTCAAGAAACCAGGGGAAACATTTGCTCTTTGTTGCAAAAGATTGTTCAGCTCGTAAGTCATTGGATGTCTCTGTTCTGAAGCAACTCTCACTATCGTAACTGTTATAGCAGAGTATTGACACAGTGTCTGATTTCAGGCCAACATACAGAAAGTCAAGCTGTGCATTAGTTTTCTGGTCCTCTGGGCTGGAAGGAGAACTGCGGAGATCCTACTTTTCCTCCCTGGCTTCAGGAGAAAGCGTTGGATAGGTGTCTTCAAGCCAAAGGGCTTCCCTGCCTGTCTGGGAGTGCTTAACACCCTTGAAAGCAAGTTGCAGCCAAGAGTGGCTGACCTGTGAAACCTCCACACATGCTTAGGGCATGATGCACTGCAATGCGCTCAGATGTCAACCTTATTCAAGCAATGCTCTGAATACTTTTGGAGCTTTCAGGTCAGGCAGTTCTCTGGGTGCCTCTCTTTAACTGCAAGGGGTTTTGACCTTCTGCTCTAAATTTCAGCATTGCTATGTTCTTTAGGCAGCATGGCACAGTTCCCATCCCCTCATTTTGTGATGAATAATATCTTGCTTGGTGAGTGCAACAAAGCCAAATATAGGCCTGATGGCAAATCTCTTTATCTTTTACTCCTGAGACCTTTGTCCTGGTCCCTCTCAAAAACTCTTTCAATTTCTTTAAATCTGAATGATGTGGTGCATGTGTATGCAAAGGTGGTGGGAAATAAACAAGCAACACTTTTAGATCTGCCAAAGGTCTTCCAAAGAACAATCTGGAATTATGTACTGACATTGATGACGTGATCCTGGTGAAATACCAAAGAAGCAGCAGCAAGCAAGCTGAGAACCTACGGCAGTCATCTAGGAATGAAGTTGATAGCTGTTCTGCTGCTGAGTGGGTAGATTGCTTGTCAGACAAAGGAAGTAAGACAGTAAGAGAAGTTTACTAAATATACTGTAATTCCTGTGGTAGAATGGCAATTTTTACTAGCTATGAGAGGCACAGAAATATTCAGATCAGCTCTGGACTCTATTGGGCAGCCAAATAAAAGAGCTGAATTACTGTAAATGCAATCCTGCTAACCTGGACTTCAAAACCATTAGATTTCAGTAACCACAGCTTCCTCTTTTGGATTTGGTAAAGATGTTTGTAAGAGGCCTTATAAATCCTATTTGGAGGAAGCTGGCACTTGGAAATGAAAGTAATAGGGATTAAAGTATGATTTCCTTTCTCTTATTTCATTGGTATGACCCAGAATGCAAGATTCAGTACCATGACAACCGAGCTACTGATTATAAATCAGACACAAGATAGTTGGTGTCTGCCAGTTCTTATTTAGAGTTTTATGACTTTGAGCTTTATTTCGTAGTCATTAGCCATCAAATAAGTATTGCATGTTTTAGTTGAGTACAATAAGATGATATGTGCAGATACTAAGACGTCAGAATTGCAGAGCATTTTTTTAATGATTAAAATGGTTTATGTATCACTAGGATAGTATTATTTTGTTTTCTAGAGCTTTTACTAGGGAATGATTTTAAAACTAAACACTGAATTGCAAGTTCCTGAATTTATACTGTGGCATTCAAGTAAGTGGCCTTTATTTCCTTTCCTATAGCCTTGGATTACTTTCACATCCCTAGTAGTTCCTATTGCTTTTTCCAGGAATAACACTCTTGGTGCAGGTATCTAAGTCTTTTCATTTACATTCATCACATTATCATCTGTTTCTGTGAAGGATCTGGCAGATCTCACACTCAGCTTTAGGGCCTTTAGGGCGTGAAGGTGGAGCACAAGATGGGAGCCTCTTGAAACTCAGAACTCAGGAGAAGATTTGCTCTTTGGAGATTCTCTTTGCCACATATAGAGGGCCCAGCACCCATCCCTTGGGCATCTTAAGTGCTCTTTTTCTGTCAAGGAAGAATCCTTTATGTCTAGGGTTGTTTCAGTGAAATGAGAGACACACCACCACCCTTGACCCAAGTCTAAGCCTCCTGAGGCGTCCGCTTTGCCAGTCCATTATCAGCCTTGTGGAGGCTCTTCTGCAAGCTGTGATCCAGCCTGTCCAATTGGGAAAGCAAGAGTTATTCCCTTTCCATCTCTTCACAGCCACATAGGTCAAATACCACTCTCACTTTTTCTCTCTGCTGTGCAAAGGGTGTTTCATCTCGGATGCAAGCAATTTTGCAGCTGCTGAATGGCCTTGTTGACGCATTTTTCCCCTCCTGCCACTGAACATGCACTGAACATCTGGAAACCATTACAGCAAATTGTGATTATGTATGTGTGTGTAAAAATAGCGAATGCACCATCTACTTATCTGCAGTAATGTGCAGGGTAAATTAAAGTACTTCCCACAAAATATTTGGCTTCTGAAGCTTGGCTCTAAATTGGCCATTACCAGAGTAATGATTTAATCACTTGTTAACAATCACTGTACTCCCTACCAACTGATAAGCATGTAATTTTGCAATGACTCTTTCACCACCTTCTCTGTTGCTGTCAACAGAAAAGCCAGCCTTACTTTGGATGGTTTATATGCACTGCTGAGCTCCCAGGGCATCACATTCAGTTAAGGAAAATGTCTTGCTAACCCTGAGGAGAAGAAACAAAATGGAAACCTCAGCAGCTACCTGTTAGAAGTCCAGCTTCCAAATAAAGTTGATGCTAGGTTAGCTCCTGGACCTTAAGTCTTAGAGGGTGACATCTAGCTTTCAAGGGGAATTCATTCTGTTTGTATTGATGGCATTGTCTCAGAGTCAGACAATCTGTGCAATGCTAAGAAAGTGCAGAGCTCTGAATACTAGCCAGATGGGGAGAGCCATACTGTCCTCAGCTCCTTTGACATGACAGCCTTCCTAGATGTGCATGGGCCTGATCATATTCCACTTCTTCCTTGCTGAGAGATGATGGACTTTTACTAAGATCTTGTCTTGATAGGTGGCATTTGGTATAGTTTTCTTCCCATCAGTTGTAGCTAAGACAAAGAGAACTAACTTGGGGAAGGCATCATCCAACTCATGCACTCATAACTGGGTGAAGGTGCTATGTTAAGAGCATATCCAGTTGTGGGCTGCTGAAACAAGAAGGATTTTTCCTGTAATGTTCCCTGAGGCAGTCTGCTTCTAGACCTTGTGGAGAAGCTCAGAGGCAGGAGCTTGGCAGAGAGAGACAGTAGGATAAAGACAGCATGGAGTGACAAACAATCTTTTTGCAAGGATAGTCATTTGGGACACACAAAGATGTGTTCCCTAAAGCATAGTGATCTGTGTCATTTGACATGAGGCCCTTAGTCTTCTTGACTCTGAGTGGTTCTTATGGCACATAATTGCTTCCAAAATCCTCTACCTTACTCTCCCTCCCAGGAATGGCTAGTGGGGATGCCTGGGGATACCTGAGGAGATTGGTTTCTCAGAGCAACATCAATGGTAGTACTGTGCAATGGGGTGATGGCTTGGGCTTGCTCTGAGATGACAAGGCCCTGCCGAACTAAAATGTTCAGGTAAGGCAAACAGCTTGAGAACCCAGACACCAACTACAGGATCCTTTTACATGCAATGGCAAGGCAGGGAGATTGTCAGAATGGAACTGAACTTGTCCTGAGCTCTGACTGGCCTGCCAGGTCTTCATTTTCTGCATTGCCAATGGGAGAGGGAGGGTGAGAGAAAACCCACACCTGTCCCTCCCTCACTCCTTTTCTTCCTCCCTCCAGCCCTGTCTCTCTAACTCCCTCTTGATGTACTTCCATTCCCTCATCCCTCCATTCTTTTTCCATTCTTCCATCCCTCCTCTGATTGGCATCTTATTCAGTACCTATAGGTAGGTGGAAGAAATTTGACTTATATGTTTCCACCAGGCCTGGGAAAAGTGGATGTGACACACACCCAATATGTCTTTTCTGCTTTCCGCCCTCCTTTGCTTACTCCTAGCTTTCATTATCTTATTTAATGCTTGTGAATGGCAAATGACTTCACCTAGTAAGTCATGTAAGAGCAGGCCTTTCTCCAAGAGTGGCAGACAGGTGAAGAAGAGTAAGAGCAGGGCAAGTATGCATGATATTTCCACCTATTACAACCTCCAGATGTTTTCAGTTCAGATATTTTCAGCGTCTGATGTGGTCTCCATAGATTTAGTAATTCTTATTGGGTCATTGTTTAAGATCTAACCCCCTTTGAACCTATGGAAACTTTCACAATCCATGACCTTTTGCAGTAAGTATTTCTCCAAGTTCCCTACGCCTCACACTAAAAGCCATATCTTTCTGAATACAGTGCCTAGTAGTTTGGAATAATAACTCAGTTTTGTGTATTGGAAGTGGTAACACTCAGTCCTCTCCTACCCTCTACAAGATAATTATGTTTCCACAGACCTCTGTGATAACTCCCCTCAGCTGTCCTTTCTCCCAGACTAATAAGATCCATCCTGGACATCACCAACTCCAGTATTTGTTTGCTCATGTTGCCTTCCATATTATACTATTTTTATACTGAGACAAGAAGATCAGGACCACTCATTATATTTAAGATCTGCACAAATAATGCATTTATACAGTGTCATGGTGATGTCATCTAATAATTCCTGGTATCTGATTTATTGACTGTTACTGAGTAGTAAAGTCACATTTTTTTTAGAGCAGACTCCAACAGCCCCAAGACTGTGTCATTTCTGCCCCCACCTTGAGTAGTAACAGTCAGGATGAAGATAATAATTCTAATCTAAGAAACTAAAAATGTTGTACCTAGGAACAATAATGTCTGCCAGAGACCCCCCAAAGGAACAAGCCAGAAAATGCAGGGAACAGCTGCCCACAAAGACAGAACAAGACCTTTACAGCAACATTTGTATCCAGAGAGATGGTGGATAGACCTGACACAGTCTGCTGATCAGCTGGGCCAGTACAACACATAAACAATTTAATCCAGCACCTCTTTTACTGAAAATGAATAACAAAACCTTAATAAATCAACAATGACTTATTGCTGTATTTGGGATAGTAAATTCTTTAGTTTATCAGTAGCTTGTGGCTTCCATAGCAAGTTCTTTGAACAGTTTGCCTTTCAGTTACATCCCCTTTCTCTCCTGAACAATAAATTAGCATTCAATTTTCTTTTAAAGGAAAAGAGGGGAAAAAGAGGATATAGCACAATTTTTTCAAAGTAAAAAAAAAAAGCAACATACTTTTAACATATATCTTAAAATATGAGGATAACTTTCTCCGCGTGTTAGATGCCTATGCATAAATAATAAAGAACATTATGTTATTTACAGTGTTACACAATAAACTAAGAGTCTTATATAACACATAATTCATGAAGACAGTAAATGATGAAAACATTCAAGTATGTACAAGATGTATTTACAATAAGGTAGAGAATTACAAACGATGAGACTTGGCCGTGTTCTTTGTCTGCCTTTCTCTGCAGCATTCCATAGGTGCTTTTTTTTGTTTCTTACTAGAAGTAAGTCCCAGCTGATGGTAAGCAGCCACACCGCAGGGCCAAGAAGTGTTGAACAGGCTAAGAAGTGTATCCTTTGAGGGGACACAAGTTTGCTATCCTGGATGCTCAGGAAACTGCTTGCAATGTGTGAAAGAAGCAGGGAGATGCAGTGTTGCTGTTTTTGAGGACTTATAAAAAAGAAAGAGCTCTCCTGTTTCCCTGGTAAAGGCAGTGATTGATCTCTTAAACCTGGGGGTGTTGGGGTGGCTCAATGAGGAAGGGAATCGCTGGGCCAAGAGAAGGGAGTATGTTTTTCTCTGTTACATGAGAACCTCTGTGGAGCTGTAATGATTTTCACCATCTGAACAGGCAAGTTGTGCCATGTTGTACATATGCACAATATATTCCAGGTATGCACCCTTGAAGGAAGCCTTTTATCCTGGAATAATTCCTGCATATAAACACACACACAGGGAAAACTCATGGCTTAAGTTAAATGACATGGAAAGAAACCCAGACAATCAGTACAACTCTGCCACCACTGGAATATTTCCCCCCTCTTCAAAGTACATTTCTTCTTGCTATGACTTTCAGATAAAAGTTGGCAAAGGCTACACAGTGATGGCTCAAGGGTGTTGGGACTCCCTAGCTCAGAGGTCTGCATGAATATCCCCAACAGGGAAGCTGTCCTTTCCTGTAGGCACTTGCTAGCTCTGTGTTGCTGCTGTTTCCAGACCCTTGTCCAGTAGGAGCTGGCTGCAGCCTGCCAGCAGAACATGTGGCCATGCAGGCTTGCTAACATTGCAGTGTGGACTTGACTAACATGGAGCACCCTCACAGTGTGCTAAAAGCAAGTCCAGAGGTGAGAATCTGTGTGCTGCTCTCGCTTCTGTGTGTGCCAAGCCATGGCAACTCCCATAACTTGCTGCTTCATGAATTGTGCTGTAAGGCTGGGCTCTCCCCAGAGACCTAAGGGCTTAGGCAGCCATATCCCCAATTGTATTTTGTTCTTAGGTCCATGTGAAGTCTCCAGCCTAATTTCATGCTCACCCTATAACACACTACTGTATGTACCAGGGGGAGGAGGAGCAGGAACTGCACACCACTTTGACTTTGAGGCACTGCAACAGAAGACGTGTTACATTTTCCCCTAGACCTACACTGGATAAGTCTCACGTGTACAGCTCCCAAGCATGCAATTCCAATGCTCCTTCATTTTATACTGGCCCTGTGTAATGACAGTGTTAGTAGTCAAATAATTCACTTCAAGGCAAGTTTCCTTTCCATCCTGATTAATCTGTTTGGCCTATCACAGACACTTCAATGAGAGCTGGCCTTGTGGGAGATCTATAGTGGAGGATATTACAGAAGGCTTGTCTTATATTCTCTGTTCTGC
Source organism: Galbula dea (assembly GCA_013399015.1). NCBI lineage: Eukaryota > Metazoa > Chordata > Aves > Piciformes > Galbulidae > Galbula > Galbula dea. The sequence continues at coordinate 4,306 of VWZX01004389.1, read as the reverse complement.
CACTAAGATGGGTGATTCTGGGGCAAATCTCTTATTCTCTCTGCCATACTTTTTGTGTCTTGTCTGTCCTGTAAGATCTTTGCAGTAGTAGTGACTTCACTGAAAAGGACAGATTTTCAAATGCCTCTGGAAGCTCAACAGTGCAAATTCTTTGGAAACTGGTGGTCTGCTCCTGGCCTTCTATACTACCGAGTTGCAGAGTTACTAAGGAGGTGAATGGTGTGCTCCATGGGATTGCAGATAAATAGGCATGACTAAAGGGATGAAAATGAGCGTATAGTATCTAGAACTTGTAGATTGCTTTTGTTTTGGTCTGCAAAGGCAAAGCGTGTTCAAGTATATGCCAGGAGTGAAAAAACATCACGGGGTCTTAAGCCAGACACTAGGTATTTAACAAACTTTGCCATCTCCCATAGACGTCTCAAATAACCAGTGCTACTTCAGCCACCACATAGATCAAAGTTGTGCTAGTTTCCTAGCCTTTTGCTTCTACCACTAAAATTTCAACTTTGTTATTATCTTCTTCCTATACTGAGGCAGTTTTGCTCTTTTTCTGCTGAATCTGGTGGTCGGGTAGACTCTCATGTTCTTACTAATGCGATGTGGTTGATTTATACAGTCAGTAAGTCACTGAGTTTCACCATCCTGATAAACAGCTTCATTTACTAGACTTTGTTTACAGGTCTTGAATAAATAAGACACCTTGTTCATCAAAACTCTTAACTTTATGCTTAATTTAATGCTTAACTTTATGCATGCACTGGTTGTGTCAATGGGAGTCTAGCACATGCTAAAGATAACTTTTGCTGAGATTAGCATAAGCATATGCTTGAACAATTTACTGAGATGGGGCTTTAGTTTCTTGGGTTTACATATCACAAAATTTCATTGACCTATTTTTCTTCAGTTAACTGGGACCAGAATGTGGCCCAAAGGATGAGTATAGTTTGGCTGAAATCCTTTTTCTCTTGACCTGGCTCTTATTTAGAGTCCAATAATACCTGTAAAACATATGTTGTCTTTTTCAGAATCCCCCAAATCTAGAAAAAAATTTGTTTTCCACATCAATCCTGAATCTATGCTGTGCCAACTGAACACACAACAAAAATCAAAAGAAGAGGCAGAGTGACCCTGACTAAACTGATGGGAATTCATTGCAAAAGAGGCCATTTGCTTCTGTCTGAACTGATGCAACTGTTCCAGCACTGACAGGACCCTTGTTCATTACTAGTTGAAGACTTTAAGATCATCACTGGCTCTATAAACACTGATAGTAAATAGCCACGCATACTACAGATGTAATATACATGGTGTACTTGCCTTCACAAATGGGCTTTGCATCAGCCTTACCTCTCTCACCCCAAATAATGGAGTCAATGAAGGTAAGTAGAAATGAACTCCATAATTTCACTATGTCCTCTCTACCTGCCTATACTTTTTAACCATTCAGAAATAATTTCTTCCCTGAAAGTGATTTCTGTAATCCATGAGTAATCCTTATTGCAAGAACAACGCCAACAAGGCATTGCTAAAAACTTGTCAGGGATTTTTTCTGAGGAGGATAAGAAAGAATTAGAAAACTGAGGAGAAATCAAAGGTAAATTATCTATTAGAAACCAACATTAAAAAAAGAGGTGAAAACTGATTGCACTTTTATTAGTGGCATTTGTTTTCTAGCTAGATCTCTTCCCTGCTTGGTTACAGATATCTGCTATTGTATTTGCCCCATTAACTTAAACTAATATAAATATTTTTTCTTTTTTGTCTTTTTTTTTTCTTCCCCTTTTGTTAATAGAGTATCTGGTTCAAAGCCTCAGCTAACATAGATCCATTTTCTAAGGGATAACTAGAACAATTAATATCTGGAAAATAATGAAATGGCAGCTCCTAATGATTATGAGCTGACCTCTGATTAATAATATATTTGGTTTAAAATCACAGTATAACTTTTTTTCTATAAGTAACATTATTTAATGCAGGTTGGCTTTTTAATTTTTTTTTCATCCTGCTGTAATTAATAGTAGCATGCTGTTGGATCTACTATTATGCCAGTGCTCAAACAAGCAAATCTTTTGGCTGGCAGAGAGCAGACAAAACTCATTTTATATACGGAAAACAACTAAAACTTCTTATAGAAGAAAATATTTTTGTTTTTAATTTTTTGTTTTCTTTTTTTGCGTTTTTTTGGTATTTTTTTGTTTTGTTGATTTTTTTTTTTTTAACCTCTGTGTATGTGTTTTTCTGGTGGGATTGCTGGGTGGGAGTGCCATTGCAGGACTTTTTGATCTGGGGATTCTACAACAAGCGGTCAGAGGAACTTCTGCAATTCTTGAAAATCATACATCCAGTCATTATAATGCAGTGCACGAAAAAGCCAGGACAACTGAGGGCTAGAAAGTTTTGTAAAATACTATGGGACAGCCATCATTGTAACTGTACAAAACTTGCTCTCAACATAACATAACATAAAGGCACCATTGATATCTTTCCCCATTTTTGAAATACTGTAAAAAATTGCTACATATGGCACATAACACATTTGTACATATGTATATTTAATTTATAAAAGTTTTTTTCCTCTCCTGTTTTCTATCAGCAGAATTGCTAAAATAAAATAAATTGTTTAATTTAAGGGTGGAATACTTCATTATATAAAATAAAGTTTTACATGTGAATCTATGTGTTTTATGTTTTATACAGCAATAGGGTCTTGATTAGCTAGTACATTGGACAACCTTGTTTGCAGCTCTTCTGGTGTGGAGAAGCGATTTGCTGGGTTAGTCCTGTTTTCAGCAAGCCGGTAGGTAGCAGCTGGCTCCGGACTGGTCGCAATAGGGTTTGGTATGCTCAAGAATGGTGTATCCTCTCCTATTCTTTCATCTTCGGTTTCGGTCTCAGAGCTGCTGCTCTCAGAGCTTGTGTCAGAGTCCACTTCTACCCTACTGGAAATGTGGCCATTTGGCTTTGCTCTTTTAACCCTCCGGCTTTCGGTGAGTTTCTTTGGAGGCTTCTGTGCTGGTTCGTACTCCTGTGTGGTTTCGTACTCCTCGTCCTCCACTATCCGCAGAGGACTTGGTGGCAGGCTGTTGCTCTCATGGGTGGTATTGAGGTGGAAAGAATTTACCTGCTGGAGGTGGTGCTCATACTTCTCATGTAGCTGTGGTGGGGTTGCCAGGAGCAGTGGTCTCTCCTCTTCTATGAAGGGACTCACTGCCACCGAAGGGGCAGACACAGTCAAGCTGGAAGCCGGTGGTGACATTTTTGAGGGGCAGGACTTGGGAGAAGTCGGAGTGTGGAAATCAACAGGTGACATGCGAGCTGGTGTGGTCATAGCAGAGACATACCTGAAGAAAAGAGATGGGGAAAGGTTGTGAGCTCAGGAAGTAGAGGTGAGGTGTGAACACAGCTGCTCACATGGGCTCGGAGGGAAAAAGCAGGGATGCCTTAAAATCCTCAGCCTGCTAAGACATGGCTACCAGGGAAACTTTCCGGTTGCTAAAAACTGCTGGCTTTTGGAACTCTGGGCAAAAGTGTTTGAGAGCAAGATAATGGCAAAACTCCTACGTGTGTTTGCCTCAGAAGAGCCATGCAAATTATTTGCCAGAATAACTTCCTGGAATGAATCCAAGAATGAGCTTCAGAGACTGGGGGGGCTGCCAGAAACAAAATGTGTTTGCAAGTCTTTTCTCAAAAGGAAAATGGCTGCTGCACTTCTGAAAAGACTTGACCAAAGTCTGGGGTGCTTGCAAGCAGGCAGAAGTATACAAAAGAAGGGAACTGCAGGACAGACCTCTTGAGGCTTCACCTTTTTCTGGCAAGAAAACTGCCTGAGGCTAAGGAGGAAAGCAAGGTTTGGAAAAAAAGTGTGAGAGTCTCAGGTAGTTTGAATTCAATGGAGCTTCATGAGATCACAGAATCACAGAATATTAGGAGTTGGAAGGGACCTTGAAAGATCATCTAGTCCAACCCCCCTGATGCAGCAGGATTCCCTAGACCAGGTCGCACAGAAGTGCGTCCAGATGGGTTTTGAATCCCTCCATAGAAGGAGACTCCACAACCTCTCTGGGCAGTCTGTTCCAGTGCTCTGGCAACCTCACTGGGAAAAAATTCCTACGTGTATTCAGACGGAATCTCCTAAGCTTCAGCTTACAGCCATTGCCTCTTGTCCTGTCACTGGGCTTCACTGAGAAGAGCCTGACCCCATCCTCCCGACACTCACCCTTCACATATTTAAAAGCAGACAAGAGCTCACCCCTTAGCCTCCTCTTATCCAAGCTGAAGAGACCCAGCTCCCTCAGCCTTTCCC
>VWZX01004388.1:0-43226 GCA_013399015.1 Galbula dea | reverse complement strand
TTACAAAGGCCTGTAGTGAAAGGACAAGGGTAATGGTTTTAAATTAGAGAAGAGTACATTTGAGTAGATTTAGATCAGATATTAGGAAAAAGTTCCCTACCATGAGGGTAGTGGAACACTGGAACAGGTTGCCCAGGGAGGTTGTTAAGGCCCTGTTCCTGGAGGAATTCAAACTGAGGCTGGACAAGGTTCTGAGCAACCTGATTTAGTTGGGGATGTCCCTGCTCACTATAGGGGGGTTGGGCTAGATGATCTCTGGAAGTCCCTTCCAACCCAGGTGATTCTATGATTCTATGAACTCAGAGAATCACAGAAGGGTATGGGTTGGAAAGGACCTCTAGAGATCCCCTAAACCAACTCCCCTGCTAAAGCATGTTCACTTACAGCAGGTTGCACAGGATCACATTCAAACAGATTTTGAAAATCTCCTAAGGAGATGCCAAAACCCCTCTGAGGAGGCTGTTCCAGTGCTCCACTACCCTTGAAAGAGAGAAGTTTTTCCTTATGCTGCCTCTTGTCTAGCCACCGTCTTTGGTCAAAGAGCCAACATGTTTCAAGTAGCAAAACTCAATGCCCCTTCCTTAACTGATCAAATCTTGAACTGGATCTGGCCAAGGGCAAAATCATCAGGGCTTCAAGAGGCAGTAGGGGATAGGGAATCCAGAGTTGACACTGGCTGGCATGATAAGGCACAGACACACTGAGCAGCAGCTCAGTACACGCACACGGACAGGAAGGTTCAGAGCCACCCCTTGCCTCTTGGTTGTCCCGACATCACAAGCTGCTCATAGGCACTCAGCATTGAACTCATTGGTGTGTGCTTGCAGCTCCTGATCCGTGCGTGGCCCTTGCCACTGCGTCCTGGGATAGGCAGTTGTGTTCCCCTTCCCACTCCATGCATGCCCTGCTAGACTCTGTCAGCCAGTATTCATTGCCTGGGAGGTAACTTGATTGTGCCCAAGGCAGAGAAAGAGAGGTGACTTGCATGTGAAGAAATGAGTGGCAGGAGCAGAGTCTGAGATAATAATCCTAGATTATCCAAGATAAATATCCAAGACAAGCATTAGGCCAAGAAGCTGGCTGCCTTCCTGGCTGTCAGCCTGGGTACTGGCCAAGAACTTTGCCTTAGCCTCAGCAAATGTTGTATTTTAATCTTCTTTTGACCTGCTTTCTTTTCTTCTCCTGCTCTGCTATGGCCTCCCAACTTTTATAAAAACTCTTCACACTTTTTTTTTACTATCTCTTGCTTACTGTTGGCATGGATAGGAGTTGTGTCAGGCTGTTTTAGCATTTTTTTTTTAAAAAAACCCAAAGCCCATGAGCAACTACATTCTTCTGACTGTGATGACAAAATGCTTTAATTTCTTCCAACTCTCAAATGAAACCTGGAAGGCTTACTAATTAAACAGCTCTGCCCCAAACTGATCCTTCTTACAGCAATGCTTCCCTCGGGTAAACTCAACCACCAAGGTTGTTACAAATTAGGAACAATACTTTATTAGTTAAACAATTCCTGCCTGACAACTGCTGCAATATTTAAGGAGTACTTGGAGTCCAAAAGTAGTTTGGATGATAGCTGAAAGCCACTTGTTCCTACAGATGCACCTTAGATACTGCAAACATTTCTGCCCCACCTCTGAGCTCTGAGCAAAAGGACCTAAACCAGTTTCACCGTGTTTCCCTGCACCACACAATATCTGTTGTTGGTATGGAATTTCTGCTCAAGCAGGGCTGGATGATTAGAAAGACGGGTATTCAGCATGGCCAATGCAGGACAGCGCTGCTGGCAGTTTGTCTGCAAATCCATCTTGAGAAAGCTCTGCTCTCTGCCTCACAGTTGCTCTTCCCACAAGGTTTGGGTTCAGCCACCTTTAGTCCCCCAGTCTCCATGTTCCCCAGGCTCTTGCAGCTAGTGTGTAGCAGTTGGGTAGTGTGTTCCTAGAGGACCCTCAAAATCTAGAGACAACAGCAATAGGCACAGAAAATCTCTACCAGGATTGCAATTCATGGAAATAAATACAGCTTTCTGTTTTGGGGTAAGGGGATGCTTTCGCCCTGCGTCAGAGAATTCAGTCTGTGGAACTAGGGAGAGCTCCAGGACCCAAATCACCAGGACAAAGACATAGGGATTCCTGCAGTGGTTGGCACAAGCACAGGGACCTCTGTACAGATGTGCCCTTGACACAAATGCCTAGGTGGCAGAACCCCTGCCCCAGCTTCCTCTCAACAACAAATGCACCTTTTCCTATGTGCCACTAAATGATTTTGGAGGCGAAATCTCACAGAATTTTAGGTATTGTTTGAAGCTTTTACTGTGTGCCTTAGTGAAACTCACTTCTGAAAATGCCACCTGAGTGGTCTTGAGAAGCTATATTGGCACATGTGCTCTGCCATGTGTTCATAAATGAGGCTGTGCTAACATCATTGACAGCAAAACTCAGAATATTAAATAAAGATCCTGAAGTGTTTTACAAACATGACTCAATTAAGCTGCAGATAAACTCTGTAATTATTTAAAGAGCTCCTGGATCTCTCCTCCTCATTCAAGGAAATGAGGAGAGGAATGAACCAAGGTCTGATGAGAACCTGGGAGTCCTTACACTCTGTATTTCCACTTATCCATGGCACCATCTTTAACTAAGTGACAAGCCAGAAGAAATTTAGAATGGCTGAAATCCCACCGGGGTGAAGCTAGCTCAGTCTCTTTTGGTGAGTCCTATCTTGGAAGCCCAGCAAGAGCCAAGGAATCTGCAGAATATGAAGCAGAGAGAAAAACATCTATTTTTAGGGTAAGAATGGGGTTTGGAATGACATGTGGCTATCAAGAGCTCTCTCAAAAAAGGTGATTAGTCTGCTAGTCATACCTGTCAAAAGCTGTCCCAGTTGTGTGGGAAGGGGGTGGAGAAGCTTCACAGACAAACCTGGGTGTGAAACTGAAGGGCAGTAGGACCTGGATGAGCCCCGTGGTTGCCCTGTTCCATTGGCACCCTCAGTTCTGCCAGACTTCAGCAAAAAAGCACCTTCCCATCTCCAGAGGAGTTGAAAGAATCAAGCAGATGCTGTGGTTGATGTTAAGGCCTCAACATCCAGAAGCACTGGCCATGGCTTGTCCTCCAGCATGTCAGACAGGTTTCCCCACTAAGCTCTGCAGTAATCAAGTGCCAGAGAGACTGGGGTACCCAGACGCTGAGCCAGGCACAGAGATGTTTATCTGTCTGCAAGGAGACAGCTCAGATGCGAAGACTCCTCTGCACGATTTTGGACCCTTTCTACTTACAAAAATCTATGGATATTCTAAAACTGTTAACTTGGCTCTGAGGACTTCCAGAAAAGAGGAAGATGTAATTTTACAGAGGAAAGCTGACTGCACAGAGTAAAGGTTTGTTGACTTGGTCTTCAAAAGAGACAGGATCAGTACTCTAGAAGTACATCTGACTCCCCACTGTGAGAAGATACTCTTGCCAACACATCTGGAGGCTTGTTGATAACTAATAGCATGAAGGCTGGTGCTGACACAGGTGGAAGGTGGACAGGAGGACACAGTGCATGTTCTGCCAGGGCTTCACTTCCCGCTGTTAAAGCATCACCTTGCAGCAGGTAAACCTACTCACCACAGTGTCCCTAACACCAGCATTTTGTGATGCCACTTCACCCAAGTGGATTTAGCAACCCACTTCCCTTGTCCACTGGTGGCATAGAAAATTCAGTGAGCTGGCTGGGCTATATCTGCCACCTTGCTACCACACTGCATATCATCTATTTGAAAATCTCAGCTTTTTCAGAGAATAGCTGCCTGTATCCAGGGGACCTGCACACACCACCAACCATGTCTGAACCTCTATCCTTATTGGCTGTGTGTGCAAGAAATGTTTAGTTTGATATTTTGTGTCCCTTCAAACCTAATGAAGCAAGCAAAAGACAGCTTAATAACACAAGAGCAGATGAGTCTATTTCCATCCCATTTATACATTGCCTGGGAAATGGTACCCATTGGTTTAAGGTCAGCAATAAGTGATTGAGCCATCCCAAAATCACAGTTCAAACTGCTTCGTCCACAACATGCAACTTGCCTCTAAACGAAAGTTGGCAAAGGGAGATGACACCATTCATACCTAGATAGACGGCTGTTGCTGGCTCCTATGGGTGAGAGACATTTGAATTCATCCCAACCATGAGCACAGTATTCCTGGGTGCTGCTCAGCCCACAGCTGGGGTGTGGAGGAGAGCAGCCATGTTTTTATATGTGTGACCCATTTCCACTGCTGAATAATTCTGCACGCAGGTTCTATGGCAGACATGGTGCTTGCCCATGCCCAGGAAAGACTCATAAAGCAACTAGGAAACTTGCCCTGAGCCAAGCTGATGGCAGTCCTTGGAGCTTATATGGTCTCAGGATGCAGTTTTGATGGAAATAGAAAAGCATAAAGTATGTGAGACATTCTCTACATCTCCTGGGCCCATTCCCAAACAGACTGCCACACTACTGTTTTCCATGCCCTCTCAGCAAAGGGAAGATTCACATTTGCAGTGATGTTTGTCTGGAAGAACTTCTAAAAAAATCACTCAGAATATTTTGGACTCATGCCACTGTGCTTAGTTCCTGGCCAAAAACCCTGCCTAATGCAGTGGGTTAGTAGAGTATATAAAACTTTTGGTGAATGTAAATAAAAGATGATCTTCTTGAGAGATTGCTTTCTTGGATCAGTTCTAAAAGGCCTGAAACTCAAGAAGCTCTGCTAAAGAAGAGACAACTGGATATGGGAATTACATGGGCTCAGGAAGGATACTGCATTTACGGCCATGCAGCTCATAGCTGGATGAAGGCCAGAAAGTCCATGTGGAAGAGGTCATTATCCTTCACAAACGGCCTTCGTGGCTAGGTGGGAAAAGGAGTTTCACCAACTCACAGAGGCACACGCATGTCCTTGATGTCACTTGAGACAAGGATCTCAAGTCTCTTCACTAATTAAAGACAGTGCTTGCTCATTTTCAGGAGAGATTACATAGTGGTCAAAGGACAGGCTCTGACTGTTCTGGAATTGCAAGAAGACAAGCAACATAGACTCTGTGGAAGGACTCAGGAAGGAGCTGGAACGTCCTTTACTTGGTTTCAAGTAGTTTTGCAAATAAACCCCAAAACTCAGAAAAGACGTGCATTTCTGAGAAACAAATTAACCTCTGCAGAGCTTCTGGTGTTGTCTGGATCATGGTGAGAAGGTGCCCACAAACAGCAAGTCCCCTGCCCACCAAGTCTCTGCTTCTGCCCAGGAGCAAACTGAACCTTCTTACTCATACAGCAACAGAAGCAGGGATCCAACACTACCCAAAAGGCTTGAGGTAATCTTAAGTACCTTAATAGAGAGAACAGCTTTGCCAGCATCATTGCACAGAAGGAGAGGACAGAAAGTGATAAGGCACAAAGAGATCTGCTGTGGTTTGGTACCTCCAATAGGGGAATGCAGATGATCCTTACCTTGGGCATCCTGCGCAAATTGGGAGAGAGCTTCAAGGTGGTAATGTCGCCTCCTTCATCTCCAATGATGACAATGGGGGAGACAGGGTTAAACTGGATATGGGTTGGTTTATTTTTCTTTTTGGCCACCACTACCTGAGTGCAGAGAGCTTCATACTTGTTAACGCTCAGATCAAACACATGGGCCTGGAGGAAAAAAAGGCAAAGAACACAAAAGGGATTAATTAATCAGCCAGGAACATCCCTCATCGGCAGAACAATGGCTGGAGAATTGTGAGAGAAAAGGTCCCATAGAGAGGCAGCCTCAGCACACAATTACCACTTGCAATAAGAGCCTTTGTTCTCTTTTAAGCAATCAGTGTACAGAAGCTGCCTACTGCTTTTGAGGGACAGTCCCTCTCCTGCAAAGACTCATGGAGTGAGGATCAGTTCCCTTCTGTGGGTGCAAGCTCTCTCCAAGACCCTTGGTAAGGATCCAGCTGTTCTGGGCTAGAGAACGATCAGAGCTAGCATCAGTAAACCCACAGGTCTTAATCTCCCTTCGCAGTGCTGCAAATAATGAGACAACTAGGTGTTAAATCAGAGTTTAACACAGATTGATGCACAAAGCAGGGAATGTTGTCAGAAACATTTATTACCCCTTATTGCAGAGCTTTCCAGCATTTCCAGCTTAATAATAACATTGAAAGACTTGAACCAGTAATTAATAGGGAAATGATGGGAAGATGGACATTATGATTAAGCATGTACCATGGGACAAAGCCCACGAAGCACAGGCAAATGCATAGCACAGGACAGCTTGGTGCCGTCAGCCCACTCTAGTCCAACTGCTTTAGATGCTATACCTGCACAAAGATCCTTCCATCAAATATCAAATGTCAAAAGAAGTGCCAGGTAAAGAATGGCCAAACAGGAAAGGTGATGATGGAGGGACACAGACCGAACGCCCATCCGGCCAGATTCCCACTGGCACAGACCTCACACCTACGGCACTGATACAGCAGTGACACACACCTGCCACATCACCAACTGCATGATAATTCATATTTCAACATGACTACAGAGAGAACAGTGATAGTTACGTGAGAGAATGTGATAATTCAACATTATCTCCCAATAACTGCAATTAGCTCCTGTCATTGTTAAAGCAAAGGCTAATAAAACATGACATCCCTCTCTTTCCTGATATTGAAGAGAGCAGTCTCCAGCATGCTGGATGGCCCCCTTGTACCCACCATGGAGACTTCCAGCCTTATATTTCTTTTCCCTTTTCTGTCTTCAGAAATTCAGGAAGGGAGTATTTTATGCTAACAACTACAGTGGGAATATGGGAGAAATTAGGACTGAACTACTTGTACATTTCCTGCCAGCTGTGTCTTGTTTACCATCAGTTAAGAGACAGATGAGACACATTATTTCAACATTATTCTACAATTTGAATCTGGGAATTACCTGACATCAGACAGTGTTACCTTATAAAAGCTTATTCCAAAAAGTGTAGAAGGTTTGTATTAAACTAGTACATCTGTTCTCCACCACACATCAAGTTGGTGAATTTTATTTGAATCCATATATAGCAAAGAGCTGGGCAATGCGCAAGCACATGTCCCATGCAGCCTTATGAGCCATTATGTCTTCATAGGACTCAACATCTAGTCCTTGGTCTGAGCAGGAGAGACAGACAAATGTTTTACAGATGCATACAACAAGAAGAGGAAGGCTCCCTCCAGACTGAAATAAAATAAGACCTTTCTACATTGGGAAGAGCTTGAGAAGTGGGCATATTTTGAATAAATCTATGACAGTATGGATGGCATGGAGGGAATCCAAAGCATCAGCCACAGATGAGGATCTGCAGTTTGGAGTAATTTCCCAGTCAGCAGAAGCATAAATGGAAAAAAAGATTTCATTTTTGTCTGCTCAAAATCTCAGATGCCAGCATTAATTTCTGAATCTAGACCTGACACTTGTGGTCCCACAGTCCAGCCAAGGTAATCCAAATTTCCTACTTATAGGCATAAATAAAGGTGGCTGTCCTGATTTGCACTTTATGCCTGTTGTCTTACTATCTCTGAAAAGGAATAAGCTCTCTTTCAATCATATCAGCCCCTTGTGATCCACACTCACTGATGATTTAATTGTTTGTCTTCACAGAACACCTTTTTTTTAATGATTTAATTATTTATTTAAGGGCATGATTCACCACCCTGCATCCTCCCCAATGCACAAGTTCAATGCTTAGTAACCTAAGAGCCTGGGAAATGCTTGCCTCAGCATCAATTAATCTAGGGTTAAAAAAGCAACATGGAATTAATGGACAGGTTTCTTTTTGGCAGACAGGTCTGTACTTCTGTTCTATAAGGCTGTCAATGTACCAGCACACCCTACCAAACCTGGCATCAGAGAAAGCATGTCTGAAGGCTCCTTGCTGAAGTGTTGAGCAATACAAATTACTCTGGGTGAGGCTGTTTTTCAAAAACATCGCTGACAGCCCAGACAAGCACAGTGCCTGGGACAAGAAACCAAAACCATCAGCAATGTGGAGAAGGTCAAAAGCACACTAGTTTATGAATGTTCTTATACTAAAGCTCCTCTTTTATGAGCTTCTAAACAAACAGGCTTGTTTTCCTTTGCCAAGGGAATCATGGAAAAGAATAAACTCTTTCAGTTCTTCAGCTGGAAACATCAGCCTCATATTAGCTGTCAGATGCTCCAGATGGAGGGGTGGGCCATAGGCATTAGGAAAGACTTCAGAGGCTTTGATTTAGAGGCTTGCAAGGCACAGGCTCTCCCAGGAGAGAGGGAAATGGGGTTGGATCAACATTCTTATTGGTGCTCTGGGAGTAACCCAGAAGTGACACAGGGATTCCCACAACACTTAAGGCAGGGCTTTAAAGCAGCAGAGTTGCTTGTGACCAGCACCATCCGTAGACCTGCATGGGGCTTGGGGATGTGTTTTCAGCCCGAAGAATGGCAGGCTGAAAACCTGCAGCTCTTTGTTGAGATTCTACAGGGCATGGAAGGAGGGGCTGACTACATGGGAAGAGTACAACACTGCTGTTAGAGGTTGTAGGGAGGCAACAAGGAAAGCTAAGGCCTCTCTGGAATTAAACTTTGCAAGGGAGGTCAAGGATAATCAGAAGGGCTTCTTCAAATACATTGCCCAAAAGACAAATACTAGAGGCAATGTAGGCCCCTTGCTGAATGAGGTGGGTGCCTTGGTGACAGAAGATACAAAGAAGGTGGAATTACTGAATGCCTTCTTTGTCTCTGTCTATACTGTTAGAGACTGTCTTCAGGAGCCTCAGACCCCTGAGCCCCCAGACGATGTTAGGATACTGGAGGAGTTTTCCTTAGTTGAGGACGACTGGGTTAGGGAACAGCTAAGCCATCTGGACTTCCATAAATCCGTCAGACCTGATGGGATGCACCCACGGGTGCTGAAGGAGCTGGCAGATGTCATTGCCAGGCCCCTCTCCATCATCTTTAATAAGCCTTGGGGAACAGGAGAGGTGCTTCGGGATTGGAGGAAGCCAAATGTCACTCCAGTCTTCAAAAAGGGTAAGAAGGAGGAGCCGGGTAACTATAGGCCAGTCAGCCTCACCTCCATCCCAGGAAAGGTGATGGAACACTTTATCCTCGACTCTGTCTCTAGGCATTTCAAGGATAAGGGAGTCATTGGGAGCAGTAAGCATGGCTTTACCAAGGGGAAGTCATGTTTGACCAACCTGATAGCCTTTTATGAGGACATAACTGGGTGGATAGATAAGGGTAGGGCAGTGGATGTGCTTTATCTTGATTTCAGTAAAGCATTTGACACTGTCTACAACAGCATCCTTGCAGCTAAGCTGAGGAAGGGCGGTCTGGCTGATTGGGTAGTGAGGTGGATTGTAAACTGGTTGAAGGACAGAAGTCAGAGTGTTGTGGTCAATGGTATGGAGTCTAGTTGCAGGCCTGAGTCTAGTGGAGTCCCTCAGGGGTCGGTACAGGGACCAGTACTTTTCAGTCTATTCATTAACGACCTCTGTGAGGGAACAGAGTGCACTGTCAGCAAGTTTGCTGATGATCCAAAGCTGGGTGGAGCGGCTGACGCACTGGAGGGTTGTGCTGCCATTCCGCGAGACTTAGACTGAAGGGGAAAGGGATCTGGGGGTCCTGGTGGATGGAAGGATGACCATGATCCAGCAGTGTGCTCTTATGGCCAGGAGGGCCAATGGGCTTCTGGGGTGTTTTAAAAGGGGTGTGGCTAGTAGGTCAAGAGAGGTTCTTCTTCCACTTTACTCTACCCTGGTGAGGCTGCAGCTGGAATATTGTGTCCAGTTCAGGGCCCCTCAGTTTAAGAAGGATAGTGAACTTTTGGAGAGAGTCCAGTGCAGAGCCACAAAGATGATGAAGGGGCTGTAACATCTTCCTTCTGTGGAAAGGCTGAGGGAGCTGGGTCTCCTTAGCTTGGAGAAGAGGAGGCTAAGGGGTGACCTCATCTATGCTTTTAAATATGTGAAGGGTGGGTGTCAAGAGGATGGGGTCAGGCTCTTCTCAGTGAAGCCCAGTGACAGGACAAGAGGCAATGGCTATAAGATGGAGCATAGGAGATTCCATGTGAATACACGTAGAAAATTTTTCCCAGTGAGGCAGATGGAGCACTGGAACAGACTGCCCAGAGAGGTTGTGGAGTCTCCTTCTATGGAGGTATTCAAAACCCGTCTGGATGCACTTCTGTGTGACCTGGTGTAGGGAATCCTGCTGTGGCAGGGGGTTGGACTAGATGATCTTTCTAGGTCCCTTCCAACTCCTAATATTCTGTGATTCTGTGATCATGGTCCCACTAGCTGCCCTGGTGGCTCAGCTCCCAGTATTAAGGACTGTGGAGTAGGATCGAATTGGATCTCCAGTCCCAGAGACTCACCAACAGCTTCTGTCCATCCCCCAGAGGCCTCTGTCCCTAAAGATTACAGATCACTGCTTACACACAAAGACATCCTCCCAAGTCCTGTAAGATGAATCTCTCTGAGTGTATGATATTCACAATCTTTTCTGCAAAGAAGAAAAGAAGAGTTATGGTTGTTGGAGACTCACTCCTAAAGGCAACAGAGGGTCCAATATTCAGAGTTGACTCTTATCACAGGGAGGTCTGCAGCCTTCCTAGAGCCTGAATTAGGGATATTACTAGGGAACTTCCCAACATGCTATGGTCATCAAACTTTTATCCATTACTGATCTTTCAGACAGGTGGAGAGGAAGCTGCATCCTGTAGTCTGAGGGGAATGAAGAGAGATTCAAGGCCTTGGGACGGTTGGTAAAAGGGTCTGGGGCAGAAGTTATTTTCTCTTCCGTACTTCCAGTACCTGACCATGATATGTAATGGAGTAGAAGAATTCAGTCCATAAGTACAGAGACTGGTGCTACTGGCAGGGTTTTGGGTTCCTTGGTTGTGGCTAGTATTACAAGATACCAGGCCAGATGATAGGAGGTGGGAAAGGCTTATCTTCCAGGGGAAAAAGGATTCTAGGACAAGAACTAGCAGGGCTCATCCATAGAGCTTTAAACTAGATTTGAAGGGGGATGGGATTGTTGCCAAGTCTGCACCAGTGGGGCAGTGTTCTAGTACTACTACTAATACAGACCGGAAGGTCTCCCATCCCCTAGGGTAGAATTGGCATGCTCAGCTCCCTCCCTCAAATGCCTGTATACCGATGCACACAGCATGGGGAAGAAACAGGAGGAGTTAGAAATCCATGTGAGGTCAAGGGGTTATGATCTGGTGGCAATTACAGAGAGATAGTGGGACAGCTCTCATGACTGGAATGTGGTCATGGATGGCTATGTCCTTTTTAGGACAGACAGGTCTACAAGGCATGGTGGGGGAGTTGCTGTTTAGGTGAGAGAGCAACTAGAATGTATTGAGTTCTGACCAAGGGTGAATGAGAGGCCAGTTAAGAGGTTATTCACTGCAAATTAAGGGGCAAGCTAGCGTAGGTGATACTGTTGTGGGTGTTTATTACAGGCCACCTGATCAGGATGAAGAAGTTGATGAGGCTTTCTCCAGGCAGCTGACAGTGGTCTCGCAATCACAGGCCCTGACTTTTCTGGGGGATTTTAACTTCCCAGATATTAGCTGGAAAGCCTGCTCAGCCAGCCATTCACACTCTAGGAGGTTCTTCCAGTCCATGGAGGATTGCTTCTTGATGCAAACGGTACTTGAGCCCACTAGGAGGGGAGCGCTGGTAGACCTGATACTAACAAGGAAGGGCTGGTTGAAAAGGTACAGGCTGAGGGTAACCTTGGCTGCAGCAGATCGTAGGGTTCAGGATCTTGTGTTGTAGAAGCAGAATACCTAGTAGAATCGCAACCCTGGACTTCAGTAGGGACAATTTTGATCTTCTCAAAAAATTGGTAGGGGAAATCTCATGAGAAGTATTAGAAGATAAAGGGGCCCAAGAGAGTTGGTTAATATTCAAGGACCACTTCTTCCAAGCTCAAGATCACAGCATCCCAACACATCGAAAATCAAGAAACAGAGCCAGGAGACCGGCACAGTTTAAGTAGGGAACTGCTGGGCAAGCTCAAGTGGAAGAAGATAGTCTACAGGTCATGGAAGGAGGCGCTGGCCACACGGGAAGAGTGCAAGATTGTTGTCAGAGGTTGTAGGGAGGTGACTAGGAAAGCAAAGACCTGTCTGGAATTAAACCTTGCAAAAGAGGTCAAGGACAAAATGAAGGTCTTCTTCAAATACATTGCAGGAAAAACTAAGACTAGAGGAAATGGTGGAGTTACTGAATGCCTTCTTTGTCCCTTTCTATACAGGGGAGGTGCCTGGGGACTGGAGGAAGGCAAATGTCACTCCAGTCTTCAAAAAGGACAAGAAAGAGGAGCCAGGTAACTCTAGAGGGGTCCGCCTCACCTCCATCCCAGGAAAGGTGATGGAACACTTTATCCTCGACTCTGTCTCTAGGCATATCATGGATAAGGGTGTCATTAGGAGCAGTCAGCATGGGTTTACCAAGGGAAAGTCATGTTTGACCTACCTGATAGCCTTTTATGAGGACATAACTGGGTGGATAGATGATGGTAGAGCAGTGGATGTGCTTTATCTTGATTTCAGTAAAGCGTTTGACACTGTCTTCTCAGAAACCTTGCAGCTAAACTGAGCAAGTGTAGTCTTGCTGATTGGGTAGTGAGATGGACTGTGAACTGGTTGAAGGACAGAAGTCAGAGAGTTCTGGTCAATGGTATGGAGTCTAGTTGCAGGCCTGTGTCTAGTGGAGTCCCTCAGGGGTCAGTACTGGGACCAGTACTTTTCAATCTATTCATTAACAACCTGGATGAGGGAACAGAGTCCACTGTCATCAAGATTACTGATGATCCAAAGCTGGGTGGAATGGCTGACACACTGGAGGGTTGTGCTGCCATTCAGTGTGAGTTAGAAAGGCTGGAGAGTTGGGCAGGGAGAAAGTGAATTAAACTCTGTAAGGCCAAGTGTCAAGTTTTGCACCTGGGAAAGACCAACCCAATAGATCAGTACAGACTGGGGACTCAGCTGTTGGCGAGCAGTGAAGGGGAAAGGGACCTGGGGGTTTTGGTAGATGGAAGAATGACAATGAGCCAGCAGTGTGGTCTTATAGCCAGGAGGGCCAATGGGATTCTGGGGTGGATTGGAAGGGGTGTGTTTAGTAGGTCGAGAGAGGTTCTTCTCCCCCTTTACTCTACCCTGGTGAGGCAGCATCTGGAATATTGTGTCCAATTCAGGGCCCCTCAGTTTAAGAAGGATAGTGGACTGCTTGAAAGGGTCCAGCACAGAGCCACAGAGTTGATTAAGGGGGTTGGACATCTTCCTTCTGAGGAAAGGCTGAGGCAGCTGGGTCTCTTTAGCTTGGAGAAGAGGGGGACTAAGGAGTGACCTCATCTATGCTTTTAAATATGTGAAGGGTGTGTGTCGGGAGGATGGGGTCAGGCTCTTCTCAGTGAAGCCCAGTGACATGACCAGGGGCATAGGAGGTTCCATGTGAATACAAGAAAAAATATTGTCTCAGTGAGGGTGCCAGAGCACTGGAACACACTGCCAAGAGAGGTTGTGGAGTCTCCTTCTTTGGAGATATTCAAAACCCGTCTGGATGCACTCCTGTGAGTCCTGGTCTAGGGAATCCTGCTGTGGCAGGGGGGTTGGACTAGATAATCTTCTGAGGTCCCTTCGAATTCCTAATATTCTGTGATTCTGTGACCTAAAGAAGTGCAATTGTTATCTACAGAAGTGCCGTTCAACCCCATGTGTGATTTGAGTGTCAGACTCAAGGCGAGGATAAGCAGAGACACATCCCAAACCTCTCCATGTACGTCAAGTGCCTCTGCAGGGCAAGCTTCTCCTCACAGCAGCATGAGCAGCATTCAGATGAGATCTCTCACCCAGACACTGTCAAGCAGCAAGTACAAAAGGGCATTTTCTATGAGGGCTGATATTTGTGTAACTTCCTACCTGTGGCAGACAAACATATTTACATATTCGTGGACATACAACATGCAACATTGTCCTGGGCTCCTACAGCTCAAAGGGTGGGCCTGCTTCCACCCATCCAGCCCCCAGTGTCTCAGTACAATAGTATCACCCAGATTTTCACCCCTAACAACAGAGCAAGGCAATGAGGCTTGTCAGAATGTGACACTTGAAAGTTCAATGAATCCATGGGAAACACAGTAACTTGCTGAGACTCCCTGAAGAGGAAAGTGTAACTTCTATAAGAAGACAGAATACAGTACGTGGTGCCCCGTGCTGGCACACCAGCTTGAGTCTTAATGATACTGAGAACTGTGTAGGTACAAAAAGCACGTCAAAGCAGTATCCTCGTCAGTGCCTACAAACCAGTGAGGGTTCTCCTGTTAACAGCCCTCCCTTTCCTGCCAGCTCTGCATGCCACTTCTCATGCTGCCTAGGCTGGTTCCAGCACTTCCCTCCCTGTAGGTGCTGAGACCTAGGGCCACCACACTTGCCCACCCACAGTCATCCAGTAGCAATTTAGAAGCTACACAGTTGAGGTTTCAAAGCTATGGTTTTCAGACAGCAAAAAGTGTTTCCACTGTAGTGCATATGTCCAGAGAGGGAGATGAACACTCCTGACAATAAACTTGCTTTTATCAGATGCATTCTGCAGATGCTGTAGAAGCAAAACAGAGACCTGCTGCTGGCAGATCACAGCAGACACTTTCACTGTTCCTGCTAACAAGCATTCAGATAATGGGAAAGGGCATTTCAGTTCTTTTGTTACAGAGTCTATAATCCTTATGTGGCTGCTCCCTTAGGGAGACAAATCAGACTCCAAGAAGATGAAACCTGGAAAGAGGCACAGAGAGAGAAGTAAAAGAAATCTGAAAATATCTGAAATAGGAAAGTGTAAGAACTCCCCTCTGTTCCCCCCAGTTTAACTGTATATCCCCAGGGAGAAAAAAGCATGGAGCAGTAACCAATTACTCCAATAGCTATTTTATTTACATTCCCTGTAAACCTGTGCATTCACCCTAAGGAATTCCAGGAGGACATGTACCACCCTCCAAATGAAGCCCAAACTGTTGAGCTAAATTCCTTGCAGCATAGGGATTTATGAGCTGGCATCAACCATCAAAAGAAACCTAGACTCACAATTTCAAAGTTCTGGACAGTCTGAAGGTAGATATGCCAGGCAGATACTCAAATCAAACTTCTCACGAATCATGGAAGGGCAGTATGTCTGGTAAGTTAGTAGTCCCTGAAAAGGAGCATTGAATCTAAGCAGAAGCCCAGTTATCTTTGAGATGGGATCAGGGGAATCCTGCAGTCTCCATCTGATGCTTTTTATTTAACAAGAGCATTTTAAAATTACCATCAGGGTTACAACAGAGCCACCATGCTTGATGTACAGATGTGGCATTAAGGCTTAGTTTTCTGTCAGGGAAGGCCAGGTCAGAGCCTTTTCCATTAACATGACAACAGGCAATAATGGATCTAACTCTGCAGTATTAGAGTTGCAGAGAATATTTCACATAAATGAGTTGCTTCAATGCCTGACTCTAAAACAACGAGGGAAGAAACCAAGCTCAGATGCATCCAGACCAACAGCTCCTTTGTCTTTGAATCATACAAACGTATTCCATCTCCCAACTGCTTGGAACTCCCACTGAGTTCCCCACTGAGGCTCTGCATGGCTGATCTGTAAGCATGACACAGTGTATATCTAAGGCTATCACCATAATTCCAGCAACAAAACAGGTTAAGACTTTTGAGCATCTATTTTCTCCCTATATACTGTGCAAACTGCATTTACAACCTGAAAGTCAGCCCAGGCTGTCATCTGCTCAGTAGCTGTGAGGTGACATGGACCCTTCTGTCCTTTACTCTGCTGTCCCCCCCCTGCTCTGCCACACAGCAACCTGGCAAGCCCAGGGAAAGAAATGTCAGGGGATCGGGGATGGGGATGGGGGGGGGCGGAGCCGGACCCTCCAAACAACACCACCCAAAAGCAACCAACTTCTCTACCAGCGGAACAAACTACTTGACTTTCACAGTCCATGAAGAAGAGAGCTGAAGAGCTACTTTGGCTTATGCTGCCTTTATTGCATGCTTCAAACGCACACTGGCTCTGCAGTTACAGCAGCCTTTGCTGTCCTTTTCTTCCAGGCTTACAAACTTTCATTCCTGGACTATGCTAACATCTTCAAAAACAACCTGATGGCAACCAGAACCAAGAATGAGGAGAAATATATATGTATGTAAGAACAAGGCAGATGTACCTGGTAACTTGGCAACAAAGAATAAAATCAGTGCAACAGCAAAACTTGAGGGATAATTTGATGTCATGCTGCCCTTTACCAACTGACATCGCTTTTACTGCTTGTCTTTCACTGTCCTTGTGATGGATTTACCTCATTTTCTTGACTGAATCATGATAACTCACCCATTTGCAGATTCCACAAATTATCCATAAATCCATGGGACCTGATGGGATGCACCCACGGATGGTGACGGAGCTGGCAGAAGTCATTGCCAAGCCACTCTCCATCACCTTTGGTAAGTCATTTTTGGAGAGGTGCCTGGGGATTGGAGGAAGGCAAATGTCACTCCAGTCTTCAAAAAGAGTAAGAAGGAGGAGCCAGGTAACTATAGACCAGACAGCCTCACCTCCATTCCAGGAAAGGTGATGGAACACTCTATCCTCCACTCTGTCTCTAGGCATATCAAGGATAAGGGTGTCATTAGGAGCAGTCAGCATGGGTTTACTAAGCGGAAGTCATGCTTGACCAATCTGGTAGCCTTTTATGAGGACATAACTGGGTGGATAGATGATGGTAGAGCAGTGGATGTGCTTTATCTAGATTTCAGTAAAGCATTTGACACTGTCTCCAACAGCATCCCTGCAGCTAAACTGAGGAAGTGTGGTCTGACTGATTGGGTAGTGAGGTGGGTTGTGAACTGGTTGAAGAACAGAAATCAGAGAGCCGTGGTCAATGGAATGGAGTCTAGTTGGAGGCCTGTGTCTAGTAGAGTCCCTCAGGGGTCAGTACTGGGACCAGTACTTTTCAATCTATTCATTAACGACCTGGATGAGGGAACAGAGTCCACTGTCATCAAGATTACTGATGATGCAAAGCTGGGTGGAATGGCTGACACACTGGAGGGTTGTGCTGCCATTCAGCAAGACTTAGAGATGCAGGAGAGTTGGGCAGGGAGAAATCGAATGAAATTCTTTAAGGCCAAGTGTCAAGTTTTGCATCTAGGAAAGACCAACCCCACAGATCAGTATAGATTGGNATGAGGAAAGGCTGAGGGAGCTGGGTCTCTTTAGCTTGGAGAAGAGGGGACTGAAGGGTGACCTCATCTCTGCTTTTAAATATGTGAAGGGTGGGTGTCAGGAGGATGGGGTCAGGCTCTTCTCAGTGAAGCCCAGTGACAGGACAAGCAGCAATGGCTGTAAGCTGAATCATAGGAGGTTCCATGTGAATACATGTAGATATTTTTTCACAGTGAGGGTGCCAGAGCAGTGTAACAGACTGCCAAGAGAGTTCGTGGAGTCTCCTTCTATGGAGATATTCAAAACCCGTCTGGATGCACTTCTGTGTGACCTGGTCTAGGGAATCCTGCTGTGGCAGGGGGGTTGGACTAGATCATCTTTCGAGGCCTCCTCCAGCTCCTAACATTCTGTGATTCTGTGATTTGTTTCAAAGTCTCAGGTAATATATTTAACAAGTGGGTGGGCCACCCCAAGCTCTTGTCTAGCACCAAGACAGCTGCTGGAGCATCCTAAATGCACTAAAGGCATCCTAAAGGCAGGCAGAGCAGCTCCGCTTGCATCAAAGGCAAGCTGCCATGCAGTGAAGGCCATAATTTGCATGATTTGTCTACTCCCATTGTAGCTAGAACAGCCTCTGATACTGTTAATTTTCTTTAGAAGGACATTTCTGAGTTACAAAAAAGGGCTCTCTAGGATAGTCTTTGCTTACTCTGACACTTGGGACAGTCAGGGGCTTGGCAGGAAGAAAGGAGACCTGACTTAAAAGACATTGTCTCCCTGCTTTTGCAATGACAACATAGGAATGCTGATCCTCAGTTGTCCTGATACCAGCAACAGAGAGACCCCAAAATTCATAGGTTTTCACAGTACTTCCATGCTAATAGTGAAAGGATGGATCCAAGCTCCTTTATAGGTATGTTCAGAAGCAACTTTGAGCTCAGGAGGATGATGAGGCATCTTTGAAAGGTGCTTTTTGGGCTGAGCCAGGTGAGTTTTTCCAGCCAGGAGCTGGCAAACAGGAGAGGGCTAAGTACATCCTTTGCCCAACAGCATCCCAATCCACTGCTCCAGCCTGTGTGACACAGTGGGGAAGAGGAAGTCTGCATCACCCATCTTAACTGTAGTAAGAAGTAGGTGGCTCCCAGTTTAACATGGTAAGAAAGCAGCACCAGCCTCAGATGATTTGACTCAGCTCCCACAAGTCACTAAGAAATTAAATCCACAACATGTGGAAGTGCTGCCATTCATTCAGACAGGCTGAGGACCCTTTGACCTTTTCTGAAAAACCTGTTACATTGTTTTACAAGGAAGTGCTTGTTTGTCAGTCACCACTTCTGTCAGCCTGACTCTGCTCTGTGGGTGTTAGTGGTTAGGATAATCCCTTTCATGTCTCCCTCCTGCACACTTCTGAATGTTTTCATCTGGTGCTAAATAGCTGGTATGTCCTACCCCTGAGCTGGCTGTACTTCGGTTTGGTCTAAC
Source organism: Galbula dea (assembly GCA_013399015.1). Lineage (NCBI taxonomy): Eukaryota > Metazoa > Chordata > Aves > Piciformes > Galbulidae > Galbula > Galbula dea. The sequence continues at coordinate 24,518 of VWZX01004388.1, read as the reverse complement.
ATGATTCTTTTATGTTGCCTGTAACATTTTTTTTCTTCCTCTTTAACATTAACAGTATGTTTTGGAATGAATCAAAAAGCCTCCTTCTGCTTTTCAAGTTAGTACTAAATTTGTTGCTTTTCAAATCACTTCTGAAAGGTGAAAGTCTGTGCTGAACTTGTGAAATAGCTAGGCTGATAATAGCAGCTGGTACCTCTGCACTATGCTGCAATCCCTTCTGCAACAGCAGAGATAACTTCCTTAAAGGCCAGCATCCAAAGTCCGGCTTGAGACTTAGCTGTGCTCACGGGCTCCCCTGCCTCTCCCAAGGTTTGACACAGCAGCGCAGTTAGCGGGAGCCAAGCAGCACAGGCGGCCTCGAGCCCCAGCCTCCCTTACAATACTGATGCTTCCCCAATTACTGCTCATTTCATATTGCACGTTTGGTTTGTGTCTTTATTGAATTTCATCTCACTGATTGCAAACTGCTGCTGAGGTTGTCGAGATCAGATCTGGCACCAAAGTACTTGTACGTACTGTCCACTTAGTCCCCCCTGTCCTGGTTTGAGTTAGAACAGAACTATTTCCGTTCAATGATTTTACTTTCTAAAGTATTCCATCCCATATACATCATATTCAATATATAACTGGGGGCCAGTCCTCTTGCTGGATCGCTCTGCATCAGGCACTTAGAGGAACACCTAGGATCCTGCGGGCGGGCTTTAAGACCCTGCGCCGAGAGAAGCGGGGAACGCAGTTCGGACTCGGAGTGTGGAGGCGGGGGACGTGCGCTCGGTACCGGAGGACTCCAGCCTGCTGCGGAAGCTTACCGGAGCTTCGGTGATGACGCAGTTTGGGTTCTGTATATTTGTATATATTTCATTTAACTTCGTTATTATTATTAAAGTAGTTCTAGTTTTATTTTCCAATCCGCAATTTTGGTTTTTTTTCCTGCTTCTCTCATCTTCTGTCTTTTTCCCGCCTTGGGGAGAAGGAGGGGGAGAGGAGAGAGTGCCTGTCTGCGGGGTTAGCGGCTAGCCCAGCCTCTGCCCGTGACACCCCCACAAGTACTGATGGGTTTCAGCACCAGCTTCAGGCTCTAAAGAATCACAGAATCATACAGAATCACAGAATATTAGGAGTTGGAAGGCACCTCGAAAGATCATCTAGTCCAACCCCCCTGCCACATAAGGATTCCCTAGACCAGGACACACAGAAGCGCGTCCACACGGGTTTTAAATACCTCCATAGAAGGAGACTCCACAACCTCTCTGGGCAGTCTGTTCCAGTGCTCTGTCACACTCACTGTGAAAAAAGCATCCATAGCTGCACTGCACACTTTGCTGAGATTACTTCCATTATGCCTCATCTACCTTTTCATCTGACTTGTCATTTGCTTACAGGCTTGTACCAACAGTGTTCCAAAAGTCAACCTCGAAGCATATATTACATCTCCTTCCTCTGATCTACCAGTCCTATTACTCTCAAGCACAGTAATAGATTGGTTTTATGTGATATGGTCTTACTAGACTAGCTGTTCCTTGATCTACCAGTGCTTACAATGATTTGTCTCAGGATCTTTCTGGGTAGCATATTTAAGTTGCCTAATCTCTCCTGTACTACCATATCCCCGAACACTGGGCAAAGTCTTTCCTCCAGTTCTGTGAAACTTCCCTACTCTGCCATCCCATCCCACATACCTGGTGAAGAACAGGGAGGTTATTTCAACCAGTCCCTTATATGTCCCAGGGCAAATATCCCAAGGCTGTGCTATGTGAATACATCCTACCTATGTTAGTCCCCCTGAGCTCTCTCTACTGTGATCCACAGCCCAGACCTTGATGTCAGGCTGAAACTATGTTCTCATAGACAAAGATCAAGCCCAATCTCTTCACATGTTACCAGGCTTCTGGCTATACCCCACCATGAAGAGTAAGCATTGGAGGATGTGGTACGGGTGAAGGCAGGCAGTTGCACAAGCAAGGGCACCATCAAGTCTGATGGGAGAAGCAGTCATTGCTTTTTGCTGCCTGCAGCCCTGCAGCAGGCCAGCAAAGCTGTTTGCAGCTTTGATCAAACGGTCACGCTTTGGAGACTGGCATTTAAAATGAACCAGCAAATATTTCAGGTCATTATAAAATGCCAAGCAATAAACATCAAGGTTCAGAAGTTGCCATCTCTGTACGGCAGGATGGGGCAGACAGCTGGAGGGTCTCAGTGGCCCTAGTGTCAATTGTTCCTACTTGCAAACTGAAACCTAAGTGAGAGGTCATTCTTAGTGGTGTCTGAATATAAAGAGCAGAAAGTCATTTGGAAGAAGCTTTCTAAACTCTTGCAGAGATACTCTTGATGGGTTCTGTGCCTCCAGTAGATTCTTGTTCAAAGTCTAACAAGTGAATCAATGAAATCTTTGGACATGCTGTCCAAGCCATTTTTATCACTCACAAATGTCCATGCAAGCAGAAGGCAAACTTGGTTCCTGCGTGACTGAACAAGCTAGTTAATCTCAGCAAGTAGGTTTCACCAAAATGCCATACTTCATATCCTGAAAGAGCAATAATTCTAGTAATGCAAAACTGGCCTGTGAGCATCTGTGTAAAAAACAATTCCTGCAAAGCCACTGAGAAAAGGGGGTTTATATTAAACAGTTTGACTTTGCACTGAAACCAGCTACTGTGCTGATAAAGTCACCTCGCGTGCAACTCAGTAGTTGAGCTGTGACTGAGATGTAAGTTGTAAGGGAGACGTGAGTGAGCAGCACTGTCCTGAGGTACCTGATGCACATCTTGAGGCCTGAAGCCCATCGAAGCATGCTGGGATAGGAGCTGCAGCAGGATAAGAGGAGAGGGCTCAGACCTTGCAGGGGAAGTGGTCTTCCAGGCCATCTTTATCCCCTAAAAGTAGCTGCCAGTGCACAGAGAGCCTGGCGACTGGGAAAGGAGAAGGGAGGATAGCCTGACTGGCATGAAGCAGAGAAAGCGTTAATTCTAGGGACACTGCCCATTAACCTTGTTGAGCTTTGACTTTCCACCAGCCTTTGTTTTAAAGCAGACATGTCTGCTCAGGAGTACACATCATTCTCAAAGATTCAGCAGGGAATAAGAGTGTTTTAGGCTTTGTGGCAAAATCAAGTTTCACCATAAAACAAACACTTATGCTGCAAATGCAATTTCAAAGCCATTTTAAAGAAGCTCCTGCCTACTCAAAGGGCCTTCTAGGTGACAGCAAAGGGACCTGCACTCATTTAGTGTTTTCACACCCCAGCAATTGCCGAAGCCATGGTGTAGAGACCCAAGAGATGCCTTATCCCAGCCCCGCACAGCTAGCAGAGGCCATGTAAGGCAAAGACAAATTGCATGGGCTCCTGCAGAAGGGTAGGAAGAAAAGACTCAGACATGACATGGACATAGGTAGCTGTGAGGGGCTCACAGTCCTGACTACGCAGGGAAAAAGCATCAACTGATGCGGCGAGGTCTTCTACCACTTCTGATTCATGACACAGAAAGACAGAATCACAGAAAGTTAGGACTAGGAAGGGACCTTGAAAGATCATCTAGTCCAACCCCCCTGCCACAGCAGGATTCCCTACACCAGGTCACACAGAAGTGCATCCAGACGGGTTTTGAATATCTCCACAGAAGGAGACTCCACAACCTCTCTTGGCAGTCTGTTACACTGCTCTGGCACCCTCACTGTGAAAAAGTTTCTACATGTATTCACATGGAATCTCCTATGATTCAGCTTACAACCATTGCCTCTTGTCCTGTCACTGGGCTTCACTGAGAAGAGCCTGACCCCATCCTCCTGACACCCACCCTTCACATATTTAAAAGCATAGATGAGGTCACCCTTCAGTCCCCTCTTCTCCAAGCTAAAGAGACCCAGCTCCCTCAGCCTTTCCTCATAAGGAAGATGTTCCAGCCCCTTCAACATCTTGGTGGCTCTGTGCTGGACTCTTTCAAGCAGTTCCCTATCCTTCTTAATGAGGGGCCCAGAACTGGACACAATATTCCAGATGCGGCCTCACCAGGGCAGAGTAAAGGGGGAGAAGAACCTCTCTCGACCTACTAAACACACCCCTTCTAATACACCCCAGAAGCCCATTGGCCCTCCTGGCCACAAGAGCACACTGCTGGCTCATGGTCATCCTTTCATCTACCAGGACCCTCACGTCCCTTTCCCCTTCAGTGCTCTCCAACAGCTCAGTCCCCAACCTACACAGATACATGAGGTTGGTCTTTCCCAGGTGCAAAACTTGACACTTGGCCTTACAGAGTTTAATTCACTTTCTCCCTGCCCAACTCTCCAGCCTTTCTAACTCACACTGAATTGCAGCACAATCCTCCAGTGTGTCAGCCACTCCACCCAGTTTAGTGCCATCAGCAAACTTGCTGACAGTGCACTCTGTTCCCTCACACAGGACGTTAATGAATAGATTGAAAAGTACTGGTCCCAGTATTGACCCCTGAGGGACTCCACTAGACACAGGCCTGCAACTAGACTTCATCCCATTGACCACAACTCTCTGACTTCTGTCCTTCAACCAGTTCACAATCCACCTCACTACCCAATCAGCCAGACCACACTTCCTCAGTTTAGCTGCAGGGATGCTGTTGGAGACAGTGTGAAATGCTTGATTGAAATCAAGACAAACCACATCCACTGGCTTACCATCACCTATCCACCCAGTTATGTCCTCATAAAAGGCTACCAGGTTGGTCAAGCATGACTTTCCCTTGGTAAAGCCATGCTGACTGCTCCCAATGACCCTTGTCCTTGATATGCCCAGACACAGAATCGAGGATAAAATGTTCCATCACCTTTCCAGGGATGGAGGTGAGGCTTGGAGGTCTAGAGGCACCCGACTCCTCCTTCTTACCCTTTTTGAAGACCAGAGTGACTTTTGCCTTCCTCCAGTCCCCAGGCACCTTATTTGTCCCCCAGGACTTACCAAAGATGATGGAGAGTGGCCTGGCAATGACTTCTGCCAGCTCCCTCATCTGCATCCCTCATTTGCATACCTGTCAACATCTGCAGGTGCATCCCATCAGGTCTGATGGATTTACGGATGTCCAGGTGGCTTAACTGCTCCGTAACCTAGTCCTCCTCAGACAAAGAAGGCAGTCAGTAACTCCACCTTCTTTGTATCCTCTGTCACCAAGGCACCCACTTCATTCAGCAGTGGGCCTACATTGCCTTTAGTCTTAGTTTTTCCTGCAATGTATTTGAAGAAGACCTTCATTTTGTCCTTGACCTCTTTTGCAAGGTTTAATTCCAGACAGGTCTTTGCTTTCCTAGTCACCTCCCTACAACCTCTGACAACAAGCTTACACTCTTCCAATGTGGCCAGAGCCTCCTTCCATGAACTGTCGACTCTCTTCTTCCACTTGAGCTTGCCCAGCAGTTCCGTACTTAGACATGCAGGTCTCCTGGCTCTGTTTCTTGATTTTCGATGTGTTGGGATGCTGTGATCTTGAGCTTGGAAGAAGTGGTCCTTGAATATTAACCAACTCTCTTGGGCCCCTTTATCTTCTACTACCGTGTCCCATGAGATTTCCCCTACCAATTTCTTGAGAAGATCAAAGTTGGCCCTACTGAAGTCTAAGGTTGTGATCCCACTAGGTATTCTGTTCCTACCACACAAGATCCTGAACTCTATGATCTCATGATTTCTGCAGCCAAGGTTGCCCTCAACCTCTACCTTTTCAACCTGCCCTTCCTTGTTAGTATCAGGTCCAGGTCAAGTAACAGTTTAGTATCAGATAGCCATCCATGACCACATTCCAGTCATGAGAGCTGTCCCACTATCTCTCTGTAATTGCCACCAGATCATAACCCCTTGACCTCACATGGATTTCTAACTCCTCCTGTTTATTCCCCATACTGTGTGCATTGATATACAGACATTTGAGGGAGGGAGCTGAGCATGCCAATTCTACCCTAGCGGATGGGAGACCTTCCGGTCTGTATTAGTAGTAGTACTAGAACACTGCTCCACTGGTGCAGACCTGGCAACAACCCCATCCCCCTTCAAATCTAGTTTAAAGCTCTATGGATGAGCCCTGCTGGTTCTTGTCCTAGAATCCTTTTTCCCCTGGAAGATAAGCCTTTCCCACCTCCTATCATCTGGCCTGGTATCTTGTAATACCAGCCACGATCAAGGAACCCAAAACCCTGCCAGTAGCACCAGTCTCTGTACTTATGGACTGAATTCTTCTACTCCATTCCATATCATGGTCAGGTACTGGAAGTACGGAAGAGAAAATAACTTCCGCCCCAGACCCTTTTACCAACCGTCCCAAGGCCTTGAATCTCTCTTCATTCCCCTCAGACTACAGGATGCAGCTTCCTCTCCACCTGTCTGAAAGATCAGTAATGGATAAAAGTTTGATGACCATAGCATGTTGGGAAGTTCCCTAGTAATATCCCTAATTCAGGCTCTAGGAAGGCTGCAGACCTCCCTGTGATAAGAGTCAACTCTGAATATTGGACCCTCTGTTGCCTTTAGGAGTGAGTCTCCAACAACCACAATTCTTCTCTTCTTTGTGGAAGAGTTTGTGATATGTCCAGAACGCCTAACAGACTGCGGTAAGAGCTCTGTACAGTTTGCCTGTCATCCACATCTCCATTAGACTGGCTGTCTTCCAGGAGAGTCTCATATCTATTTCTCAGGGGCACCAGGGGAGATGAGGCAGGCAAGGATGCACTGGTCTTCCTCCGTGGCCATGAACTTTCCTGTCCAATATACCCAGTGAAATATTTGCAAGCTTTAAAGGTCTAGCAAGCCTCCTCTCTGCAAAATTATGCATGCTTTTAAAGGCAGAGATTGGCTTTTGCTGCTGGTCAATGATAAATGGTCAGAAAGTCTCTGCAAATTGCTCTATGAATACGCACATGTACCAGCACCATACAAGTGTTTCTCTCGTAGCTGGAAAAGGATGGGTATCAAGACAAAGTTTTATTCAGAATCCTACCCTGTAAGTGAGACACAAGAAGAACCTGGTCTTCAAGACTTCTCATACAAAACACTGGATCAGTAAAATATGTTTATATAACCAGGGAAGGGCATATTCACTTCCTGAGCAGCACAATCCATTAGCCAATTTCCTGGACGTTTGTGTTGTTTCAAGTATTTCACATCTTGGAAGGTCAACAGCTTCAGTAATGGGGAAAAGCCCTGGAGCACATGTCTGAGTGGATTTCTCTGCAGAGTGCACACCTGGATGGCATTTCTCTTGAGGCTATCAATATTTACTAAAGGTGGCTATAACATCACCATGCTCTTGCTGCATTAGTCATGAAAGACACAGACCACAAAAACATGACAGTAAATGGTCTTGTAGTTAAATGCATGCTCCTAAGCCTCTTGTAAAACCCCTGGGATCCTCCTTCTCATACAAGGATATTTCATAGTTTCAGAGGGTTAGGATATGAATCAGTTTGGGAGAGATGCCCCAATGTTGTGTCTCATTGTCCCCTCATGCACTGAAGAGCTTGGCTCTGATTTCTTAATTACCTCCTTGTAGGTACTGCCAAAGTGCTTCTCCAGACTGAACAAGCCCAGCTTGACCACATCATTACAGTCATTGTATGGGACACCTTTGACCCACAGTCTGGGATCCAGCCAGGTAGGGACACTAGTGACACAGGTGACTTCGGCCTTTTTTAGCAGTGGTAACAATTCATGAACGAATTCAGCTCAACAAAGCATCCACATACCCTGAATGAGTCAGAAGTTGGAATCTGCTGCATTGCTCCTGTACAGCATAACCTGCCAACACCATTTCATTACTCAAGAAGAGTAAGTGAAAGAAGCCCAAAGAAATTCCAGCTTTTACATGTTGTGGTGGTTTGTTGGTTTTGTGGCTTTTTTGTTTGGTTTGTTTGAAATTCCAGCTTTTACATGTTGTGGTGGTTTGTTGGTTTTGTGGCTTTTTTTATTTGGTTTGTTTGAGTTTGGGGTGTGTTTTTTGTTTGTTTTGATTGTTTGTGGTTGTTTTGGTTTGGTTTTTTGGTTTTGTTTTCTTCCTCTGCTTTAAGCTGGAAATCTGAGGTGAGCTTGAATCAAATTCCTAAAGGTAAATCCTGCTTAATACTGCAAGGATTGAATTCAATCCTTCCTCTTTTCTTTGCTTTCTGTCCTTACAATAAGCTGATGAACATAACCCCAGATTTCCTGTACCCTATACAGCTCGATAAGAACATCATGAGGTGGGTACACAACTGGCTGAGGGGTTGAGCTCAAAGAGTAATAGTAAATTAAGCTACATCAGGCTGGTGACAGGTGACGAGTGGGGTCCCACAGGGATCCATCTTAGGGCTGGTTCTGTTTAACATCTTTATAAATGACTTGTATGTAGGACTTGAAGGCCTAATAAGCAAGTTTGCAGATGATCCTAAGCTGAGAGGTGCTGTTGACTCCAATGAAGGCAGAGAGGCACTGCAGAGAGATCTAGATAGATTAGAGGACTGGGCGGTCACAGATCATATGAAGTTTAACAGGGGCAAGTGCTGGGTTCTGCACTTGGGAAGGGGCAACCCGAAAACAACCTACCAGCTGGGGAATGAAAGGCTGGAAAGCAGCACTGCTGAAAGGGATCTGGGAGTTTTGATTGATGATAAGTTGAATATGAGAGGCCAAGAAGTATGAGGGAAAGTGAAAGGGAAATAGACTAGTGGACTTGCACCCTTTTGACCCCAGAAGAAGTCCAGCAGGAGACAGTGAAGCCCTGCCCTTCTTGCCATCTGGCAGATGGAGCAAACCAAGTAGATGGGTGGGAATGGAATTGGGTCCCTGATCAACGAGGTAAAAAAATTCCCTCCCTCACCCCCATCACCTCCCCAGGTGCCCTTAAAGAACAGATATGAGGCCCTGGACCCAGAGAGTCAGGCAGAGGACAGTCAAGAGGATCTGTCTGTAAGATCTCCCAGTTGTATTCCATCTACTAGACAGATTACAACCACAGCTATAAAAAGAAAAAGAAGGGTAGCTGTGATAGGTAACTCCCTTCTGAGGGGAACCGAGGGCCCCATATGCTGACCGGACCCATCCTGCAGGGACGTCTGCTGCCTTCGTGGGGCCTAGGTGAGGGATATTAGTAGAAGACTCTCTGAGCTAATTCGGCCCTCTGAATATTATCCACTGCTGGTAGTCCAGGCAGGCAGTGATGACATTAACAAAAGAGGTACTAGGATAATTATAAAGCACTTAAAGGCATTGGGTCAATTAGTTAATGGGACAGGAGCACAGGTGGTTTTTGCCTCAGTTCCTGCGGTAGCACGGATGAATGAGGAGAGGAGAAGGAAAACCTGTATCATCAATAGGTGGTTAAAGGATTGGTGCCACCAGCAGAATTTTGGGGTTTTTGACCATGGGGCAAATTCTATGGTACCAAGCCTGCTAGAGTCAGACGGACTTCGTCTGTATAACAAGGGCAAAAGGACTCTAGCTCGTAAGTTGGCAGGGCTGATCAGGAGGGCTTTAAAGTAGGTTTGAAGGGGAACGGGGTTGAAACAGGCCCTTCAGGGTTGAGACCAAGGGTAGAAAGCCCAAGTTAGGAATGACATCAGCAGCCCAGCTGAAATGCATGTACACTAATGCATGCAGTGTGGGTAACAAACAATAGGAGCTGGAAGCCATCATGCAGCAGGAAAACTATGATGTAGTTGCCATCACAGAAATGTGGTGGGATGACTTGCATGACCGGAGTGCTGCCATGGATGGCTACAAGCTCTTCAGAAGAGATAGGCAAGGTAGGAGAGGTGGAGGGGTGGCTCTATATGTTAGACAGTCTCTTGACTCTGTAGAACTTGAAATTAGTAATGATAGCATTGAATGCTTGTGGATCAGAATCAAGGGGAAGGCCAACAAGGCCGACATCCTGGTGGGAGTCTGCTACAGACCACCCAACCAGGATGATGAAGGGGACGAGTTATTTTACAAGCAGCTGGCAGATGTCCCAAAATTGCCAGCCCTTGTTCTTGTGAGCGACTTTAACCTGCCGGATGTCTGCTGGAAACTCAGCACAGCAGAGAAGAGGCATTCTAGGCGATTCTTAGAGTGTATAGAGGACAACTTCCTGCTTCAGCTAGTAAATGCACCTACCAGGGGTGGGGCACCACTAGACCTGCTGTTCACAGAGGGGGGTTGATGGGAGATGTGGTGGTTGGAGGCTCTTTGGTGCACAGAGACCACAAAATAATGGCATTTTCAATACTCAGGAATTCAAGGAGGGTTGTCAATGAAACTTCTACCCTGGACTTCCAGAGGGCTGATTTCAGCCTACTCAGAAGACTGGTTCAGAGTGTACCATGGGAAACAGCTCTTGAACACAAAGGGGTCCAGAGGGATGGACATGGTTCAAGAAGAAAGTCTTGAAAGTGCAGGAACAGGCTGTACCAGTGTGCTGGAAGGTGAGCCGATGGGGAAGACAACTGGCTTGTCTGAACAGGGAGATTCTGAGGGAAATTAGGAAAAAGCCCAGAGCTTACTGATTGTGGGAAAAAGGGCTGGCTACTCATGAAGAGTTTAGGAATTTAGTTAGGTCCTGCAGAAAGGAAATTAGAGACACAAAGGAACAATTTGAAGGTTATCTGGCTAATTCTGTTAGGGATAACAAAAAATCCTTCTACAAATGCATAAATAACAAAAGGAGGGGCAAGGAAAACATTCTTTGTTGGACTTGGGTGGGAAAGAGAGATGAGGAAAAGGCTGAGGTACCTAACACTTTCTTTGCCCCAGTTTTTAACTGTAAGACAGGTTGTCCTCAGGACATCTGGTCTCCAGAGCTGATAGAGAAAGACAGGAAGCTGAATACCCTGCCTGTAATCCAGGAGGAAATAGTTAGCGACTTACTACGCCACTTGGATCCTCACAAGTCTATGGGACCAGATGGGATCCATCCTAGGGTGATGAGGGAGCTGGTGGAAGAGCTTGCCAAGCCGCTTTCCATCATCTACCAACAGTTCTGGCTCACTGGGGAGGTCCCAGATGATTGGAAGTTGGCAGATGTCACACCAATCCACAGAAAGGGCAGCAAGGAGGACCCAGGAAACTACAGACATGTCAGCCTGACCGCAGTGCCTGGTAAGGTGATGGAGCGGATGATCCTAAGTGCAATCACACAGCACCTACAGGATGACAAGAGATCAGACCCAGCCAGCACGGGTTTAGGAAGGGCAGGTCCTGTCTGACCAACCTGACCTCCTTTTATGATCAGGTGACCCATCTGCTAGATAACGGGAAGGCTGTGGATGTAGACTATCTGGACTTCAGCAAAGCCTTTGACACTGTCTCTCATAGCATCCTCCTGAAAAAGCCAGCAGCCTGCGGCTTGGAAAGGTGTACTCTCAGCTGGGTTAATAACTGGCTGGATGGTCAGGCTCAGAGAGTGGTGGTGAACAGTGCTGCATCCAGTTAGCAGCCAGTCACTACTGGTGTTCCCCAAGGGCTCAGTGGTGACAGCTGCTATTCAACATCTTTACTGATGACTTGAATGAGAGGACAGAGTGCACCCTTAGTGAGTTTGCAGATGACACTAAGCTGAGTGGATGTGCTGATCTGCTTGACGGTAGGGAAGCTCTGCAGAGGGACCGTGAGAGGCTAGATCAGTGGGTAAAGGCCAATGGTATGAGTTTTAATAAGGCTAAATGTCAGGTCCTGCATTTTGGTCACAACAACCCCCGGCAGCACTACAGGCTTCGGGAGGAGTGTCTGGAGAGTTGCCCAGCAGAGAGAGACCTGGGTGTGTTGATTGACAGGCGGCTTAACATGAGCCAGCAGTGTGCCCAGGTGGCTAAGGAGGCCAACAGCTTCTTGGCCTGTATCAGGAATAGTGTGGTCAGCAGGACCAGAGAGATGATTTTGCCCTTGTACTTGACACTGCTGAGGCCACACCTTGAATATTGTGTGCAGTTTTGGACACCACAGTAGAGGAAGGATATGGAGGTGCTGGAGAAGGTGCAGAGAAGAGCAACTAGGCTGATCAGGGGTCTGGAGAACAAGCCTTATGAAGAGAGGCTTAGGGAGCTGGGGCTGTTTAGTCTGGAAAAGAGGAGGCTGAGGGGAGACCTTATCGCTCTCTTCTGTTTCCTTAAAGGAGATTGTAGAGGGATGAGTGTTGGCCTCTTCTCCCTTGTAACTAGCAATAGGACTAGGGGGAATGGGTTCATGTTATGCCAGGGCAGGTTTAGATTAGACATTAGGAAAAATTTCGTCACCAAAAGAGTGGTGAGGTATTAGAATAGGCTGCCCAGGGAAGTGGTGGAGTCACCATCCCTGGAGTTTTTAAGAAAACAGGTAGATGTGGCACTTTGGGGGATGGTTTAGGGATGGAAGTAGCATAGGGCTTTCCGCTGGATTTGATAATCTTGAAGGTCCTTTCCAACTGTGATGATTCTATGATTCTGTGATTCGATGAGTCAGCAGCATAATCTAGCAGCCAAAAGGGCCAATAGGGCCTTGGGGTTGCATCAAGCACTCCATTGCTAGCAGATCAAGAGAGGTGCTAGTCTCAATTTACTTGGCACCGATGCGGCCTCACCTGGAGTATTGTGTGCAGTTTTGGGCACCACAATGCTAGAGGGACATGAAGTTGTTAGAGAGTGTCCAGAGGAGGGCCACAGAGATGGTGAAGGGCTTGAAGGGCAAGACATATGACGAAAGGCTGAAATCACTTGGTCTGTTCAGCCTTTAGAAGAGGAGACTGAGGGGAGACCTCACTGCAGTTTATAACTTCCTCAGCAGAGAGGGAGAGGTGGGTGCTGACCTCTTCTCTCTAGTGACCAGCGACAGGGTCCAGGGAAACGACATGAAGCTGTGCCAGGGGAAATTCAGGTTGAATGTTAGGAAGAGCTTCTTTACCCAGAGAGTGGTGGAGCATTGGAACAGGCTCCCCAGAAAGACTGTCATGGCACCAACTCTCATGGAGTTTAAGAAGCTTTTGGACAATGCTCTTAGACACATAGTGTAACTTTGGCTCTTCCTCCATGTCAGGCTTTCACAGAATCACAGAATCATTACGGTTGGAAAGGACCCTCAAGATCATCTAGTCCAACCAATAGCCCTACACTACTCTTATCCCTAAATCATCCCCTGAAGAAACACATCAATCCTCTTCTTAAAAACCTCCAGGGATGCTGACTCCACCACCTCCCTGGCCAGCCTATTCCAATATTTCACCACTCTTTCAGTAAAGAAATTCTTCCTAATATCTAATCTAAACCTTCCCTGGCACAGCTTGAGCCCATTCCCTCTAGTCCTGTTACTAGTCACAAGGGAGAACAGGCCAACACCTTTTAGGTAGCTGAAGAGAACAATAAGGTCTCCCCTCAGCCTCCTCTTCTCCAGGCTAAACAATCCCAACAACTTTTACCATTTACAACCTAAATTAAACTAGGTGTTCTCTAACCTCATTTTATTTCAGTGCTAATCACATCAGTATCTGCATCCAGGTCCCTACAGAAGATCGCCTGAAGTGGTTACAGAGCTGTTGCCAACCACTTGAGCTGTAGGACTCCTGTTTAGAAATAACAGATCTCTCCACCTGTCTGCTTTAGGAACCACTGTGGAGTCTTCAAGGAATGTACGTGTCATCTGAAATGCAATCACAGAGCAAAACTGAAGTGGAATTAGGACACTGATTGAAATCAAAGCTGAATGCTCTAGAGCAACCACTTTGAAAGCATCCAGCAAAGAGTAGCTTCCATAAAAGCAGCTTGGTTGTCCAGTCCATTTAAAATTGGCTACCTAGTTATAGAATTGGGAGGGTTTTTCCAGGCTCTGTTGTCATGGATGTGCATATCTCAGTGATCATTTTATTCTCTCTCAATTTTCATTGCAAACCATTTACACTCGTTCTGAAATAAAATGGCCATCAGGCAGAGCAGGAGACTAAGGAAATTACCCAGGACATGATAAAGAGCAATAGTAGCACTTAGTATCCATTGCACCAGCAACAGAACATGCACATTCAGGTTATTTATAAAGATGTAGTGCTGTCCAAAGCGGATGACCAGCTGCCCACACATACATTTTATCATAATGCCCCTGATAACTACAGCTTTTCTTAAATCTCTGGCTCCTGGACTCAGGGAGATTGAAAGAATTTTAGATTCCAAAATGCTCCAATTTCCAAGTCACTCTTTGGAGTTAGGGGACTGATATACACACTTTGGATACATAGCACCAGCTTGAATAAGGAAATGTGTTTTTCAAATTATGCCAGGTATCCCATTAAGACTGCAATTAGGGCCTGGTTTTAAAACCAACTCCAGGCAACCTTCAAGTTTTGCAGCCATAATTTATGGGCAGATGCAAAGCTAGAGGCTGTTTATCAACAGGACGCCCTTAATGTTTTGTTTTCTGGCTGAATGTCTTGTAGTTTCCTGTATCATAAAATCATAGAATATTCTATTAGTAATCTCTTAATGTAGGTTTTTTCCCCAGCGTTAATGGAGACTGCCCTTTGCAGGGTGCTGAGTTATTCCCAAGAATAGTGCTCTGCTACAAAGTGGAATATGTCTGGGAATGAAAAGCCTGTAAACAACTATGTATTCCAGTTCCACTGGAGATCTAGAAGGTTGTCTTCAGAAAAGAAAACAAACTATGTCTCAGACACACACTGCTGCAACCAGCATGGTTAACACAGAGGCTCAGGATCTCTATCAGCATCAGTCCTGGCTAGTCTACTGCAATGGGAAGGCAGCTCTTGCCTGGACATTTCCTGCTAGGCACCCCAGCTCTGGGCTGCTCCTGGCTGATGGTCACTTTTCTCAGACTTTGGGATTAAAGGCATAAAGCAGAATTAGGTTCTACTAGATGAGTATCTAATTAGGACTACTGAATTAGGTCCAAAGTAGGATAGGCAAGGTGACATATCTTAGGTGCAGTGCTGCCAAGTCAGATAGTTTTCTCTCTTATTTGTGGTGTCATACAAACTCCAGGCCCATGGATGCTGCAGCTAATGCAACTCTGCGTCAACAGTCAGAATCACTACAGCACTGGATAGGACAGGCTAGGGTGGAATGGAAAGACTCCATTGCACAAACTCTTGCCAAGTCCATAAGAGCTTCTCTGCAGCAGGCAAAGCTCTGACAAAGATTCTGGCCCAACTGAGTAGCATGAAGCCTCTCTAGAGATGAGGTATCATTGCAAAAATTTGACCACATGAACAAGAAATTCAAGTATACCCAGGGTTTACCTTCCACTTGGCTTGTTCTATGAATGTCATGTATCTGGACTTTTGTAAGACCTTTGACAGTCCCCCGCACCATCCTTTTCTTGAAACTGGAGCGATATGGATTGGATGGGTGGACTGTTCAGTGGATAATGAATTGAGTTGATGGTTGTATCCAGAGGGTAGTGGTCAATGGCTTGATGTCCAGATGGAGATCTGTTAACCAGTGGTGCATCTCAGGGGTCTGTATTGGGACCGGTGCTGTTTAATATCTTAATCAATGACATTGACAGCAGGTTTGAGTGCACTCTTAGCAAGTTTGTAGATGACACCAAACTGAGTGGTACAGTTAGCATGCCTGAAGGATGGAATGCCATCCAAAGGGATTTGGAGAAGCTTGAGAACTGGGCCTGTGTGAACCTCATGAGGTTCAACAAGGCCAAGTACAAGGTTCTGCACCTGGATCGGGGCAATCCTCAGTATCAATACAGGTTGGGAGATGATGCAGTTGAGAGTAGCCCTGTGGAGAGGGACCTGGGGATACTGGTAGACAAAAAGCTTGACATGAGCTGACAATGTATGCTTGCAGCCCAGAAGGCTACCTGAATCCTGAGCTGCATCGAAAGAACAGTCGCCAGCTGGTTGAGTGAGGTGATTCTGGTGAATTCTCTACTCTGCTCTGGTGAGACCTCACCTGGAGTATTGTGTCCACCTCAGCATAATAAAGACATGAACCTGTTGGAGCAGGTCCAGAGGAGGGCCACAAAATGTCAGAAGTTTGTAACACCGGTGCTATGAAGAAAGGCTGAGGGAGTTGGGATTGTTCAGCCAGAAGAAGAGAAGGCTTCAGGAAGATCTTATTGTGGCCTTTAAGTACTTAAGGGGAGCTTATAAGAAAGACAGGGACAGTCTTTTTAGCAAGGTCTGTTGTGACAGGACAAGAGATAATGATTTAAACTAAAGGAGGGGAGATTAGACTAGACATAAGGAGGACATCTTCACAATGAGTATGGTGAAGCATTGGAATAGGTCGCCAAGACTGTTGGTGGATGTTCCATTCCTGGAGACATTCAAGGTCAGGTTGGATGGGGCTCTGAGCAACCTGATCTAGTGAATGCATTCCTGCTTACTGCAGGGGGCTTGGACTGGATGACCTCTACATGTCCGTTCCAACTCCAACCATTGTATGATTCTATGATTAATTCTATGCTGCCCAGGATGTATCACTGCCTGGAGATACCTCCATCCTCCTCCCCAAACTTAGGCGCCACAACACAACTGCAGTGCCAACAGTTCTCTGCACTGCTCACCCCAGCACTCAATCATAAGCTGTGAATATCAGCAGGATCCTCACCAAGTTTGAGGACACGTGTAACTTCACTTGTGGAAAGCAAGTCAGAGAATGCGTAACACTGAGTGCATTTATTTCATTCATGTAGGCTCTTTGTTTGGTATATGGGAGAAAGGGCCCAGACCTGACCCTGCCTGCAAGGGAAAAGCATCAGCACTACTTTCTGTAGGCTGTTGCATTCTGAGCTTCCCACAGAGACCAGGTGCCCCAGTGAAGAGTTTTCTGTTGCTTAGCTTGGGAAACACAGATTCACAGTCTAAGCTAGTGTATCAGTGAAAATATTTTTTTGCTATAACATAAAGGTTAAACTGCAGTAAAGTTGCAAAGGCATCAAGTCAATGATAGAGATCTATAAAGGCCATCTAAGGCTAGAGCAATTTGGCCAAACTGCATAGACTTTACAATTTATACCAGCAAAACATACAGGTCATGGTGACAGATATTTGCCAGGCCCAAATTAACCATCTGAGCTACCTGAACGGATGGTTAGCGGCAAAAATATAACTGCCATCATCTTAATATTAGGACTGGCCTAAGTACTTCGTTATCACATCACAGCTCTTGGAGATGGCTTCACACAGTGAGAAAATAGTGATTTAATTGGAACAAAGTTCTATTTTTGACCTTGGGCTTATTACTATAATTTATTTTTAATATCAATATTAGTATATAACTACTTTATTCTATTGCTTCTTGATACCTTGAAGGTTTAGAACCAATGCCCTCATGTGAGGTCATCCTAGGGGTGCTCTGATCTGGAGCATTATTTCTCCAGCCCCAGAGATGCCCTGATTAATATGCTGATTTCACACAGAGAGAGTTAAGTGTTTTTCTCCTGGTATGTTCAAGCTGCACACCTGCATGGGTGGTGGTCAATGCAAAAGCAAGTAGGGACTTGCATGGATTTGCAGCAACCTTAATGCAGCAGGAGCAGTGTTGAGAAGGAGTGAGCAATTCATGCTCGGGTATAAGCATGCCAAGGAAAGGGTTCCCTGACCCCATCTTTCTTCTCTGTCTCCTGAGTACCTCCATCCTTGAAGTAAGAAGAGTGAACTACGACTGCAGGGAGGTTGAGTTTGTTTATGTTAGAGGCTGGGGGAGGGGGGGGGGGGGTGGCCCCAAGAAGCACCTTTGCTTAAAGAAGAGGTCCCACATGCATTTCTGATGGGTTGTAAAAGCTGCAGTGAGATGTGCAGCTGATCCTCAGCATCTGCTAAAAGCAAACTTAACATCAGCTCTTTGCATGATTGGGCTACAGCTGAGATATTTGTGACCTTGTTGCTTGTAGAAGTGTAGTAGACCTTAGGGGGAGAAGGAATAAGAAATGCTGTTCCCTAGGATTCCTCAGCTCTACTGCTTTATGACTTCTGCGTCCTCTGTAATCAGATGGAGCAAAAATTGTTAAGGGCCTTGAGCAAGTAAAATGACCTTGCCATCCTGAGGCAAGCAGCTCAGACAAGCTGCAGTCAACTCAGCCCATCACTGTGGTGGATTCCTGCTGCTGGTTTATCTGCAGCTCCCTAGCATGCTTGGCAGGGAATCACAGAATCACAGAATCATTACGGTTGGAAAGGACCCTCAAGATCATCTAGTCCAACCGATAGCCCTACACTACTCTTACCCCTAAATCATCCCCTGAAGAAACACATCTGTCCTCTTCTTAAAAACTTCCAGGGATGGTGACTCCACCACCTCCCTGCGCAGCCTATTCCAATATCTCACCACTCTTTCAGTAAAGAAATTCTTCCTAACATCTAATCTAAACCTGCCCTGGCTCAGCTTAAGCCCATTCCCTCTAGTCCTGTCACTAGTCACAAGGGAGAAGAGGCCAACACCCCCCTCCCTAGAATGGCCTTTCAAGTAGCTGAAGAGAGCAATAAGGTCTCCCCTCAGCCTCCTCTTCTCCAGGCTAAACAAGCCCAGCTCCCTAAGCCTCTCCTCATAAGGCCTGTTTTCCAGACCCCTGACTAGCTTAGTTGCCCTTCTCTGCACCCTCTCTAGTAGCTCAATGTCCTTCCTAAACTGCGGTGCCCAAAACTGCACACAGTACTCGAGGTGTGGCCTCACCAGTGCCGTGTACAGTGGCAAGATCACCTCCCTGCTCCTACTGGTCACACTATTCCTGATGCAAGCCAGGATGCCATTGGCCTTCTTAGCCACCTGGGCACACTGCTGACTCATGTTCAGCCGGCCGTCAATCAGCACCCCCAGGTCCTTCTCTGCTGGGGAGCTCTCCAGCCACACCTTCCCGAGCCTGTAGCGCTGCTGGGGGTTGTTACGCCCAAAATGCAGGACTTTACATTTAGCCTTATTAAAACTCATCCCATTGGTCTCTGCCCATCTATCCAGCCTATCTAGGTCCCTCTGCAGAGCCTGCCTACCCTCAAGCAGATCGACACTCCCACCCAGCTTAGTGTCATCTGCAAACTTACTAAGGGTGCACTCTATCCCCTCATCCAAGTCATCAATAAAGATGTTGAACAGGAGAGGCCCCAACACTGACCCCTGAGGGACACCACTCGTGACCGGCCGCCAACCAGACTTGACTCCATTGAGCACAACCCTCTGGACTCGGCCATCCAACCAGTTTTTGATCCAGCCAAGGGTGTGCTCATCCAAGCCACGAGCAGCCAGTTTCTCAAGGAGAATGCTGTGGGAAACTGTGTCAAACGCCTTGCTAAAGTCAAGGTAGACAACATCCACAGCCCTTCCTTCATCTAATAAGCGGGTTACCCCATCATAGAAGGAGACCAGGTTAGTCATACAGGACCTGCCTTTCATGAAGCCATGCTGAGTGGACCCGATCCCCTGGCCGCTCTGCAAGTGCTGCACAAGTGCACTCAGGATGATCTGCTCCATCAGCTTTCCTGGCACAGAAGTCAGACTGACAGGCCTGTAATTTCCCAGATCATCCTTCCTTCCCTTCTTATACATGGGGGTAACATTGGCTGATTTCCAGTCAGCTGGCACCTCCCCAGTCAGCCAGGACTTTTGAAAAATGATGGAAAGTGGCTTGGGGAGCACCTCCGCCAGCTCTTTCAGCACCCTTGGGTGCAGCCCATCTGGCCCCATGGATTTGTGCTCATCCCAGTGATGCAGCAGATCACAGACCATCTCCTCTTGGACTAGGGGGGAGTCACACCTTTCCCTAACCATATTCCCCAGATTAGGGGAATGAATACTAGGCTGATACGTCTGCACACTCAAACGTAATCTCAATTGACTTTCCCTCAGTTCAAATCAGAGTAGTGTTGCTCCCAGCCTCTCACCTTGCCATCAGTGGTCACTGCAGCAAAGACTGTGGAGGAGTAAGGGGACCATGCAACGTCCCCTACAGCTGAACTCAGGTCATAAACAAACATGGGAGTCCTGTAAAAAAAGACCCAGAGAGAATTCATTTAAACATATGCCACTCTGGAAAGTGAAACATTGAGCTATAATTACTTTGTTGCTGCAGCCTGTGTTGTTCAAGGCCAGCTGCAGAAATGGGAGATGGTGTATTTCTCTGTGTCAGGCACCAGCCAGGCTCTGCCTCAAAGGCAAAGCAAAGCTGAATATCAACCCAAATGGGTCGGGATTGGTCCTGCCGACATAAGAAAAAAAGTAGGATGATTCTTTCTTTCTGAAAGGATTTTGAAAGTTTTTCCGCAATACACACAGCAAGATGGAGTCTCTCTAGCTAATTATCATATGGGAAAAAGTGATTTTCTCTCTCTGGACTTCTGACAACACTGAGTATTAAAGTGGTAGTGGCAAGAGGAAACACATGATTCTGACTGATTTACCACAAAATCAGTTTCCTGACTGAAACCAGACAATCCTCAATCACAAACCCCCAACTTTATTATGCATTCTAAAATGTTCCATTTTTTTTCTAAAATTATTTTTTTGGCCTCTCTGTCTCTTAGGAGGTGTCTGGCCCCTGAGGTCATAAACCAGACCCTGACTTTTCTCTATAGCATTAATCCAGAAGAATAACCCTGCCACAGTGGGTCCTGCCTGAAGAAAGTCAGGTCCAAAGTGAAGCAGACAGGCTCTGTGCTGAGCTGCACTTCTTGGCAAGTTTCTGGGGCAGTCAATGCTGTATCTTATATCTCAACTCCAAAAACAGAGATAAGATTGCAATTAGCAATATCAAGAAGAAGGAAAGTCAGACTGAGGTATCAGCAGAGTAGACTTGAGCAGCTGGTATTATCAGGCTGGTTCTCCCTGCTCATGCCAGGACCCAGCAGGACTTACTTGATGGTGTGATCCCAGATCTTGACTGTCCAGTCAGAGCTGCAGGAAATGAAGACTTTCAAATGGTAGGGATTCCAGCTGACTGAGTCCACGGCCATGTGATGGGCTTCAAACACATCCAGAAACTGGCTTGAATAACATTTTGAACACTGCAATGGAAAGAACTAGTCAGTAATCAGAGCTAGACCTTCTTTTGGAGCTCATATTCCTGCAGAAAGATGCCTCTGAATACTTGTATGGCCTTGCAGGCTCTTCTGGACTCACTGGTACCCACAGATGCTACAGAAACTAAATAATTTAACATGCTGTTTCACAGACAACACTGAGCTCCCCTCTGCAATACACAAAGGTAGGAATTTAAGTTACCTGGTCGGATCTACAGTCAGAGCCAGGCTCCAGAGCTCATTCTGCACTGCCGGAGCCCCATCACCTTCCTGTCAGCCCAGGTTCCGCCATGCCTCTGTAAAAAGCTCTTGAAATGGCAGGGGAAGATAGCTCAGAAGCACACAACACTGTGTGCATTTGAAATGTCACAATTCAAAGCTCCAATAGCAATGCTCTTGGCTCAAGAATGACCTGCCAGACCCTTTGGCTCTGAGGATTTTGAGAACATGCCAAAAGTCACTTCCCTACCACCAGTCTGTGACTGCCTGCTCTGAGAGCCTGCCTCATCACACAGCTCTGTAGCTCTTTCTCTTGTGCCACTCGTGAACTCAGAGAGTGGTGGTGAGAATATTAAGAGGTGGGCCAGCGCTCAGGCATATCCCTGATGGGCAAGTGGGCCATCACATACCCTAGCCAACAGTGGCCTGTAAACTAGGCAAATTCTGCACATGCACACAAGAGTCAGGCCAGCAGCATCACAGCTGCAAGTAGTAATGAATGGTAAAATGTAGCAAGTGTGCAAGAGCTGGAAAACATTTGGGAATCTTGGAAAAGTCTCTTTGTATGTGAGCTCATAAAAGGGGGAAGAAATTACAATCTCCTTGTCTGCATAAGCAGAATACGGGACTTCATCCAGATTCTGCCAGTTCTGTGTTCACAGAAAAATGAGATTATCCTCCCCAAACCCCCTACCCTCCCAGAGGACTGGAGGCTTCCTTCCATAGCAACAAGGACCTCACCTTACAAGTAATGTCTTCTCACTTATGTTCTCACACAGAAGCTGTATCCACACAGCAGGTTAGGTTTGGTTTCAGGATCTTCTGTATATGTATTTTGGTATTGACACTACAAGGACTTTTCAGCACCTTTCCTTACTCCCTGATGAATGCAGTAATACATCTTCTGCCCAAGCAGCAGTATTGCTTAAGAGTTACAAGACTTTAATTCTTGCAAACCAAACTTTTAACTAATCATAATGCTTAACTGTTTACTATGTGACACTCACTGTCTGGGTACTCGGGCGTGTTTTCTTCTGATGCCCTTGTGCACTGATATAGGTATTGGATGGAGGGTGCTAAACTATTCACACAGCAGCAACTCATGCATCCCTGTGAGGCTTGCTGCAGTAAGAAGCAGAAACAAGAAAGTGGCTCATGTCCTGCTGAGATTTACTGACAGTGTCTATAGATTGCTAATAGTTTGGTGCATACTCTGTCTCTCAGTTACTGCCACTGCCTGTAATTATGGAACTGAAATCTCCTATAATGGCATGTTTCAAAACTTTACTTCATAATTGTTAATGTTCATGGAACTGTCAGAGTTGGAAAGGACCTTAAAGATCATATAGTTCCAACCCCCCTGCCTGGCAGGGACACCATCCACTAGATCAGGTTGCCCAGAGCGCCATCAAGCCTTGTCTTAAAAGCTTCCAGGGATAGGGCTTCCACAACCTCTCTGGGCAACCTGTTCCACTGTCTCAACACCCTCATGGTGAAGAACTTCCTCCTAATGTCTAATCTAAATCTACCCTCCTCTAACTTATATCCATTTCCCCTGGTTCTGTCACTATCTGACCACCTAAAAAGTCCCTCACCAGCTTTCTTGTAGGTCCCCTTCAGATACTAGAAGGCCACAACTAGGTCTCCTCGGAGCCTTCTCCAGACTGAAACACCCCAACTTTCTCAGTCTGTCCTCGTAGAAGAGGTGCTCCAGTCCTCTGATCATTCTCGTGGCCCTTCTCCGCACTCACTCCAGCACCCCCATATCCCTCTTGTAATAGGGGCTCCAGAACTGGATGCAATATTCCGGTGGGGTCTCATGAGAGCAGAGTAGACAGGGAGAACCACCTCCCTCAANCAGCATGTCAGCAGCACCACACAGCTTGATATTGTCAGCAAACTTGCTGAGGGAGCACTCAATGCCACTGTCCACGTCACCAATGAGGATGTTGAACAAGACTGGTCCCAGTACTGATACTTGAGGGACTCCGTTTGTCATTGGCTTCCACTTGGACATGGATCCATTGACAGACATTCTTTGTGTGTCGCCATCGAGCCAATTCCTTATCCATGGAGTGGTCCACCCGTCTAAGNGTGGCATGGGCCCACCTCTCCAGCCTGTCCAGGTCCCTCTGGATAGCATCCCTCCCTTCCAGCATGTCAGCAGCACCACACAGCTTGATATTGTCAGCAAACTTGCTGAGGGAGCACTCAATGCCACTGTCCACGTCACCAATGAGGATGTTGAACAAGACTGGTCCCAGTACTGATACTTGAGGGACTCCGTTTGTCATTGGCTTCCACTTGGACATGGATCCATTGACAGACATTCTTTGTGTGTCGCCATCGAGCCAATTCCTTATCCATGGAGTGGTCCACCCGTCTAAGCCATATTCCACCAGCTTGGAGACCAGGATGTCATGCAGGACAGTGTCAACGGCTTTGCTCAGGTCCAAGTAAATGATGTCAGTTGCTTTTCCCCTTTCTTTTGATGTTGTGACCTTTTCGCAGAAGGCCATCAGATTCATCAGGCACGATTTACCCTTGGTGAAACCATGTTGATTATACCCAACCACCCCTTCAGTATTCCTCTTTCTCAGCAGTACCCCAGGAGGATCTGCTCCATGATCTTACCAGGCACACAGGTGAGACTGACTAGCTTATAGTATGCAGGGTCATCCTTCTTCCCCTTCTTAAAAATGGGGGTTATGTTTCCCCTTTTCCAGTCAGTGGGGACTTCACCAGACTGCCATGACTTTTGGAATACAATAGAGAGTGGCTTAGCAACCTTGTCTGCCAATTCTCGCAGTGCCCATGGGTGTATCCCATCTGGTCCCATGGACTTCTGAACTTTCAGGTTTTTCAGAGGGTCACAAACCTGACCTTCACTTACCATGGGCAGTTCTATCTTCCAGCCCCTGCCATTATCTTCTTTGACTTCAGGGGTGTGGTGGGAGCCCTTGCCAGTCAAGACTGAAGTAAAGAAGCTTTTGAGAACTTTGTCCTTCTCCATATCACCAGTTCTCCCGTTTCTTTTCTGAGGGGGCCCACACCTTCCCTCATCTTCCTTTTTCCATTAATGTATCCATAGAAATTTGTGCTATTCCCGTTGATCTCCCTGGCTAGATTTAACTCCCACTGAGCTTTAGTTTTCCTAACCAATTCCCTTGCTCTCCGGACAGCTTCCCCTTACGCCCCCCATTCTACACTCCTTGTACAGATTCTTTTTATGAGATAGCGTGTCCAGGAGCACCTTGTTCATCCAGGCAGGTCTCCTAGCATTCTTTCCTGACTTTCTCTTTGTTGGGAAAAGGCCACTTATATGAGTTTTAATAAGGCCAAATGTCATATCCTGCTACAGGCTCAGGAAAGAGTGGCTGGAGAGCTCCC
>VWZX01004384.1:14807-51674 GCA_013399015.1 Galbula dea | reverse complement strand
ACATATAGTAAAACACATAGCAAAAGAATTTGCATACTCTAAAACAAAAAGGGGGGAATTGAGTTAGTAAAAGAGAATTGAGCTGAGAAAGGGTTAGAAGCTTAGGACATTTGGCCCACAATACACAGTAAAAACCAGGGAGGAATAGGGTAGGTCTGCAAAGATAAGACACAAGGACTAAGGGGCCCTGCTAGGAGATAATGGGAATCTAGGTGCAGGGCTACCAGACAGAAACAGTTCTTGTGACCCTGATGGCTGCCAACTCAGTAAAGCTGGACAAAGTTGAAAATGCCAATGCGAAGATGACTTCGAGCCTTCCTCATAGACCACCGCCCACGACCACCAGAAGGCAGTACGCATACATCAAGAGGAGGAGACTGAGTTCCTGGAACTAATTTTAATGATCCCACCTATCCACTGCATATGTATAGCCTAGTAATGCATATGTATAGATTAGGGCATTAAATAACGGTAAGTAACTTGTCTGGGTAGAGTGGTCTGGCGAAGCTATTCCCCCACTCTCCAGCGCTGTAAATAAACATACCTGCTTTATAACCTTTCATGGGTTGTAAAGTTTGTTTCCGCACGTCAGGAGGCATTCACACCTCTTATAGCACAAAACCTGTAGCCCCAGGGGTGTAAGGCTGACTTTAGATTGGTATAGAATACACAGCTAAAACCAGGACAGGCGTTCCCCTGGAAACCAGGGGGGTATTGTCTTGGGGCTGGGAGAGACTTCCGCAGCCACTCGTCGGAGCCAGAAAAAGCACCGGCCCCTCTAGGACCTGTTCCCGGTACCCGCTTCGAGCTACAGGGACCTTCCAGGATCCACCTCCCCCGAGATCCCTTTCGACCCCTACTCTTCAACTAGACTGTGAGTTTTTCATCTGCAAACAAACAGGTTTCTTTGTTTGGACTCGGGGAAAAGGGGGGGGGAAGCACGTGGAGCTGGGCACAGGGGCTGACAAGCACCGTTCTTCTCGTTTCCCAGGGTGCTGAGTTGTTAGTTTTGGGTTAAAACCAAGTTCGTTGCATTTATTATAATGTTTATTTTCTTTCCTTTTTGTTAAATTATAACTCTGATGTGTGATCTCTCTTGTATTGGAATCATCTTTTCTGGCGGGTTACTCTTAAACCGGTACAGTTGTTTCTTGTTTTTTTTTTTTTCCCCCAATCCACATGTCTCTCTTCCTCTTATTCCCTTTCCCTTCCTTCAGCAGGGAGGGGGGGAAGAGAAGGAGGATAGTGGAGATTGGCTGTTGCTGACCTGTGATCAATCCAGCCCTAACCCTCGACAGATACATTTTTGGCACCCAACACCGGACTTGAGAGTTTTGATAAACTGCCCCAAATAGTTCAGATTCCAGCTTGTTCAGTTGAGAGAGTATCAGATCTTTTTCTCTGAGAGTCTTTAAGGACTGAAAATTAAAACAAACTGCTTACATCACAATGTCATTAGTGAAATCAGTGATGTTTCATAGAATCATAGAATAGCCAGAGTTGGAAGGGACCTTAAAGATATCTAGTTCCAACCTCCCTGCCTGGCAGGGACACCTTCCACTAGATCAAGTTGCCCAGAGCCCCATCAAGCCTTGTCTTAAAAGCTTCCAGGGATGGGGCTTCCATTACCTCTCTGGGCAACCTGTTCCACTGTCTAACCACCCTCATCGTGAAGAACTTCCTCCCAATATATAACCTAAATCTCCCCTCCTCTAGCTTACACCCATTTCCCCTGGTTCTGTCACTACCTGACCTCCTAAAAAGTCCCTCACCAGCTCTCTTGTAGGTCCCCTTCAGATACTGGAAGGCCACAAGAAGGTCTCCTCGGAGCCTTCTCCTCTGCAGACTGAACAATCCCAACTCTCCCAGTCTGTCCTTGTAGGAGAGGTGCTTCAGTCCTCTGATCATTCTTGTGGCCCTTCTCTGGACTCGTCATGTACTCTTGCAGTCAGTATCTAAAATATGTGTTGTAGTGTTCCCTTTTCATTAATATATTTTGTCTTATTGTTTGTGTGTTTTAGTTGTTTATCTGAAATTTTTCAGTTGCCATTGCTGTGCGATCTTTGCAACTTTGTTAGGGTGTTTGCCACTGAAAGGCTGAGGGAGCTGTGTCTCTTTAGTTTGGAGAAGGGGAGACTAAGGGGTGACCTCATCTATGCTTTTAAGTATGTGAAAGATGGTTGTCAGGAGGATGGGGTCAGGCTCTTCTCGGTGAGGCCCAGTGACAGGACAAGAGGCAATGGCTGTAAGCTGAAGCATAGGAGGTTCCGTGTGGCAATGGTTGTAAGCTGAAGCATAGGAGGTTCCGTGTGAATACACGTAGAAATATTTTCCCAGTTGAGGTGCCAGAGCCCTGGCACAGACTGCCCAGAGAGGCTGTGGAGTCTCCTTCTCTGGAGGTATTCAAAACCCATCCAGATGCGCTTCTGTGTGAGCTGGTCTAGGGAATCCTGTTGTGGCAGGGGGGGTTGGACTTGATGATCTTTCAAGGTCCCTTCCAGCTCCTAGCATTCTGTGGTTCTTTGGTTCTGTGATTTGGTTGGTCAGTGAATGTGCCTCAGTACTACAGGTGTTACCTAACAGATTTAGTTACTGAGCATACTTTCAGTCCTAGTCCAATTAATTCTACTTTTCCTCGTTATGTTAATCTGACTCTACCAGATTCTGAGATTCCATTAAATTGCAAGAATAGCACATACAGCCATCTCATTTGAAATATCATGTTACCACTATCATTAGCATTATCCTTAGCATTGAATTTTTTGTCCTCATCCTGAATTTCTTTCTTGTGTGGCATCAGATTAAGCATTGGTGTGAGTGTGTGTGTCAGGCAGCCACCTCCACTTGTAGAATGCATGCTGTTTTGACAGCAGATTCTGCAGCTGCTCAGAGCCCAGAAATTCCCTCCCCCCCAGTATGAGTTGCTGCTGTCAAGAAAAAGGCACAGAAAAAAACTGCATACAGCCCATATAGCCTAGTTCAACTAGTGACAAATGCACATCTCACTTAGCCAAGAGGAGGAGGAAAAGAGGTTTGCCTTTTTGCCAGGGGAGATTGATGGGAGAGGATTTTGAAGGAGGTTAATAATTAAAAAGGGTTGTAACAGGTGCCAACTGGTAATGCCAGATCATCAGTTTCTGGGCTGGGCAGAAAACCTTGCTATGGCTACAAAACAGACTGAAGTCTTAACTTTCCTCCTAGCTGAGTCTCAGTCAGCTTTTCCATTTTGAAAGTAAATAGAGAAGCCAGGTAAGTAAATAGAAAGGGTCAGCTTTCACTTTCAACCCTCCAAACAGCAGTGGGATGTGAAACATGAGGTAATGTGCTCTTCAACCTCTGGCTGTGTTCCCCTGTGTGCTGTGCTTGTGGAATTGTCTTTTTTTCACAGCTCTCTACCAAAATGAACTCACTCATGCCTGCATCATGGCAGGGACATGCAGAAGCCAAGCATGTGCTGCTGTGACTTCTGTCACAGAGGAAGGGGATGTTTAACTTAGAAGTTCACCTGATCATCTATTTGGCACATAAACACAATCTCTATCTCTTTCTCTCCCACCAACAAAACACTGCAAGAAAAAACCTGTCAAATAAAAGCCTGCAGGAAAGTACAGCGTGCCTTTCCTGGGGCTCAATTAACTTCGGGAGAAAGCTATTACTGATGCTGTGCACCAACCCACACTAGAGCTCAGCAATGTTAACACTGCCAAATGCTAGTCTTCAGGTGGCCTTGTCCTGCACAGCAGTGCCCAGCACACCCAGGCAACATGAAATTCAAACATTTAAATCACCACTGGATTTCTGACACACTGAGATGGAGAGCTGAGGAGCAGCTTAAATGGGATGATAAGGATGAGTATAGTGATAGATCAAGAGAGTCATTGTAGGATGTGACAGTGAGAGGGGCCTGGGACTTGGCAAGCAGAGGGAGATGAGCTGAGTTGCAGGGAGAGGGTTGGTGAGCTGGGCTGTGAGCAGGGTTTAAACATACAGAAAAGGGTGGATCTTGACAAAGTCGCTCAAGCATCATGCCTTTGGAAGGTCCACTCACTGGTTACATTTTAGGAAAAGGTTTGTGACTGTTCTTGATCTAAGCAAATTTACTTGAGTTGGGTGAAAATGCCTTAATTTCTGCCAAAACCGCCAACCTCTTTCCTCCAAATGCAATTCAGTAGTACATCAAAATCAGTTGAGGAGTTGGACTGAGTCATGTTAACAGTATTTGGATTCAGATTAGAGCAGGCACATTCTCATAGGCAGTAGCTTCCTGCTAATTCATTTCAAGATTAAATGTTTCCATGTGTCATGTCAAAATAGAGCTTCATTTCAAAACTAACAGGTTGTTTCAAAACCAAACAAATAAAGACCATAAGAGTAAACCAAAACATTTCATGTGGGAATGACTGAACTTCTTATATTTTGTCTGCAAAGGAAAGCAGGGGAAGATGTTTTTTCTTCTTGATCTTTACAGATTTTCAGTGAATTAGTAAACCAGATGTTCACAGTACAAGGGAACCTTCTACTGCTTTTTCAGACAAGCTATGAGGCTTGTTGAGGACATCTCCCAGGCTCTAGAAAGTCTGCACAAGGAAGCACAAAACCAGGAAGCTTTGCAGTAGTAATGCATGAAGGGAGGGCTAGATTTCCTCCCCACTTCTGTTCTGGACTGAGGATAGTCATGTTTTCCTAAACCTTGTTGGAAACAGCAGTAACACAAACTCAGCTCTGGAAAGGCAGAAACCAAACAAGTGGAGATGGTAGGCAGCAACACAGCTCAGTGGGGAGGCTGTGGGTTGTTGGATGGCAGAACCAGCCCCTGGGCTGAACCCCAGATGCCAGATCTTCAGCAGGCTTGGCATGAATAGGGCTGTCTTGGGTGCACAATGGAGATCCCTAGTCTGCTTTTCTTAGCATTTCCACCCTGCTCACCTGCCTCTGGACAGAGCTCAGAAACTATTTGCTAAGTAAATGTGGGAAGGAAACTCCCATGAAGGAGCTTTTGACACAGAACCACAAGATTTCTAAGATCACAGTGAATTCACAAACTGCCAGGTAGAAAGAGTTCCTAGCAGGACAGGCTGCTGCTGGTCCTGGCCCATCAGTCAAGCCAGCCAAGGGCAGATCATGGTGTCTCGGGTGCCAGCCAGGCACATCCTGTCCCAAGGGAGCAGAGGAACATCCAGGGACAGACGCCTGACACATGCCTGCCCAAGCCTGTGGTCCTCTTTAGAGAGTGCTTGAGGATGCGTGGGCAGCAGCACAGCACAGCTACTGTCACAGAAGGCTTTTACAGTTTGGCTTGCTCACGATAAACTGAGTAGGAGACGCTTTTAGTTTTTCTGAGTGGTACAATGCTATGAACTCCAAAAAACACTGTGCTGGGATATCCATAGAAATGGCTTAAGAGCTTGGCAACTCCTCTCCCCAAAGAATTTTTTCCACTATGTCCCTGCCTCTGTCCTGGGATCACGGGTGGTCAGAACAGAAAGGGGATGCCCTGAGTTGCACCACTCCAGGAAGAGAAAAGAGGGCTCTGCAGGTGCAGGACCCAGCATGGACCCTCAGAGCCATGAGCAGCAGTAGGGTGAGCTGGGAGTGATGCTTGCTGCTGCATACAAAACAAGCTCAGGTAGAGGCAAGCATCTAATAAAATCAGTTCTAATGCAGGTTTAAATGGAAAAGAAGGACTTGGTTTTTTTTCATCCCTGCCCATGGCGGGGGGGTTGGAACAAGATGATCTTTAAGGTCCCTTCCAACCTGAGCCATTCTATGATTCTATGATTTTTCACACAATGTGTAAACAACCTGTGGAAGTCATTGCCATAGGAGGAAGCTGAAAGTTTGGATAGGCTCAGAAAGCAGCAGATTCACATAAGAGAAATCCGTCACAAACTACTGAGCACAAACAGAGTGCACCACAGTCCTAACATTTAAGGCAGGACACCACGTCAGATAGGCCTCTGAGCCACTCAGCCTGTCTGCTCTTGTACAAGGCTGATGGAAAGGTAAATACTTGGAAAACATAAATACATGGACCTGTTAGTCCCTACCCAAACCACAGCACTGCAAGCCCAGTCTGCCCACCCTTATGTGCCCTGTGGAGGCAGGCTCACTGCAGCGTGCCAGGGCTGGCTGCCCCTGTGGCAACACCAGCTACCCACTGCCTTGCCAGAGGAGGACATACTCTCTTGGGAGTGAAGCGTGTGTGATCAAGGGCAGGCCGTTGCGCAAGGCAGGACACGAGAAGCTGCTCACACAACACTGGTGCCGTCATTTCCTAATGCTGACTTGGCTGGTTCTTCCAACGCACAGGGGAATAAAATCAGTGCCTGATAGTGCAATGTGAAGGGAATTAGAAAAGTGAAACATTAAAAAACATTCTCAAACAAGGCTATGAGAATACAATTATCACAGCCACTCTTGAGCAATGCTGCAGTGAGCAAGGACTGATCAGGGAAGGAGTGGGCAGCACAGGGGCTGGGGTGCTTTACCTCACAGCTTGACTCTGCCTGGCAGGGAGTGCTGGGGGAGGCAGAAGCTGCCTCTCACATGGGACCACTTGTCCTGTGTCACTTATGCACCAGAATGGACACACAGCTCCAAGCTTTGCTGACATGTAACAGCAGGGCAATAGTTCCATTTTAGCAGAGAGCAGAAGTAGATCTCAGAATCACAGAATCAGAATATTAGGAGTTGGAAAGGACCTTGAAAAATCATCTAGTCCAACCCCCCCCCTGCTGCAGGAGGATTCCCTAGACTAGGTCACACAGAAGTGTGTCCAGACGGGTTTTGAATACCTCCAGAGAAGGAGACTCCACAACCTCTCTGGGCAGTCTGTGCCAGGGCTCTGGCACCCTCACAGTGAAAAAATTTCTACGTGTATTCACACAGAATCTCCTATGCTTCAGCTTACAGCCATTGCCTCTTGTCCTGTCACTGGCCTTCACTGAGAAGAGCCTGACCCCATCCTCCCGACACACACCCTTTACACATTTAAAAGCACAGATAAAGTCACCCCTTAGTCTCCTCTTCTCCAAGCTAAAGAGACCCAGCTCCCTCAGCCTTTCCTCATCAGGAAGATGTTCCAGCCCCTTCATCATCTTTGTGGCTCTGCGCTGGACTCTTTCCAGCAGTTCCCTATCCTTCTTAAACTGAGGGGCCCAGAACTGGACACAAGATTCCACATGTGGCCTCACCAAGGTAGAGCAAAGGGGGAGAAGAACCTCTCTTGACCTTCTAGCCACACCCTTTTTAATACACCCCAGAATCCCATTGGCCCTCCTGGCCACAAGAGCACACTGCTGGCTCATGGTCATCCTTCCATCCACCAGGACATCCAGGTCCCTTTCCTCTTCACTTCTCTCCAGCAGATCAGTCCCCAACCTGTACTCATACATGGGGTTGGTTTTTCCCAGGTGCAAGACTTGACACTTGGCCTTAATGAATCTCATTAAATTTCTCCCTGCCCAACTCTCCAGCCTGTCTAAGTCTCGCTGAATGGCAGCACAACCCTCTAGTGTGTCAGCCACTCCACCCAGTTTAGTGTTATCAGCAAACTTGCGGACAATGCACTCTGTTCCCTCAGCCAGTACTGGTCCCAGTACTGACCCACTAGACACGGGCTCCATCCCATTGACCACGACTCTCTGACTTCTGTCCTTCAACCAGTTCACAATCCACCTCACTTGCCAATCAGCCAGACCACACTTCCTCAGTTTAGCTGNCCCAGGCACGTCTCCTGTTCCCCAGGACTTATTAAAGATGGTGGAGAGTGGCCTTGCAATGACTTCTGCCAGCTCCCTCAGCACCTGTGGGTGCATCCCATTAGGTCCCATGGATTTATGGATGTCCAGATGGCTTAACTGTTCCCTAACCCAGTCCTCTTCAACTAAGGAGAACTCCTCCAGTATCCTAACATCATGTGGGGGCTCAGGGGTCTGAGGCTCCTGAAGCAGGCTGCCAAATGCTGATGCAATGCAAGATGCTGATTTGTAAGGCTTTCTGAAGGATCAGAAGAAGAATGTCAGTGGTGAGGGGCAATGCAAGCCCTGGGCTGGGGAAATACCGTGCCAATGTTTTACAGCTTTCAGCAGGATTTCTTCTTTCACATCTTCAGTGAGCTGGGATCTCTGCCAGGAGGAGGAGGAGGGATGGGTAAACAGCACTTCACTTTCTCAAAGCAATTTGGAAGGAAAGTGAAAGAGCTGAACAAGATAATTGCTCCTTTTTGCTCTACTCCTCTCTCTTGGCTTTTGCTACCACATGCTCTGGGTATGCCAGTGTGCCCAGGGATTACTCCACATGTTCCATAGTATGCCCAAGGAATTGACGATTTCACATGAAAAATAGATCCCATCCTTCTGTACACAACCTCCTACATCGCTAAAAGGGGTATTGGTCCATACTTGTTCCCAGACAGGAGCACGTAGATTTTGCACAAAGGAACCAAGTTCTATGGTTACACAGTGTGGGAAAGAGAAGAAAAACAGAACAAAAGCCAAAAAACAAACAAAAAAGAAGATAGGACAAGTCTGTAATGGAAGTAAATCCATCTAAGCTTATAACCTGACCACTCTGCTGACAGAAATCTCTGCAACTTCAGTAATCAATATGGGCCACCCTGAAAATGTCTGCAACTCCAGTAATCAATAGGGGCCACCCTGACATTATAGAATCATAGAATGTTTTGGGTTGGAAGAGACCTTTAAAGGTCATCTAGTCCAACCTCCCTTCAGTGAACAGGGACATCTACAACTAGATCTGGTTGCTCAGAGTCCTGTCCAACCTGGCCTGGAATGTTTCCAGGGATGGGGCATCTATCAACTTTCTGGGCAACCTATGCCAGTGTTTCACCACCCTTAGCATAAAAATTTCTTCCTTTTATCTAATCTAAATCTCTTCTCTTTTAGTTTAAAAAACATCACCCCTCGTCCTGTCACAACAAGCTCTGCTACAATGATTTCCCCATCTTTTTAATAGGCCCTTTTGAGTACCGAACGTCTGCACTAAGGACTCCTGAAGCCTTGTCTTCTCCAGACTGAACAACTCTAACTCTCTCAGCCTTTCTTCCCTGGAGAGGTGTTCCAGTTCTCTGATCATCTTCATGGATGTTCTCAAGACCTGCTCCAACAGATCCATGTCTTTCCTGAACTAAGGACCGGGGAGCTGGGCACAGTACTCTAGGTGGGGTCTCACAGGAAAGGAGTAGAGAGGTAGAATCACCTCGCTCGACCTACTGGCCTTCTTTTGACACAGGCCAGAATACCGTTTGCTTTTTGGACTGTGAGTGCCACCTCATGTCCTGCTTTTCATCCACCAGTACCCCCAAGTCCTTCTTCTCAGAGCTGCTCTCAATCTCTTCATCTCCTAGCCCATATTGATATGGAGGATTACCGTGATTCAGGTGCATGACCTTACACTTGGCCCTGTTGAACCTTGTGAGCTTAAATCCTGCTGGAGCCAAGGTGAAAGCTTTCGTACAGTGAGACCCCACAATTGATTCGGATTACTGTGCTATGTGAGAGGCTGGGTATGGAAGAACAAGGCTAGGCTCCCAAGCCTAGGCACAAAACCAGGAATGTTACAGAAAGGAAGGGTGAAGTTCAGGTCATCTAGATATCTGGAGAGAGAATCTGAAAAAATGAGATGCAATTCAGAAAGAAGAATATGCAAGTTTATACTCTGCCTCAGCAGGAATGATCTGCAACAGAAATGCAGTAAGAACAAACAGTTTGAGATACAGGCATCTGTGGGCTGCAGTGTGCTGGGACCAGGCTGAAGATGACATTCACTGGGAAAGGCAGAACATTGTGTTGTACATCAAAGCTTGGAAACGTGTGGGAGGGCTGTGTCCAGTACCCAATGTCACCATTCCAGAAAGGGTATGAATCAGTCACACATAATCCAAAGGAAAACTGGGATATTTGGAGGTGTAGAAAACATCTCTCAAGTGTCCTGTGGCCCTCTGGACAGATTTGAGGTCTGTGACATACTGATGCAAAAGTAAAGGAATAACCTGTGGTAGATTAGGCCACAGGGAGTCTATTGGAGACTGATGAAAAACTCCTAATTTTTAAGGAGAGTGGAGCCCTAGAACACAGAGCCTTTTGGGAGTCTTTAAGACTAGTTAAGGCAAATTCCTTTTAGGTACTATTGAAGTACTAGTGCTCCTTCCATGGGATGAAGTGAGGGGTCAGAGGACCTCCCTGGGTTACACAATATTTACATCTGAGGGAGAGAATAAGCACCAGCTTTGTGAGATGGCTTTATTGAGACTCTGAAAACTACCTCACTCATTTGTCTGCCAAAGAATTGAGTCAAACAGACTTTCTGAGGCCAGTGCAGAACCACTGGGATTTTCTAGCTAAACCAAGAAAACTTGGACTCACTATGTGAGGAGGCCATAAACATGAGAGAAACCACTTCTCTATTTGGCCTCTTTAGAAGACCTAATGCTGTATTTAGGGAACTTTTCAACCCTGTCCCATGACGTGCGGAAACAAACTTTACAACCCACAGAAGGTTATAAAGCAGGTATGTTTATTTACAGCGCTGGAGAGTGGGGGAATAGCTTCGCCAGACCACTCTACCCAGACAAGTTACTTACCGTTATTTAATGCCCTAAGCTATACACAAGCATTACTAGGCTATACCTATGCAGTGGATAAGTGGGATTATTAAAATTAGTTCCAGGAACTCAGTCTCCTCCTCTTGGTGCATGAGCACTGCCTTCTGGTGGTCGTGGGCGGTGGTCTATGAGGAAGGCTCGAAGTCATCTTCGCATTGGCATTTTCAACTTTGTTCAGCTTTACTGAGTTGGCAGCCATCAGGGTCACAAGAACTGGTTTTGTCTGGCAGTCCTGTAACTGGGTTCCCATTATCTCCTAGCGTGGCCTCTTAGTCCTTGTGTTTAATCTTTGTAGCCCTTCTCTATTGCTCCCTGTCTTCTTACTGTGTATTGTGGGCCAAATGTCCTAAGCTACTAACCCTTTCTCAGCTCAATTCTCTTTTACTAATTCAATTCCCCCCTTTTTGTTTTAGAGTATGCAAATTCTTTTGCTATAGGTGTTAATTTTGTTAATGATGAGATTCCATGAAGTATTGTCCATTTTGTATCTTTTCTCTCAATGTATATTTCTTCCAGTCCGCATAACTGGAGTGTGTATCTCTAAACATACAGAAAAAACATCGAGAGAAACAGTATACAAGTAATGCTATTACTGTTATCATAAGGGAGGCTATAAATAAATGCTTAAGCCAGATCAAATTAGGCAACCAAGATGTAAGTGTATCCCATAAATTAGAAAGTCCGAATGATGTATTGTCTGATGTTACACTGTGTAAGATCTTTGCATGGGTCCAGATTGTTTGGATATCAGTTTCTATTTTATTGGATTCATCAATATAAGTACAACAACTAGCATTTACTAGTGTGCAGACTCCTCCCATATGAGCTGTAATGATATCTAGGGCCAGTCTATTTTGAAAAACAATTTTACTTAAGGAATTGATTTCTTGGTTCAGGTGGTGCAAGGCATCAGCGGTGGAATTGGCAATTACTTCCATTTCTGCTGAGATGTTTACTATAGCCCATTCTAGTTTTGCTACTCCTAAACTTGGAATCAAAGCTCGGACAAAGCTGTGGAAACCAGTATTATATGTAGTTAGGGGGTTTGGTACAGAATGTTTTTTAAGTTTGTTCCAAATGCCCTGTACAATGCCAGTTATTCCATGTCGCTGAAAAATCCTTAAAGGAGGTGCTAAGTATCCCATAGTGCATTCCCCTGTCCAATTACAGGGTAGTTGTTTATGGGCTTTTAAATCCCCACATAGCCACCAATATCCACTCGGTAGATCACATGAGGTGTCTATAGCTAATGTCTTATCATTTGTGGATCTTCCATATAGGTAATATGTCTATTGTCGTTGTAAGTTAGTAGCTGGGCCTGTAAATGGTACTGGTAAGGTAAGATCCGAAATAGTTCCATTAACTAAAGGTATTTTAGTCCAATTGCCAATTGTTCTATTAAATGGTCCTAGATTTATTCCAGAGGTGTTGTAAGATATATATGAGATTGTAAAATTTACTAACAGTTATGTGAAAGAGGTTTGTTCTAGTGGTGAGTTTCCAAAATGACAGGCACCTGTTATATTATACAGCTGGCGAGGGCCAAGGTCTGTCCAATTACTTACTGGTACTCCAAATAGCAGGGTGGTAAAAATGTTAGATTGGCCACAAATCCAGCAATCACTGAGGTTGGTGTGTTTTACAGTGCTACCTACAAGAGACAGATAGGTATTTCCATTGAAACCTCCCCTTACAGTTTAAATACTTAACAGTACAATATATATCCAGACAATTGTTTTCTAGTGAGAAGCCTGAAGGTTCACGTAAGTGTTTTCTCTCATTGTTGGTGTCTTGGCGACTTTTTCACTCGTGTATGATGTATCCAGGATGATTGTTCTTTAATCTTTACTGCTGTATGTGAAGTTAGCAGGACTTGATATGGTCCTTCCCATTTGGGTTCCAAAGGAGACCCTGAAAAAGATCTGATATAGACATAATCCCCCAGATTAATGTTATGAAGTGGGCTATCCAAACCCTGGGCTCTAGTACCCAAAACATATTTTTCTATGTTATGTAATTGGTTTTGTAATGCTATTACATACTGTGTTAATGAACAGTGTCCTAAATGCTCAGATGTACCTTCTCGTACTATGTAAGGTCTACCATATAAGATTTCAAAAGGGCTTAATCCTTCTTTGGTCCTTGGTTTTGTTCTGATTCTCAATAATGCTAGTGGTAGAGATTGAGGCCATGTTAGAGTCGTTTCTTGACCTAATTTAACAATTTGTAATTTGATAAGGTGATTCATCTTCTCTACCTGGCCACTAGCTTGTGGTCTGTATGGGGTGTGTAATTGCCAGTCTATTCCTAAAATATTACTAACTTGTTGAACAATCTTAGAAATAAAGTGTGAACCCCTGTCTGAGGAAACTATTGCTGGTACTCGGAATCTAGGTATTATTTCATTCAGTAAAGCTTTTGTAACTTCTCTAGCTTTGTTGGTGTGACAAGGATAGGCTTCTGGCCAACCTGAGGTGTCTGTTAATACCAATAAGTATCGATAACCCCCTTTTTGTGGTATCTCTGAAAAATCAATTTGCCAATGTTGTCCTGGGTGGTTACCTTTTCCAATTTGGCCTAATTGGATTTTAGTAGCTCTCTTTGTGTTAGTTTGTAAACAAGTTTCACATTGTTGGGTTACATGTTTAATGGTTGTGTATAAGTTTCTCGACACTATGCTTTTCCTTAAGTACCTATAGAGTGATTCTACACCCCAATGTGCTTTTTGATGTTCTGCCATAATCAGAGCCAATAATAAAGCAGATGGTACTATTATTTTGCCATCTGGGGTCTTAGCCCAGCCGTCCTCACCTATTTTTCCTTTCAAGTCAGTAATTAGTTTCTGATCTTCTTTTGAATACTTTGGTTCAAGATTGGGTTGGATTTTACTGTCTGGGATCAATGAAGTTACCAATTGAGGCAGGCTGCTATTTGCTATGTGCTTAGCTTCATGGTCAGCCGTTGCATTTCCGATTTCAATGTCTGTTGTGCCTTGAAGAAAAGAACTGGTTTTGTCTGGCAGTCCTGTAACTGGATTCCCATTATCTCCTAGCAGGGCCCCTTAGTCCTTGCGTTTTATCTTTGTGGCCCTTCTCTATTGCTCCCTGTCTTCTTACTGTGTATTGTGGGCCAAATGTCCTAAGCTACTAACCCTTTCTCAGCTCAATTCTCTTTTACTAACTCACCCATTCATACTGTTTCTGCTAACGTTCATGGTCACACACTAGACCCCCCAAATTCTGCAACAGGAGGAAGCAGAGCAAGAGAGTGATGTTGCATTGCCTTTTCCAACTCAAGTTACAACAGCGGAGGAATAGAAAAGGGCTCTGTAGGCTTTGGGACTAGACAAATCACCATTCTATTACAGGGTTTCAGATAGAGAAGTATCCCCTTATTTGGAGTACCCTGTTTTTTGTTTTGGTTTGAATGCAGATCTTGGGCAACCGGAATGAATGGGCTGGCTTGATGGGGCCCTGGGTAACCTGATCTAGTGGATGTGTCCCTGCCAGGCGGGGGGGTTGGAACTGGATGATCTTTGAGGTCCCTTCCAACTCCGACAATTCTATGATCCTATGATCCTATGGAGATTCTCAATCCCTTCACAAAATAGCATTTGAAAGATGAGACTTTCTTCCAGGTCTTCTCTGGGCCTCAGAATTTTTCCTTGCCTTGCAGCTCTCTTCAGCCTTTACTTCTTTCCTGGCCTCCCATCTCCTTTCAGCCTCCATGTTTTTCCCAGCCCCCAACCCCTTTTAGCATCCACTTTTTTGCCACAAGACTCGAACTGTTATTCCCACAGCCCTCCTCAAAGAGCATCAACAGCCCATATGGTTTTGATACCCTTAGTTCTGAGCAAACACTTCCAAGGGCCTGGAGCAGGTCTCCCAACAGGGTGTATCACCAAGTTTGGACTTGCACCTGTGGACCAAAGGTCAATCCTTACCCACTTCTAACCACTGGCACATGCTGAGAACACATTCAAAGACAATTAATATTGGTCTATGGTTTCTCTGTCTTTTACCCTTTTTCATTAGGCTGATGAAGACACTCAAGCCTTGTCAGAATATAGCAGTATCCAAACCACACAGTGCTGCCACTACCTTTTTGCTGCATAGTGTGATTTTCTCATGTTACAGT
This sequence comes from Galbula dea, assembly GCA_013399015.1. NCBI lineage: Eukaryota > Metazoa > Chordata > Aves > Piciformes > Galbulidae > Galbula > Galbula dea. Next base: position 36,913 of record VWZX01004384.1, on the reverse strand, counting down.
TTCTGATAGTTTGCAAATTTGGCTACTTCAACAGTTAGTGTTTATTAGCATTGCCACTAAAGGAAGCAGAAAAGTTAGAAAACAAGGAAAAGAAAGTGGCTAAATATAACTCTACCACCAGGTTGTTTCTGACACATACATCTCCACAGGAAAGAACTAGGAGAACAGAGTGGGCATAAAATGAGGCAATTGCTTTTTGTTCTTCCTACTGAATGGAAACTAGCCAGAGTTTCTGCACTTATTAAGCCTCTTGTACCCTTGGAAAGCTGCGGCAAACGGAAACTCAGCACTCTTCCCCCAAACATACATATAAAGAAAGGCTGCACCACAAAGTAAAGATGGGACAACCTTTATTGTCACCAAAACCAATCTGGTCAGGACTTGGAAAAATTACTCTAGGGTTAAAGGAAACTTCATACTTGTGTTGGGTGGTACTTTATTTGCTGATGAAAAAATGCACAGACTTTGGTGACTGCTGGGACTTTGAAATGCATCTCTCCAGGGATAGGCTGCAAGGCACAATCTGGTGTCTGAGCAAGAAGGGCTTTGCCAAGCACATTAACAAAGGTCATCACACAGTGTCAAGAAGGCTAATGGAAAGTTACTGCCTGACTATGTGGGTGGGAATTCTGTGAGTCCCAGTACGTGCCTCAGCTGTGAAATTACCACATGAGTCCAGGGCCAGGCTTAGGCAGAGGAAATGAGGTTTGGACTGCACAGCAGCAGTTGAATACATGATATTCCCATTCTGCTTTAATCATCTTAACAGATATTTCATATTTTAAATGTGAAAAAGAGTCAAATGCCCACACCCATGTGCTCCAACACAATAAAAATTTAAAGTCTAGGGATAAACATTGTGTATTTCAAGCTATGTCCAGCTCTAGAGTCCTCAGCATAAGAAGGACATGAACCTGTCAGAGCAGGTCCAAAGCAGGGCCACAAAAATTATGATTCTATGATCCTAAATCCCCAAGTGACATCTTTGTGTATCAGAATTTTTTGAAATAAACACTAACAAAACCAATTTTTCATATTGAAAGAAAATTCAAAAGAATATGCAGAACGTAAAAATACATTCACATCTGACAATTAAAGTTATATATATCACAAAATCACACAGAGTCATTATGGTTGGAAAGGACCCTCAAGATCATCTAGTCCAACCAATAGCCCTACACTACTCTTATCCCTAAATCATCCCCTGAAGAAACACATCTATCCGCTTCTTAAAAACCTCCAGGGATGGTGACTCCACCACCTCCCTGGGCAGCTTATTCCAATATCTCACCACTCTTTCAGTAAAGAAATTCTTCCTAATATCCAATCTAAACCTACCCTGGCCCATTCCCTCTAGTCCTGTCACTAGTCACAAGGGAGAAGAGGCCAACACCCACCTCCCTACTACAGCCTTTGAGGTAGCTGAAGAGAGCGATAAGGTCTCCCCTCAGCCTCCTCTTCTCCAGGCTAAACAACCCCAGCTCCCTAAGCCTCTCCTGATCAGGCCTGTTCTCCAGACCCCTGATCAGCCTAGTTGCCCTTCTCTGCACCCTCTCCAGCACCTCGATGTCCTTCCTATTTGGGCAGTGCCCAAAACTGCACACAGTACTCAAGGTGTGGCCTCACCAGTGCTGAGTACAGTGGCAAGATCACCCCCTTGCTCCTGCTGGCCACACTATTCCTGATACAAGCCAGGATGCCATTGGCCTTCTTAGCCACCTGGGCACACTGCTGGCTCATGTTCAGCCAATTCTCAATCAGCACCCCAAGGTCCTTCTCTGCTGGGGAGCTCTCCAGCCACTCCTCCCGAAGCCTGTAGCACAGCTGGGGGTTGTCCTAGGTGCTCTTCAGAGCCCTTGCAGCCTATTAGAATTTCATTTCAGTCATTCTAGACCAGGAGCCAAATGAAAATGTCTGCCTTAGTTTATAAGGAAATGTTAATATTGGCTCTTATTAGTCACTAATGACTAGTGATGAAACACCCAGTGACTCCTCCTCTTGGTTTTATAAGCTTGAGGAAATCTTCGGCTTATAATAGTATTCATGCGCTGCTGGGGTTGGACTAGATGATCTTTCAAGGTCCCTTCCAACTCCTAATATTCTGTGATTCTGTGAAATTCTGGCAGTTCCTTTTCTCAACTACAGTTCTGTTTGCATCCTTACCTCTAGCTGTCTTGAGGATAAGCATCATGGAACCACGAAACTTGCTGGAGAATGAAAATATTGCACAGCAAAGGAAATTCCCATGTTTTCAAGTGGCTTTTTATACCTTTATGCTGGTTTTGATTATGATTTCAGCCCTGGTTTCTGTAGTGTCCTGTTTGCTTCATCATAAGCAGGTAAGGAAAAAGCAAAATTCCTCACTTTGAAGTATACTGTACATATTATTCCTAATGATTAACACTGCTGTGTGGATGCTATCAGCTAACTGCAGCCTAGTAATTCTCTTTTGGAGACAGCTAACACATTTAGTTTCCAAGACTTCATCTGATATCATTTCCATCAATTCCCTGGGTAAATGTCTTCAGCATTTTGCTTTTATTTCTGTAAGTTTAAAAGAAAAATAATGAGTTTTTATTCCTCTTTTGTTTCCTCTCCTGTACTAATGTGATACAAACTGACGATGCTCTGTAAGGACAGGAGAGGCTGAGGAGCCCTAGTATTTCACCAGGCATGAAACCTTTTAACTCTTGATTTTACCAAGTGCTAATATAATCTAGCTGTCTTGGTTTCAGCTGGGATGAAGTTAATTTTCTTCCTAGTAGCTGGTGCAATGTTGTGGTTTGGATTTATCATGAGAATAATGTTGTAGTTGTTGCTATGTAGTGCTTATCTTAAGCTAAAGCCTTTTCAGTTTTCCATGCTCTGCCAGTGAGCAGGTGCACAAGAAGCTGGGGGGGAGCATGGACAGCTGACCCAACCTAGCCAAAGGAATCTTTCATGCTGTAGGAAGTCATGCTTAGTATATAAACTGGAGGGAATTAGCCAAGAGAAGTGGACCACTGCTCAGGCATCAGTAAGCAGGTGAGGGAGCACTTGCTTGTGCATCACTTCTCTTTTCTTAGGCTTTCTTTCTTTCTCTCTCTCTTTTCTTTGTTGTTATATTAATTTTCATTACTATTATTATATTTTATTATTATTGTTATTATATTTTATTTTAGTTATTTAATGGTTCTTTTCTCAACCCATGAGATTTACTTTCTTTTCCTGGTTCTCCTCCCCATCCTACTAGCCCAAATAGTTTCTTGCTTTCCATTAGCTGATTTCAATGGGTTGCTTCTGTCTATATCTGCATGTGTAGCCATGAACAGAAACGTGGGGGTGAATCAAATGACTCATTTGCTGAAAGCCAGTTTATTTTCTCGTTTTCAACCTGTGAATTAGTCTTCTGGATGATCCAAGTGTGATTTTGGGATGCTGGTTTACATACCCTGATGTGATATAGCTCCCTCCATTTCTTGTTCTGAGGGAAAAGAGGACAAGCAAAAAGTCCCTGCCTGATAAAAGGCAGTATGACTTGTTCTGATGGTCTGCTAGCTTCTTGTGGCACAATGACACCAGGAACCCCTCTGAAAAGTGAATCTACAGCTTCATCAGAAAGCATGGTGAAGTGGTTAAACAGAAACAGACTCAAAAGTCAGAAGCTGTCCTACCTCTTACGCTTTTCAGATGAGATGTTGAGGGCATCCCTTCAGCCCTCCATGTTTCTTCCTCCCTCCTTGCAGAGAGGCTACAAAGCCTGAGAATGACTCCAAAGAAAAGGCTACAGCTGTCAGCACACCTTCACTGCTCTCAGAGCACAAAGTGACATGGAAAAGCAGCACGTGTGAGCATTGTGGGGCACAGCTACTACACAGCTCTGCCTCACAATGAATCAGTACTAAATCATTTTGGACTATGATGCACAGAGGGAAAGGTTTATGGTTTTCATGAGCAGCTCATTATGCTTATGCACTGGCTTTAAGAGTCCTTGTCCACGGAGATGTCACTTGTGACAGTTAAAAGAGCTGAATCCAGGTATAAAATGAGAGTCCTGCCACCCAAGAGGAGCATAGACCTCCTTCTAGGCACTGCTGATTTCAAACTTTCAACAAAATTTCAGACATTTGGAAAAGACCTGTTTTTTCCATAACAAGTAATTGCTTTTGTTTGTAATGATGGATAAAAAGGTTATTTCCTTTCCTGGGAGAATATTTTTGTGTTCCTGCAAAGGTAATGCTCCTCTGTTGAGCTTACTGATAGATGAAAAAAATAGCAGCAGAAAATACTAATCAAGCACTGCTTCTCTTTGCAGGCATCAGGGTCATGCTGGGCACATGGATTTTGTAAGTATGGAGATGCTAGAACTGCTTTCTGTTTCTGTCAGACTTCTGCTGTGATGAAAATGAGTGTCTCACAGCCCTCATACCTGGTTACAACTGCTCCAAGGACAGGTGTAATTTCTGACTACAGAAATCCAGAGCCCATAGGGCTCTATGGCTATGACAAATGGAGCTTTCCCACTCTGCACTCAGGGCTGTCAGCTAGCAACCATCTCTGCCAGAATAAGCCACGTGCACTTCTGTGAAAATGGCCAGTAAAAGCAGCATCACGAGGGTCAGACTTATTGCTGCCAAGTATCAGTTCCCTAATCTCAGCCTAAGGCAGTACTAAAGTAACTCCCCATATACTAGCTCAGACCCTCAGAGACTTGATTAAATCAATGAAAATCTTCTATGTGCATAAAACTTCAGCTAAAGACTGCTGACTGTGCAAGACCCTAACTAGCCAGGACATCCTTAGGTTCATGCAGTGGCTGAAAGTACCAACTAGCATTATGGCCTGAGGTGGGTGGCCGTGTTATATGGTATTTGATCCATTCTGCATCAAGAATCTACCACATTACACACCTCAGATACACATGCCTTCATGGCATACACAGTCCAACATTGCTGTCTCCTTACCCACTCTCTCAGTGTGCACAGAAAGGGGTATGAGAGCTACCACCCATCATTAGCTTTCATGCTGACAGCATGTGCAGAGAGAGGGGGGATGTCTTGGAAAATGTTGCAGGCTCAGCTCTCATGAAGGGCTATAGCCACAGGAGCCAGGAAGCAGAAGATTACTGTAACCACGCTCATCATCCACAGATCTGAAGTTCTGCCCATGATTTTTTTCTCATTAGAGACCAGCTCAGACCCAGCCCTTAGCCTTGAAAGTTCCCCATGTAGAGAATGGTTTTGGCAGCTACTTGGTCCTGGTGGAGAGCCCCTCCCAGCCATTCATGGCCATGGGGGTCCTTCACAGCCTCTCCTGGCAGATTGAGATCCCTTCCTAACACTTCTGAAGAGTAGATATATTCAAAAACATCAATAATAATAATAACAACAGTGATAATTAGTAATAATAGTAAAGTCAAGAAAGGAGCAGGGTGTACCAGAGGGAAATAGTAATGTGTTCATGTACACAGTAAAGCTGGTCTTAAACATAAATAACCACCATACCTATTTTGTCTGTGTTTTCTTTAGTCAACAAGTCTTATACACAAAAACTTGAAGATGCCATAAAATGGGAGTGGAAATTGGAGCACTGTGATGGTTTTGTGAAGAAGGAGCATGACCAGTACCTCACGATTGAGAAGAGTGGCAATTACTTCATCTATGCTCAGATCAACCGCAAGGAAGCTATGAAAGAACCTTTTACACTAATGATGTTCAAAGAGCCAGACGTCGTCCTCAACAAAGTTGTGGGACCACAGACAGAAGATGAAAAAGGCACACTAAACTTTGGGAGACCCTTTTTCCTGCAGAAAGGAGACAAGCTCTACTGTCGGACAAATTTTGATTTTCACTATATTCTGGATGGAAATTGGACTTATTGGGGCCTGTATAAAATATAGAAGGATTCTGCTCTGAGTCAGCTCCTCTCTTATTCCCATCAGGCAACCTTAAGGCATGGATGAAGACTCTGCAATTTCTCTTTGTATGAAACTCAACTTGCTGGAGTACTTGCCATAGTAGGCTGGAATCCTACAGTGATGGAGTAACATATAAAACAAAGTGAATAGCAAATTTTTGTATAAGAGATGGCACCTGATTGTCACCAAGTATAAGAAAAAAATGCTTCTGGGAGGAGAATTTCTTGATGCATTACGGGGTTGACTCAGCTCCTGGCAAAACAAGACACTATATTCATTCATTCTGTTCTGAACTGGGAAGAAGCTCTGTTCTGCAGGTGGCTGCATTTCAGAGCTGGGTACACATCAATACCTTAAGTTCCTTTTAATGAGAGGTGCTATGTAAAGCTAAAGTATTTTATATCCTTACTGTACAACCTGCCCCTAAAGAAACGTGTCTTGAGCAGAGGGATGAAATAGTCCAGAAACAGTCTGTGACAGAAGGAAAGCTTCTCAGTCCCATCCACAGCCTTGACTCTAGCAAGGGAACCACCACACAGGAGCTTCCCAACAGAAGCTCCATCTTCATGGGTAGTTCAGAGCACAAGGGCCTTTTCCAGCCAAGCACAGGCAGGGCTGCACCTCTGTGAATTCAAGTCAGCTCCCAGCCGCAGTCCGGACACAGCGAGCTCACAGATGGAGCTAATGCAGTTGCTTTGCATCCAGCTGCCATGAAAGACACACCACTGATGGCTGAGTATCCTGTAAACACAATTAAAGTTGCTATATGTAAGTGGAGATTGCAGATAAGAGATAATGATAGAAAGAACATCTAAGGAGTGCAAGCATAGAGTGGAGAGCAGAGGGTGGAAGGTTGAAGAACTGCTCTCAGCATTTTTTACTGTGCTGTGTAGCGGATGCTGCAAGCAGGGCAGGGTGGAGAGACCCAGTCCTGACACGAAATGGGGAAGAGCTGAGCATCCCTCTCCACCACCTCCCTCTCATAGGCACAGCGTTAGCATCCAGCACAAAGCAGAAGCTGTGCCGGTACTGCAACAGGAAGGTGGGAAACATGAGCTGGCATGGGAGCAGCACACCCTTCATCTCCTCAGGGAGCCAGCAAGTATTGGGTCGCTGCTTGCTTCAAGGTCTTGGCTGTTTGCTGTGCTTCCTGGGGTGAGCGTGTAATCACCTGCAGATCACAGGAAAGTCTCAAGACGTCAGCAAAGGCAAAGTGCTTTGGGAAAAGCAAACTGCTGATGCTGCAGGACAGCCCAGCTGCCTCATGACATGGTTCCTCTCCCTGGCCTGGGCAGGCTCTGTGCTTCGCTCTGCCACTTGGACCTTCATGGGTGAATGCTCCTCTGCTGTTCCTCAGAGCATGTCATAGCCTTGTGGGTGGATTTTCATGGAAAATCAAAGCAACTGAGAAGCTGTCTGGAAATAAATAATTTTTTGCATTGGGTTGGGGCAGCTATAGATGCTCATAATTTTATATTCTATTTATTTTAACTCCAAAGAACTGAGTCAACTCTTTGCAGAGACATCTGTAGTCTTCTGTTTTGTTTCATAAAAGCTGTTAATGATTGAAATATTACTCCTGTTTTTACTTTGCTTTGTCGATTTCCCTCAGTTTAAAATAATAAAAAGAAAGTCTTACAAACCACAAGTGTATCTCACTTCTTTGACAGGGACCAGGAAGGTAACTGACTGACACATTTCTCTACCTTTCATCTGCTTTCACTAAACTACCTTTTCTGCTCTGTGAGGTTGGCAGCATTCGTGGCGTATTAGGGCACGGATCCCGGTTGCTGATGGCAACCAGAATCGTTTTATTATTCCATAAGTTAGAATTTATACTTTTAGAGAAAGGATAATGACCAATTACGTTCATACAGAAAGGGCAATGACCAATCAGTAACACCTTCATACACAAAGTATACTGATGAATTAGCAAGTGGCACTTTCATATACAAAGGATACTGACCAATTAACAAGTAACATTTAACAGATAAAACCAGCTACTATAAATGTGATAAAAAAGTGCACTTCCAAGACATGTGAATATGATAAGACTGATGCTGTGAGCTGTGGGGAGGATAGCATGCTAAGACTCTGTAGTGTGTCAAGGCCTCTGTGTGTAGCCGCAAAGCTCCTGCTAGCTGACTCCCACTTTCTCTCTCAGGCTATCTACCTTCTTTCTTGTGAGAAACTGACCTCTGCTTTGTCTAGTTTCTCTCCTGTAGGAGCCTGCAATGACATACCACAAGCATTAGCATGGAGTGAGGTTAGTATGACCCACATAGTCCCAGGGCAGTGCTGAACTCAGTTTTCTAACCAGCACATATGGGAGTTGCATGCAGTGCAACCCCATGGGGATGGGGAGGAGATGGATGTCTGTATCCAGAGAAGCCCACACACCAAAACATGTTAAACCTTGGATGCAGGCAAGGAAAGCAACAGGCAGGAGATGCAAGCAACAAGGCTTCAGCGTTTAGCAGAAGCTATTATGTCAAGACACACACACAATCACACTCTCCAGTTACTTTCTGAGACACAAAAGAAGCCCAAAAGGGTCCACGGGGTTGAAGGACTCCTTGTTCTACACACCAAACCAACAAAGCCCCAGACCCTACAAGACCTTGACCCGAAGATCTAGCTCCAAAACTCAGGTATCCAAAGCAGAGATGAAAGCAGAAGACAGATGTGGAAATGCCACTGCAGTGAAACTCCCTGGGGACCTTCTTGCTCCATGGGATGTTTTCAACATGTCCACCAGAAGATGACTCAGATGATAGGTGGAGAGAGATGATAGATTGATGGTCACATCAGTGCTTCCCATGGCTTCTTATGCAAGCTGTTTGGCTTCTTATGCAAGCTGTTTGGCCTCCCATCCCTGCCACACATTCTAGAAATAAATAGGAAAATCTGCCTCTCTGGGTCAGGCTTTGCTCATGTCAGGCCTATAAAGCTCTTCACATTCAACGGGGTAAGCATAATGAATGTCAAGAAATAATAAGACCACACTGCCCCTTCCTTCTTAAACTACCTGTGACCAAACTGTTCAGATTTCTTAAAAGATTACATGTGTCTCCTTGCCTCGCCCCTGGCATGTGGGAATGTGTAGCAGACCTAAAAGGCAAGGTTTCCTAAATACCTCAGATTGGAAATTTTGCCTCTCTGAAAATTGTTATGCAGAATTATCAGATCAGTGCAGAGTTAAAAATTCACTGACATAAAAAAACCTTGACATTTTGACATTATTTTTTGCCGCTTGCATTTGAACTGAGATATGAGGTTAAAAAAAATAATGTGTGCCAAAATGCCCTTTAATTGTATGTGCTTTCTAATTTATGGGAAGTATGATTTAATGTGAATATATCATGTGATTGACTGTAGAAATAGATGGTCATGTGCCTTCAATCGGGAAAAAATACCCCTACCCCATTTTTTTACAAGAATCAGGGAGTTTCTGCTTTCCTAGAAGCTTAGTAGACTGCACAGCCCCCCCCAAGATCTAAGATGCAAATGGCCCTTGAAGCACTGAGTTATGTCTTCTGAAAACAGCCAAAATGTTCTACAAAAGGAATGGTCAGATTTTTAAAAATATAAACAATTGAATACAAGTAACCACAATACATTCAGCAGTTTTCCTGTTCAACAAACAGCCACAAGCCACCTGTCATCACACATCTTTGTTCACTACACTTTCCCATAGTCAACAGAGTTTGCCTATTTTTTGTTGTAGCATAATTTGAAAATTTCTTTACAGAATCATAAAATGTTAGGGGTTGGAAGGGACCTTTGGAGATCATCTAGTTCAACCCCTCTGTCAGAGCGGGTTCACCTAGAGCAGGTTGCACAGCATGGCATGCAGGAGGGTTTCAAATGTCTCCAGAGACAGAGATTTTACCACCTCCCTGGGCAGCCTGGTCCAGTGCTTCACCACCCTCAAAGTAAAGATTTTCAAGCGAAAAGTGCCACAAAGCACACCAAAACTGGTGCAGCCTTTCCTCTAAACAGTCACAGAGACACCTCTGTTCACGTTGCACAGACGCATATTGTTTAGAACACAGGCTGCTCTGAAGTCACTACTGAGCCTGGCCAGTCAGACGGTGTAGCCAGCAGACCTTGAGGCAAAGCAGTTCCTGTTTTGAAGTGCCCAAAGATGCAGTGGTTTCTGCCTAAGCTGCTGATGTTTTGAAGGATGCTTAGGATGTCCAGAGCTATCATCAGCTCTCTGAGGACACGTGAGTGATACATATGCAGTGGAAGTGCCTGAAAACCAGCACCAGCACAGCTCCCACACACACTCTGCTCATTGTGATTAATGAATGTACTGTGAATTAAGAGGTTTTCTGTCCCATTCCTGTTATGCAAAGCAATGTTCTGAAGTACAGATTGCATGTCCATATGTGTATGTCTCAAAACGTATCCTTTTCAATATATTCATTAACAACCTGGCTGAGGGAACAGAGTGCACTGTCACCAAGTTTGCTGCTGACACTAAACTGGGTGGAGTGGCTGACACACTGGAGAGTTGTGCTGCCATTCAGCGAGACTTAGGCTGGAGAGTTGGGCAGGGAGAAATTTAATGAAATTCAGCAAGGCCAAGTGTCAAGTTTTGCACCTGGGAAAGACCAACCCCATGGATCAGTATAGGTTGGGGACTGACGTGTTGGAGAGCAGTGAAGGTGAAAGGGACCTGGGGGTCCTGGTAGATGGAAGGATGACCATGAGCCAGCAGTATGCTCTTGTGGCCAGGAGGGCCAAGGGGATTCTGGGGTGGATTAAAAGGGGTGTGGTTAGTCGGTCAAGAGAGGTTCTTCTTCCCCCTTTACTCTACCCTGGTGAGGCCACATCTGGAATCTTGTATCCAGTTCTGGGCCCCTCAGTTTAAGAAGGATAGGGAACTGCTTGAGAGTCCATCACAGAGCCACCAAGGTGATGAAGGGAGTGGAACATCTTCCTGATGAGGAAAGGCTGAGGGAGCTGGGTCTCTTTAGCTTGGAGAAGAGAAGGCTAAGGGGTGACCTCATCTATGCTTTTAAGTATGTGAAGGGTGGGTGTCAGGAGGATGGGGTCAGGCTCTTCTCAGTGAAGCCCAGTGACACGACAAGGGGCAATGGTTGTAAGCTGAAGCATAGGAGGTTCCGTGTGAATACACTTAGAAATGTTTGCCCAGTTAAGGTGCCAGAGCACTGGCACAGACTGCCCAGAGAGGTTGTGGAGTCTCCTTCTCTGGAGGTATTCAAAACCCATCTGGACACGCTTCTGTGTGAGCTGGTCTAGGGCATCCTGCTGTGGCAGGGGGGTTGGACTAGATGATCTTTCGAGGTCCCTTCCAACTCCTAACATTCTTTGATTCTGTGAAAACCAAAGTAAATTTTCAGACTGGTGAAATGAGTGCATGATGCTATCCTCTCTTCACAAACAGGGGCACAAAGGAAAGGTGAATGACCACCTATAATCTGGGTTGCTTGAAGTAAACTACCTAAAGATCTGATTTTTTTAAAGTAGCTTCTATTGTACAAGGACAACTATTATTCCTTTTGATTGCAACTTCCAGTACACAAGGGTTCTGCAAATAGTCCAGTGAGGTAATGCAGCTTAGGGCATTGGAGCTAAGCAAGCTGACCTTGGTCCTGTTGGAAGGATGGCTACCCAAACTGGGTGCTCTGAAAAGCCTTCCCTCTGGACAACATACTCTTGCCCATTGCTTCCTGAGCAAGAATAAACTGTTCAAATGGAAATTAATGTTATGGTTTGGGTTAGAACAGAATTAATTCTGTGCAGTGACTGTATTTTCTAAAAGTATTCCACCCCATAAACTGGACTGTCCCTTTAAGAAACCTGAGATTCCTGAATCTTAAGGACACTTCAACCCGCCCCCGCGCTCCCCCACAAACCCAGGGGAAGCCAGGGGAATGCTGGGTTTTTCTGCTGGACTTTTGTTAACTGGTGGCCACGAGGAAGCCCTCTCTTTCTGCTGGTACCTGGGTGCTGCTGCAGGCTGTCGGTGCTAGCTGAGACACATGTGAAGCTGCTGCTTTGGATTGCTTAAGCCGTGCCGGGTAAAGCTGATACCGCGGCTCTGCTCCTGGGACGCTTTTGCAGCATGGAGCAGTCTGCAACCTCAGTCCTGACATAATTACTTGTATAGAGGGGAAGCGGGTTTCGGTATTTGGGTCCTGTATATGTTTATATTCGTTTCATTTATATTTGCTGCTATCAGTAAAACAGTTTTTAGTTTTTAACTTCCAATCCAGTCTCTCCTTTAACTGCCGTGTGTTGAGAGGTCCAGAAGTTTGCTTCTCTGACCACGACAATTTTCCAGGGGAAAAATATCAGCCTGGCATAAGCTCCCTGCACTGGCAGTCTCAGCTTTAAAGAGGAGTGCATCAGAAGTCCAAAACTGCTGAAAACAGTCTGTCAAGAGAACCAGTAGAGGAGAATTTTTGTTATTCCTATGCCTGCAGAGTGACAACTGCTTTTACAGTTATATTTCCCATAAATCTTCTTAGTGAGACAGGGTCTTGTGGTGGTCTTATCTCTCTTGTTTTTCAACTGGATGGAGATTTAACAGTGGAACCCAAAAGGCCATAGGCACAAGGCTTCTGGTGACAAGTCATTTACCTCAGCTGAGGTGCAGCATTGGAAAGGGTTTGTATCATGCCCAGACTCTTCAACTCACAGGCACACCAAAGGCTGCCACCACATGAGGTGGCACTAGCAGATGCTTGGGAGGAATCACTCCTAAACCACATTCAGGTTTCCATGTATGTTGCAGTTAGGGCGGTCATGACAAGAATCCCCAGAGAGAAGTAGAAGAAGCAGACCGGTTTATTAGAGCTCAGACAGCTAGATATATACATTTTCCAAGGCACACGTGTTGGCTCACAATTGGTGTTCAATAACATAAATATATCATTATTGGTCCACTACACAGTTTCTAGCAAGGTCTAACATGAATATATTACTATTGGTCCACTACACAGTTTCTAGCAAGATCTAGTAAGATCGCCGTAACTCAGCAGGAAGCATAGGATGTGTTACACTTCTCTCTTCCGTGTCCGTATCCTTTCCATATCACTATAGTTCCTCTTCTGTTCCCAGCTGTCTCATGGGTACATGGGTATGTGATCAGTATCAGAACTCACCCACAGGGATCCCAGACCAGATGGCATCCCTTCACATATGTACGTACACTTGTATATCCTGATTTCAGGAGTCTGCTGGTTTTTTTGCTGCATTTTACTTGCATACTTGTATAGCTAAGGACATCCCACATCATCACAGATTTTAGCCTAATTAGCAAAATATATCTTGGAGCACTTTAGAGATAGGGAAAGAAAAGCATAGTAAGATGATTCAATTTCCTTAGAGTCACCAGAAGTCCAAACAAGCAGAGATGAGAATTGATCATGGGACTCAGGGGAAGTTATTAACCAAACATCTTCACCCATGACTCCACCTAGGAAACAAATGCACGAAGTGCCACATTTGGATTCAATTGTCTGGGGTTTTTTTTCCTTCCTTTGAGGAAAATTATATAATACATGCACAATATTTCAGACGTGGACCAAAAAAAGCTTCCAAATGACAGAAATGTACAGTGACAAAGAAGGGCAGCGTTCAGAGGCTAGCCAACATAGTGCTCACCCACCACTCCCTTTGCTTCTTTGGACACCTGTCTGTGCTATGGATCCCTTGACTTTGACAAGCTGGGAATCAGAAACCTGTTTCTGATACATGTCTTTTCACAGAATCACAGAATCATTGGAAAGCCAGACCCCTGATCAGCCTAGTTGCCCTTCTCTGCAATTGAAACAGAATTTTGTACTGAAGGGCCCTCCCAAAATAAATTTGGAAAATCTCATCTTTTAACTCATTTGAGATGAAAGAAGACAACAGGAGTTTTTTCCTTTGACATACAACATTAACCTGCAAAAAAGAAATTCTGATTTCATGCCATCCCTAAAGAGAAAGATTCCACAGCTCCCAGTGCCTGCAGAGAAGCCACTGGATATTGGTAGCATAGCTTTACACACAACACAGAAAACACATTTGCTTTTGGACCTTTGGATAAACAGCTCAAGGGCTCAGGTATTAAGTGGTGTAAAAGAAACTGCTTCATGGTTTGTCCATGCTGATGAAGAAGATGTCTGCTGATAGAGGCTAGCACTCCATCTACCCCTTTTTGCAAACTTCTGAAGAAGTAGGAAGAATTTGGAAACAACATGTTCTATCTTTTCAAAGTAAACAATTCACAGAAGAGCTACTGAAAGGAAGTCACAGGGATATGACTCACTGTCGGTATAAAATCACCAAATATTTTGTTACATGAGATAAGAGGTAAGAGCAAAGAGGTGAGAGCTGGGTGCTGTTTCGTCCTGCAATCCCAAGATCACTTCTTACTATCACAGGCAACACTTTCCCCCAGCTCCATCCTTGTAGAGTCTCTAGCACTTATCTTTCTACTGGAAGGCTTTGGATCATCTCAAACCCTTCAAACATTTCCAACCTGAAATAAGATCTAGCTGGCTGATGTCCTTACCTCCACATACAAGGCTTTTGTTCCCAGTGCTCCTTTTGCTTCCTTAACTCTCTTGCAATGCTGGCAGCTCACTGCCACCTTTTCTCAAATAGCACCACAAAACTTTAATCATAAGCCTCACCAGTGGCTTTCCCACTGCATCAGCTATCAGAAATGCAGGTTTCAGTTAAAGGGTTTACTCATTTCCCAAGAGGTTTTGGAAGAAAAGTGGAAAAAAAATATCAAAGGTATCAAAAAGTACCAAGATAAGAGAAATGAAGCATCTTATGTCTGATAATCTTCAGATTTTATAGTTGGTTTCACAATATTCAGGTCTCAATCAAAATTTTGGAATATTTGAAACCAGCAATAATGGAAGACCAAGTAAGCCATATTAAAAAAAAAAATACTAACAAACAGCTGTACAGAAACCATTATGGCAATGTCAACAAGCCATAGTTTACTTAAATGTTACATAGTGTGGGCTGTATTCTGAGTTTTAACTTAAGAAAACATCTACAAATTTTTGAAATGCATGGGAGAAATGCTGCATGAGATGATGGGGAGGAATACAACAGCAAGTTCCAATTTTGGGTGTTGTGCTCATCTCAGCAGCCCATGATCCTAAAGAGAGGGTCTTATTTCTCTTTCTTGGCTGGCATTTGTGACAAAATCCTTCAAATGCGAGTCAAAACTGTACAGTTGGAGCTGAATGCTGGGAAGAGCTTTCAAATTCCAGATCTAAAGCTGATCCCTGAACTTGCAGCTCAAAGCCAGGATGATTAACTCCTCTGACTTTTGATGACCATCAGGTTCAAATTCTAAAAACGTTTTCAGACCAAGTTAATTGTGTGTGAAGCCCTCTCCTGAAGAGTCATTGTAAACTTTAAAGGCAAAGTTCCTCTCCAATATCAAGAATATCTGATATGTTTCACCATAGGAAAGGGAAGGACTCCGTCTTCATATATAGCAAGTCTTTCCCCATGATATGTGAAGTAAGTACAAGTACTCTCTGATATGAGGGACACCAAACACTTGAGTAGCCTCTGATCTGTAAGTCAAGAAAAGACCTTTAGATGGACAAGGAAGCAAACCACACACCAGTGAACACTGTGGCCTCTCTAGCCCCTGTATACAAAGTCAATCACCTTTCTGTGAACACTGAACTCTGAACACTGAACATCTGAGAAAGAGTCAAAGTGGGTGCAAGCCTCTTCAAACTCTGCCTCCCTGCAGGTCTCTAACACAACTCATCTTTGAAGCTTTTCTTTCCTCCTTCATTAGCCAGATCAGGACTTCTTCCATAAACCTGGATTTTGTGCTTGGATTATGTAGCACTGAAAGGAGAGACAGCTCTTCCAGGACTTGGAGCTTACACTGTGTTGTGTGGTGGGGTTTAACAGTTCCCTGATCTCCCTCTCACACTAGTCAGTCCACCTGTATCAAAACTGTAGTTAATTTGATTCCCCTTTCCTATTTAGCTGACACCAGGTGTGCAAAGTTGGTGAAGGAATCAGTGTACATACAGAGGACACACAAGTGCATGAAAAGAAACAGCCTGTTCTCAGACTCTTCCTAACCGTAAAGAATTAACCTCAAAGAGTTCTTTTCATGTAATTGTGTTGAAATCTCTCCTGGAAGTTTGATACTTTTATAATCTTTTTATTTACTGAAAACATATACACTTATATATATATATCTGATGTTCACCTTTATACAGGAAATATGACAATTTGTAGTAGCCTAGTCTTCAGGTAGGCTGTGAAGAAACACATCACAAGATCAAACACTTGGTGGTCTAGAGCAATATTTACCAAAAACTATTATCCAGCCACATGCTTTATAATGAACTCTTTTGGGTTTTGGTACGAGATTTTTCTTTTGCTATTCAGGCAAAACTGTATGATAGATCGAAGTGAAAATAATCATCTTCATACTCTATATATCAGAATAACCTTTCGAGACAACAGGAGGCAAAAGATGTGACATCTTTACAATGCTTAGGAACCACGCACAGCATCATTTAGCAGTGGGAGGAAGAAATAATCTGTCTATTGTTAACCTAAGTGTCCGTGAAGCCTGCATTATGGTCTGAAGACTAATGAACATGGATAGAAATGCTCATACCAGTTTCAGAATTTGACTTGCTGCTCTGTGTCTACAACAAAACCCCTCCCCAGGAGTTGTCATTTTGCCCCTCTGGAGAAGCTCTGTGTGGCAAGGAAGACTTCAAATGACCTGTGGTCACTCTGCTCCTGCCCTGCTGCTCATAACCATATTTAGATTCTCCCATACTGATGTTCCCTCTGTATTTGTACATTAACGTGTGTTGTATCTACCATTAATAATTCTCAAATCTGTGCTACAGAGCTGTTCTGCAGTATCCCCCTTTGTCCCAGAGCCACTGGAAGAACTGCTTAGTTTACTGATAAACACACCAGAGATGGACCCAGAGAAGCCAGCTAACAGCCAATTTCACTTCCCTTTCACTGTAGCTAATTGTCTAGACAAGAAACTAAGTCCGAAGTCAGACTGAGACGAAGAACTGAAACTCGTCAGAGAATCACAGAATACTTAAGGTTGGGAGACACCTCCAAAGAACTCCTACAAAAATTTCCACCATCTGCAATGAGCTTTGTCCAGTGGCAAGAAAAGAACAGATCTTATTTCTCTCCCACCCGATGAATCTTGGTGCTGTATAAGGGATGCTACGATATTGTTTGGCAGTAGTAACAGGTATCCAGGATACAATGAAAAGGCTTGCATCCTCTCTGGAAGGATCTGATCAATGTTCAGGGATAAGGAACCTTGATTTGGTTCTTAAGCTTTGTTTGGGGTGTTCCATGAGCATGTTTCTTAAATGAAATTGCTACATCAGAGGTATAGACTGTCAGATGAGCCTCAAAAGAAACTCAGTCCTGCTTATCTCTTCTTCTGTTTGGAGACTTTACCTCCAAGACGCGTCAATGATGACCCACATGAAATCAGCAGAGATAGCTGCATTGGGTCTGGCTGAGCTGTAGTTCATCCCCATAGTGACCCTCGCAGTGCTGTGTTTTGCATTGGTGACTAGAAGGGTGCTGATAACACACCTGTGTTTTGGCTGCTGCTGGGCACAGCACTAGCACTGTAACATTCCTTCTCTGGTTGGGGGCAGGACCCTGGGAGGGAAGTGGGGCAGCCAGCTGACCCAAACTGACCAAAGGAATATTCCATACCATATGACGTCAGCTCAGATATAAAAGCTGAGGCATGGAACAGGGGGGTGGGCATTCACCATCTAATGACTGCCTCCTGAAGAACCACTACGCGTACCGCAGCCCTGCTTCTCGGGAGTGGCCGACTATCGCTGCTCATGGGAAGTAGAGATTAAGTCTGCTTTGCTTTGCATCTGCGCGCTCAGGCTTTGCTGTATATAGTGCTGGTAATAAACTGTCTTATCTCAACCCACGGGTCATTCCTTTTTCCAGCTCACTCCCTCTCTCCTGTCCCTCTGGGAAGGGGAGTGATAGAGTGGCTGGGTGGGCACCTGGTGTCCAGCCAAGGTCAAACCCACCACAATAGCAAAACTACTTTGACAAAGCACTGAAAAAAGACCACCTTAGGGAGCATACCTACAGCAGAATTTGATCAAGATCACTATGAATTTTGCTACCAAAAAAAGCTACTGGGTGCCACAGACTTTCAAGATTTTCAGGCAGCACCTATAGGGAGGACATATAAACCCCACTGGGCTGGAGCTAGCCAGGTACAGATGTCAACCCTGACACACATCTGAACTACCAAGAAAGAAAGGGAAAATAGAAAGGAATCTATACATATATCATGGAATGGCTCAGGTTGGAAGGGACCTTAAAGATCATCTAGTTCCAACCCCCCTGCCATGGCAGGGATGCCAATTACTAGACCAGGTCGCCCAGGGCCACATCCAGCCTGGCCTTGAACACCGCCAAGGATGGGGCATCCACAACCTCTCTGGGCAACCTGTTCCAGTGCCTAACCACCCTCCTGGTAAAGAAATTCCTCCTAATCTCTAATCTAAATTTCCCCTCTTGTAGCTTGTAGCCATTTCCCCTTGTCTTATATATATGCATATACTTGTCTTATATATATATGCATATACTGCAGGTTAGCTTATAAATTATCATCAGCATAACTGAATTAATTTGTTTCCAGTGTTGATGAAAAGATAAGGAAATGTTTTCCCAACTTTCAACATGCTTATATGTATGCTTTTAAAATTAATTATTTTTGTTTATGTGCTGAAATTCAGATGGTTTCACAACAGCCTTGGCTTTGGAAACACATGCCCAGTTACATACTAATATTATTTGATGAGGAAAACCACATAAACAGTTTATCTTTAACTGTTTATAATAACTCTTTGGGAAGTGGGGAAGATCAAGGACATAAATTAAATACAATAACATCTCCTGCTTAATCAGCTGGTCTTTTAATATGTGGGGGCTGAAAACACCATCCTGCCTTTAGGAATGATCAACCTAAGCTTTGTGTTGACAATTGATTTGGATAAGTTTAATATGAGCAGGGATTTAAGTATGTCTCTAAGGACAAAGGCTTGACTAGTTGTTTACTGTTAAATCATTTTTTAATTGTTACTGTTAAGTAGATAGGCAAAGAAATACAATTAAAATATGGTTCCCATTACTTTGATGTTATTTCCCAGAATCCTACTGGAGTCCTGCAGCCCTCCATACATCCAAAAAGACAGGAAAATGGAGGTGTTCTGGCTCTCCCCTAATGAACTTGAACAGATGCTATTAACATAAGATCAGAACCGAGACCAAAGCGGGTCAAAGAGTAATCAAACAACTACCCTTCCATTACTGTAACTCCCCTGCATACTTCATCTTAGCTCTGCCCATTGGCTATGCAGGTAGCTGAAGTCTCACTCAGTTAGATCTAATGGCTCACGCAGCTACTTAGGGCATTGGTGGGACAGTGTCTGATGTGCCTGGAGGAAGCCTATTTTGTGGGAAGTCTTTCACTTGCATAGCACACATGAAGCCACTACTCATTTAGTCTATTGCCAGTTACTCGTTAATGCAATTTGAGAGAAAGGGCTTGTGGTTCCTGGGACTGCGTAACCATGAACTCCCTACCCCAAATTGCTTGCAAGCTGAACCGCTTTCTGTACTTAAGTACAGAAAAGAGGAATTCACACTCCAACTTTTAGAGAAACAAAGCACAAAGTGGTTAAGTGGTTAGCATGATGTTACATAAGCCTGGGACGGATTTAGGATTATAGTATTTCTGCCTTGATTCCTGAATTAGGACTTTAACTATATGATGATGGTTTTTGCCTTCTATGCACCTTCCCCGCAAAGATCAGGACAACATGTTTCTTTATCTTCCTTGTTTGAAGACAGAAAATATGGGGACTTGCAAAGAATGTGGGTGTCCAATTTTCAGGTCTATCCAGGAACATGCAGCAGCTGTGATTCCTGCATCACCCTGCATCTAGCCTAGCCATAGATCCCTTCTGGATAATACTGAGCAACAAAGGTCACATCTTCTACAGAGCGTGTCTTTGCCACCTGCTGTGGTATTCAAAACTGGCAGAATGGTAATTTCAAGCTGCTTGGAGAAGACCCAAATCCCTTGTGATAAAGATGTTCAGATGATTTGTCCCTTAAAAGGAGTACTTAGGTCTCTCATTTCTTGTGTTACCATTATGGTCCTTTGTGCATGATCTGTTGGGGGTAAGCATTTGGAAGAAGTCAGAATTTCCCAGTTTTTCCTCCTAATAAAGTGTATCATTTAGGTGTGCTTCCATGTGGCTGAACTATGTGAGCAAAACATATAAACAGGAGATTCTATAACTCTACATCATACTTTTTCCTACAAAAATAATATGAAGCAGACAATAATTTCTTCTGAATGCCTGTGGCTGTTCTTCACTGGCAATGAAAACACTTACAGATGAGGAAAAGGCACTGCACTGGAAATGTGCATTCTTGGGGCTTTTCTGTCCACCTTCTACTATGGCTTATGGTGATAACCGTATGCTGTTCTCCAAAGTGGGCATGATAACAAAAGAGGGCTGCTGCTGTCTTTTTCTGCAGGCAGAGATAGCTGCCGTCTCTCCACTTGGCCAAATATCTTTTATTAAGATCCTGAAAATGGTTACTGGATGAAGCCAGCTGGAGAAACTGGCACCCAGAAGGCAAGGTCCTCCTCTGCTCTAGGACTGCCACTGAGCAATTTAGTGTTATGATGAGTGCTACCCAGACTAGGCCACCCTGGGCACAAATCCAAGCAGAGCTTGAGGCACCTCCAGTTTGGAGATAGGCTCAGGCAGCCTCTCCCTCCCTGCACCACAGGAGACTGCACAGAAGGTTTCAGGAATCCACATTCAGATTTTGTCACTTTATTTCTTTTAATTAATGCTTCAGAACCTGAGTCCTGTTTTGCCTGTCTTCCTTCACCATTAGCAGAGGAGCACAAAGAAAACATTTTAAGAGACAGTATTTTCATGCTACCATTGAAGTATTCAAAGTTGAGGAAATAACAGAACATAAACCACTTTGCAAAGGCTAATTATAATTCTAGCTATTGGTGTGCATGCACCAAGATATGTGATTGTGACAGCACCAGATCTCATTTTCTGCACAGCAAATACATCCATTGAGGGCAAATTTGCTCCTGTAAGAAAGGAAGACCTAGTCTAAGTGGTGTTTGTTACAGAAATGGGGATGTACATGGGGTACAAAACAGAGGACTGCAAACTGAGACAACAACCTTACAGATAAATGACTTAATGATGATTTATTTGATTATTTTACTTTTGTCCCTCCTTCTGCCAACAGCACATTTGTGTGATATTAAGCAAATAACAAAACACAAACCTTCTTTTAAAAGAAGTGGCTTCTAATTGTACATTCCTCATTCTCTGACTTAAGATGCTGGACTCTAATTTTTAGAGGTACAAGGATCCATAGCTGCAGGTCAGATGGAAAGGCAATTTTGCACTCTAAAAGAATTAAATAAATAAATAGAGGAACATCACCACTGTTGCCCTGAAGAAGACAAAGTCCTGGATCATGCATACATGAAACATGAATGCTATCAGTAAATAAAAGCTTACCTTGATTTTTGTACAGCAAACCAAAGCTACAGAGGTGGCTGTAAGGCTGTTCCCCACTTTCTGAATGCTCAACCAAACAATCTTTGCAACAATTTAACACTGCAGTTGCAGTCTGAGATATTACTGAATCACAGAATGTTAGGAGTTGGAAGGGACCTTGAAAGATCATCTAGTCCAACCCCCCTACCACAGCAGGATTCAGTTTTCTGCTTTGCTTTTGATCTATGGACAGTTGTGGCCACTGCTAATCTTAATTTCTTTTGCAGCATAGTTAGTATTAATATTAATCTGACATATTTCACAAAGGCTTTTATTGTGCACAAAGACCTGCTTACTCTGCATTTATAAACAAGAGAACAATCAAGTGTTTAATCAAATTTATCTCCCATACTGAGCAGGAATGATATTTGCTTTTCCAGAGGAAATGGGTCCTCCATGGCTAGGCTTCGCAAAAGAAGATTTGGGAAGGGCTCTACCCACGTTTGTTGCATGCGCGTTGGTGGCTAAAAAGGCCAATACGAGATAGGCATGGGGGGTTGCAAAAGGCACAGCAGAAAGACTCCTTAGATGGTGTGTTCTGCAAGGCA
>VWZX01004383.1:31936-47276 GCA_013399015.1 Galbula dea | reverse complement strand
CCTTTTTCAAGGCTGGGGAATGTCAGGGTGGTTAGCCACTTTCATTAAAACCGGACTACTGATATTGATTGTGATTTTGGTTGTATCGAGCATTGTACCGTGTTTACTATCTTGCTTGCAAAGGGCCCTGCAATGGATGGTCAAAAAGGTCATGATTGCTCAAAAACAAAAAGGGAGATTTGTGGGATCTTATCTAGTGGAGAATGGGCATGTGAGCAATGCTGACTGCATAGCATTGCTTGGAATTCAAACTTAAAACTTCATGTTCTTTGCTCAAGGTTACTGAGGGGGACTACATGCAGAATAGCAAGGAAGTTGGCAGCTAGAAGCAACAATAGGATACAAAAGTCGAACTAAGCAATTTCAAAAGTCTTAACTAAAAGTCCTCATGCACAGCGCATGAACAGCAACTTATAACCAATGAAACATGTACTAATAATCGCAGTTTGCCAATCAACAATAGGCTTGTGAAACATGACTGGGTAAAAACGTATAAAAGGCTGTTGATATCTTTAATGAAGTGGCTTTTGCAAGATCACATTGATGGCTGTGCAGAGTCCATTAATCCTACAGCTACAGATATTAGGAGGAAGTTCTTCACTATGAGGGTGGTTAGACAGTGGAACAGGTTTCCCAGAGAGGTTGTGGAAGCCTCATCCCTGGAATCTTTTAAGACAAGGCTTTATGGGGCCCTGGGTTACCTGATCTAGTGGAAGGTGTCCCTGCCAGGCAGGGGGGTTGGAACTGGATGATCTTTGAGGTCCCTTCCAACTCTGACAATACTATGATCCTATGACTTGCAAAAAATAACATCATACATATTTTTTAATCTTCATGACAGTCAAATTCATTGGAATATTTTATTTGTTATATTTATATTTTCTTATTATTTTATAATATATAGGACATATTCCTAGTATAATTTCTAAAAAGCTTTAAATACACTGAACTATCTGCTTCAGAGATTATATATATACATATATGAGTATATAAAAGTTCTTCAGTTTTTAAACTTAGTGAGTTCCTAAACAGATAAGGAAATATCAGTAATTACACATAAGATTAAGCTTTTGGTTTTTTTACATCCTACATTAAACCTTCCTATATTTAAGTAGCATTCTCAATGTAAGGAGTAAAAAGGCAACATATAAAAGGATGTTAAATGCAACATAGAAGAGAAAAAACTATTATATGAGTCCAAGCCTGTTTTATCTTTTAAATTAATATCAAGGTTATCAAAATCATTAGAATGAGACTGTAAACTGAAACATACAAAGTCTACATGAAAATTACAAATGGTAATAGGAAATCTAAAGAAAGAGTAATGATCATAGAAGTTTTTCAGAACTACAATGGGTTTTTGCTTCTGAAATCGAGTTTCCACATACTACCAAGAACTATAGAGTCTAGTGAAAGTAAAGATGTTATGGTTAATTTTCCTGAGTTTTTAACAGAAGGAAAATGTGCTCCAAAATTATTCCTTTTTAGTGCTAAATATGAAAACATGAAAAGAAATCACAAGATTTTCAGAGCAAAATGACAAACCAAAACAGAACAAGTCACTATTGCCAGACTGTAAGCTTCTGCATATTCATAAGGACAGTGTAAATTGAGTTTTTGACAAACTATTGATTGTCCATAAACCAGTCATCTTATTAAGTATCTGTTCAAAGGAGTAAATAATATGCAATAGCATATTAATAATAAGCATAGAATAATGCTTTTTGTAAAAAAAAGATACAAGTACATAGTAAAATATACCAATTTGGACTAAATTTTAATTATGTTTTTACACATGTACCTATAAACTTACAAACTGATGAATCATGAATTATCTTATGTAGAGAATGAACTTTATGATCTGAAAATTTCAATGGAAGTTGATACATACATTAAATTTTTACAAAGACGGAGGCAATCCACTTCTCAGCAACAGTGGACATCACAATCTGACAAAATAAAATCAAAAATTAGACTTCAAACAAAAAGGAAAACTCTTTTTCATGCATGTTTATGTTGAAGAAGTTTTGGTTCATTGCCCAGGATTTTTTTTTTAAATGCAACCTCTACAGTACACATCCATTGGAATAAAAGCACTTCACTGCTGGAATTCTAAGATTCCCTTTACATTGGTTTACTCTCATGCCTAATAAAAATAATATATAGATATATTATTTCTTCTTTTTAACTAGCAAGCCTTTTAATTAAAGTTCATTGGTCAGAGCTCTAGGGAGGAAATAAGTTCTGCTTAGTTTTTTATTGCATTCTGCTCTCTAATGACACAAAATCAGGACAAACTGGTATGTCTGTGTAGCATTTGTTAATGTGGTCACTACTGTCTCTGGGAGGTTTCTTAATCTTTCAAGAGTTTCAAGATGATGACGTAAATTTGTCATCTTTGGAAGTTTAAGTTGAATGAGTTGAAAAGGTAGTTCATTCCAAATTCCAAGATCTCCATTATATCAGTTTGCAACCAGTAGCCTTTTTTTAGAGTTACATCTGCATCTACAGTTTGAGAAAGACTTGCTTTTCTTGATTGCTGCAAGTTGATTTAATCAGATTTCTGCTCATGCCTTTCTCCATCTCTACTTCCTATTACACAGATTTTTATATGTTTTTTCGAATCACAGTAATATCCAGCTGCTGACTTTGGCAGTTTATTTGTGGTGCTATGTGCTTCAGAGTATGAACAACTGATAAGGATGCATTCCAAAACAGGTAATTTAGTCCCATCCAAGTAGAAAATTTGTTATTTTAATATATAAAGAGTGTTGCTTGTAACCTTATCTGTTTGCTTTCTTGTATGTTCTTAATAATTGAATTAAACATACATTGAAGAACTGTTCATATACTGTTCTCCTCACACAGCTTTTTTTTTAACTAATATATTTCTTAATTTGTGTGAAAATAAAATATGTATTCTCACTTTATATTATGATTAATAATTTTGCTTATTATTTTGTATATTTTTAAATATTGCTAATTTTTAGAACTAGTTACAAAATAACTTAGTTTTATAAAAGTCATATCAGATGATGTACTATTTGGATCTCAAAATACTTGATTTAGTTTGTTTCATCATATGAAGACATTTGTTTTGTCAAGGGTTAGTGCTGGGCTGGCCTCTAGACAAATTTCAGATGCTCTCTATGAACCCCTCTCCCTTCCCAAAGGAGAAGAGAAAGGCAATAAGGGAGACTTATAGATTGGAAAAGAAAACTGCAAGAGTTTAAACGAAAATAATAACAATAAAAGGATATATACACAAATATATACAAGATAGTTTAAATCCCAACTCCTCTGATGACAATTATGTCTTCATCGTCACTACTGATGCTGTGAGCAGGCACTGGAGAAGTCACAGACTGGACTTACTGGCAGACAGGAACCAGGTACAAGAGCTGGATTCTGAAACTGGATTCAGGAACAGAAGGATCAGGTTTGAAGGCAGAATAGACAGAGTCCTCCTAGGACTCTGGCTATTGAAGAGAGCTGGACCCTTGTGATCCCTCAGCTTTATACTGAAAATGATGCATATGGAATTGAATACCTAGTTGGTCAGCTCAGGGTCAACTGAACTGTCTGCTCATTCCTGCAGGTGAGGCCTTTATACTCTGCACCCACAATATGGTATGCAATCTCAAACAGTGACCTTGGTCTGCACAGGAGCAAGCAGAAGTAAGAGTTTTTCTCCATATCAATCCTTAGTAGTTAACTGTAAACATCAAGTGTTAACACTTCTAGAAGCAGACACTGTCTGTGAAAACAAGCTGTTAACTTCAGCAAGTGCAGTTATTTGAAAAGACAACTGAAAAGCAATATTATTGAACATAATTAGTTTTGTTCTAACTCAAACCAGGGCAGAAGGATATGGGGGTCCTGGAGCGAGTCCAGAGAAGGGCCACGAGAATGATCAGAGGACTGGAGCACCTCTCCTACGAGGACAGACTGAGAGAGTTGGGATTGTTCAGTCTGCAGAGGAGAAGGCTCTGAGGAGACCTTCTTGTGGCCTTTCAGTTTCTGAAGGGGGCCTACAAGAAAGCTGGTGAGGGACTTTTTAGGAGGTCACAGAATCACAGAAACATTACGGTTGGAAAGGACCCTCAGGATCATCTAGTCCAACCGACAGCCCTACACGACTCTCACCCCTAAATCATCCCCTGAAGAAACACATCTATCCTCTTCTTAAAAACCTCCAGGGACAGTGATTCCACCACCTCCCTGGGCAGCCTATTCCAATATCTAACCACTCTTTCAGTAAAGAAATTCTTCCTAATATCCAATCTAAACCTACCCTGGCTCAGCTTAAGCCCAATTCCCTCTAGTCCTGTCACTAATCACAAGGGAGAAGAGGCCAACACCCGCCTCCCTAGGTCAGACAGTGATAGAACCAGGGGAAATGGGTGTAAGCTAGAGGAGGGTAGATTTAGGTTGGATATTAGGAGGAAGTTCTTCACTATGAGGGTGGTTAGACAGTTCAACAGGTTTCCCAGAGAGGTTGTGGAAGCCTCATCCCTGGAATCTTTTAAGACAAGGCTTTATGGGGTCCTGGGTAACCTGATCTAGTGGATGGTGTCCCTGCCAGGCAGGGGGCTTGGAACTGGATGATCTTTGAGGTCCCTTCCAGCTCTGGTGATTCTATGATTCTATAACATCCAAGAGCAGAGGCTGTCTGTAATCAAGAGTACAAATAACATTTAGCAAGTTGTAGTGCTAAAAGATTTGTGGTGTTGCTGTCTTATTCATATAAAACACGTTTTTATGCATTAACATGAACTCTGTGTGCTATGATGCAAACTGGCAGCTAGAGAGTTAAAGTGCATTACCTTGGACCTTTTCTCTGAAGTATGCACCCAGAGCACCCTGAACCTTGAAAAATTTGCGAATTTACTGAAAAACTAGAATCACAGTCTTTTTAAAATTCAAAGCTTAGAATAAGACAGTCAGAAATAAAAAGACTTGTGAAAAAGTTTCCCTGTTCACTGTTCCCTTGAAGGTTGTATACTTTCCTTCAGTTTAATTTTCCATACTCATCAATCTTCAGTGGCTTTATTGTGAAGACAAACTCCTCAGTGCCTTATTCTAGGTTTCTCGGGATGATTAACTTTAGTTGTCTTTGAGGAGTGGCTTGCTGTTGGCTTGTGCTGCAGCCTCCTTCCTACTGAAACATTAAGGTTTTTTGTCTGTCTCACTCTAGAATATTTCTCTAGACCGTTTATCATAGAAAAATGCTATTACAATTGCAGTAACAAGAAACTGAAAGTTTGAATGTATCAAAATCAAAACTGGCCTATAGTTGTACTTTATTCTATATCTGTAACTACTTGAGAAGCAGCTATTTTTTCCCTCTCCTCTTCTGAAAGCAATTTTTTCTTTAGTGAGATAATGCCTGCTTATTTGATTCTCCCCATGTTGTCGCCAAGATTATTAACTGAATGATGAATAAGACAGAAGTAAATACTGTATTTAGTGACAATAATATATGCATATAGTTCCAAATAATTGAAAACTACAATGCTCCAGCTGAAATATAACTATGTACAAAGGTACTCCAGTTCTATTGATAATAATTTTTTAAGAAAGATTTTCCCCTTTAGTTAATATTTATTAACATTCCTTCTCTATTTTTATTATTTGATTCTGCTTGTAAACATGCTTACTTCTATGATCTTCAAGACAGAATTATTGTGGCAAATGATAGGAAAAATCTCTGTATTAGCTGTATAATTTCTGATGTGAAGGAGCTTTCTGGAAAGGAAAATTTTTGAAAATTATATACACATTAAATGGAAGAGTATTGTATTACTGTATCAGAATATGTTGTGGGGCTTTTTGTTTTGGGTTTTTTTTTTTATTACATTACTACAGTATATGTAGAATCATCATTTCGTTAACTTAAAAACAAGCTTAACAGATCAGTAAACAGATTTTTAAAGAGACTAGCATAAGTGCCAAGTAGTTAGTAAGAGTAATATATATATAGTTGTATTAATTAATTTGCATTTGTGTCAATTAAAATAATAAGTAGCCTGAAAGAAAAGAACCCTGTAATCCATGATCACTCAGCAAAGGGTCAAACATCACACCACAGAAGGTGCTGACTGAGGTGGTAATCATGTCGTTGGTTATCTGGTTGCACAAGTCTCATGTATTCTGCTGAAAAACTCTTGTCCTTGACAGGCAAGCTGTAGCCTATCTTTATTGAAGAAAAGAGTGTTGAATGCCAGTCTCCTCTGGTGAGTTACAATTTCTAAACATTATCTAGAAATCCTAGGGAAGCTGGAGATTCACACTGCTGCAGCACCACCGAGGCAGGGACTGAAGGCCCCAAAGGGACTGACTTGAGGTTCTGGGTCATGGGTGGAAGAGCTCTGGAGGGTTGAAAGGGAGTCCTGAGCTGTGGGTAAAATGACGGAAACCTCAGGGACTCTGGAGGCACAGTTAGGTTAGAGATGCCCTCAGGGCTTGGACATATGAATTGCTAAGTCCCAATTTTAGAGTAGTAGCTCTTGCTACAGATGCTACAGTAGACCAGGAAATGAAACAGAAACACAAAGACTTGTAAGATCTGGCAAGTCCATTGTTCCTCTGTTTCCTTCTTTCATGATCATTCTGCCTGGCTTCTCATTCATGTCTTTCTAACAATCTTCTCTGAAACCAGATTTTCAAGCTTCTGCCAATTCTCCATATGGAAGAGAACAATTTAAAAAAAAGCCATTGATTGTGATTGAGTCGAGAGAGTTATTGGTATCTAAAAATTATTTGAAGTAGAAAGGTTTTCCGTCCTTCATTATAATGAACTTCAATTTCCCATACTCCACATAGGGACCTCAAAGAATAAAAAGAAGCTTGAAAAAGCTCACCCTTTTTCAATATCTGTTAAAGATTGTCCAGGCTGACAACCATGCAAAAATATGTTCAGTTTCTTGATTCTATCATATTTGTTCTAAGATCTCCATTAGTAGAACATTGTATTTCATAAACTAAATCAATAATAATAACATAATTCTGTCAAACAATTATGTTTTATAATCGAGATATGTCTTATATTTTTTTATAAACAAAAGTAACTGAAATATAATAAAGATCAATTTTTTTTCAGTTTTTTTTTAGCATAAAAGCTGCTGTTGTAGATATATATATAAATATATAGTGTTGTATATAGGTATTCTGTAGGTATTTTTACTTGTGTCTAAGGAATCTGTGAAGCCCAGGCTAATTTCTCTACATGTCTTTGACATTAGCTCTTCATGGTTTGGAGAGCTTTGCACATTAGTTGCATGCTAAACTGCAGCATAGAATATTGGAAAAGCAAATACAGAAAAATGTAGAAGTATCTGGTAAAAAGCCCTTTTTCTATTCATCACAAACTGTATTTCATTGGAAACCTCTGAGCTGAAAGCTTATGAACTTTCTGAACCTGGAAAATCTAACATACAGGTAGCTAGCTAAGAGGTGAAACATCTTAATCTGCTGGAAAGAACAGAAGCAGAACTTTGTACTAGACCATTAATTCAGGTGACACTTCTTAATCAAGTACTACTTTCTGCATTATTTATGATTTGGAAACTGTTACAGAATTAGAGACATTATTATCTACTATAATCTACAGATTTTATTTTCAGTTCTAGTGAAAGTTTAATTTACTGCACATTAAATTCATAGCCTCATACACTTCCTTACATGTGTACACTTGTAGGAATATATATATATTACATATAAGAAATAGACTCTCCTCCCCCAAAGTTATGTATTCTTAACAAAAAAATGTATACTAGACTGTATTCATTGTTTGATTCAAAACTGGATACCAATTCCTTTCCTATATTGGAACCAGAAGTAATTTGCACGTTCCCATTCAGAAGAATTAGTTCTGCATAAGATATGATATCACTTAGATTAATGTGTCTCCAGCATATTACCCATAATGATGGTCAAATTAGTTAATTAAAACTTTGACCATCATTAGAAATAATGTCCTCAAGAAACATTAATCAAGTAGATACTTCATAGTATATTCTACATAGCATTCTATGTAAATTACATGAAGTAACTCTATGTGAATTTCAAAACAATTATTGGTTCACATTATCACTTCACTGAAAGTAATTCAATATTATGTAATCATACTGATATTTTGTTACAGAAAGATGACTGCCTCTTACACAGGATATAGGCAAGACATACAAAATACATATTATTGTATTAACACATATTGTAATGCCCTTTAACATTAATACTTTTTAGATTCTGGATCCAAACATTTGACAAGGGAACAAACAGGAATAGAGTTCTAAAATGAGCTGAAATACAAATCAATAAACTAATTCAGACTGGTGTCAGAAATCAAGATACAATGTACCTCAATTTTCAATTCAACAAGAAATATAGGATACATAAAATTTATCATTTCTGGATCTGATAGCTGGCTTGGTCTGGCAGTCACTATGTACTTATTAACAACTTTAAACAAATCAATGTAACTTTTCTGTCAAGGAATTTAATTAGATGCGCTTTTTTGCACTTATTACACCTAGAAAAAATGTTGAGGAAAACCAAATGGATATCTTTTCATGCAAACGAAAACCACTTAAAATGGTATGACAGTTCAAAATTCTACGTTAGATTTGCTTGTGTAATATACTTTCTCTTCACATTTTTCATAACGGTGTTTTAACTAAGAATGAAAGATTTGATATTTGCCTAAATTTAAGAAGTGTAAAACCATTGTTCGCATCTTCAATTTATGCTAAAGAACTGTTGATATTTGACATGAAAAGTCCTGATTTTTTATTATGGCTAGAGTTTCACAACATCTACTTGCATTGTATTTTTACCTATAAATGGGAAGTACTGATATGAAACTTCCAGTTTCAAGAGAGACTGAATTATAATCATCTTTCAAAACAAATGTTTGTTTAACAGAAGAGCCTTGAGATTTAGTCAACTGATGCCATAACCACAAGAATTATTACCTTATCAGTCTCCTGGGCAGATAGTGTCTTCACATTTGCATGAAGAGGTTGTAACATTCATTTTTGCAGTCAGGATAAAAGCTGCTGTTTAGAATATTCTTTTTCAGCTGTGCTGAAAAGTTAGGAAGTGTGAATGGTACTTTTTGCATAGTGTTGATACCTTTCAAGAGCCTAACATCTTAGCCCTCTTTCCTATTTCAATTATGCATGATAAGACATAGATATTAACAATCCAACCAGTAAACACAATCAGCATGAGAGAGAAAAACAGTTCTTTTGTTTTTTGTCACATCCTGTTCAACAACAGCAATGAATGGGCAGAAGTATTTTGCATTTTATATATAAGGTTTTAATTGTCTTCAGAACTGATATTTATCCCATTTAAACTAAGGTCTACAATATGCTAATATTTTTGGATGGGAATCCAAATCATAATTGTGTGGAAGGCTGCATCTAAGGGGAGGAGCAGACTGTTCAGGTGACCCTAACCTGACCAACTAGGTATTTTATTCCATATATGTCATATTCAGCATAAAGCTGAGGGATCACAAGGGTCAGGCTCTCTCTTGCTCTTCTTCAAGGCTGGCATCAGAGGAGGACTCTGTCTGTTCTGCTTTCAATCCTGATCCTTCTGTTCCTGAATTCAGTTCCATGATCCAGCCCTTCAGTCTGGTCCCCATCTGCTACTAAGTCCTTCTGCCACAGCATCAGTGGTGATGGTGATGTAGTTGCGATCAGGGAGGGTTTTGGATTTGGTATTGGTTTTGTATATGTTTGTATATATTTCATTTTATTTATATTATTTTCATTAAAGTAATTTTAGTTTTCCAATCCACAAATCTCTCTCTTTTAACCCTTTTCCCTTCCTATAGTTTGGGGAGAAGAGGGGGTAATAGATCATGTCTGTCACTTGGTTAGTGGTTAACTTAGCTATAACACTTGACAAGGTGGAAAAAAGCAACATTTGATAATGAACCTAAGCCTGGATTAATATGTATATCATTGCTGAAATGCTATAGTCAGAGAGGTTTTGACTTAATAGAGATTGGATAACATGGCCTCTAGAGGTATCTTCCAACCTCAACCATTAGGTGATTCTGTGTTAATAAAGGCATTAAAAACACTCAATGTAAGAAGTACCAGAATTTTTTGTGTAGGTTGTTGATGAGCATTCATGACAGTGTGTCATTCACTAATACTCTCTCAGTTATACTTTCAGATTTGCTGAACAATCAATAAAGAATTAGTATTAAAAAACCCCCCATCTTTAAACATGTCATTTTTGACCAACAGTGTTAATGAAGAGCATTATGGTGTGGCAAGGGGAGGAAAAAGAAAGGAAAGGGTTTAAAGTATGTTCAGATTTAAATTTGATTCAATGTAACCTGCTCTGGTTGTCTTTTCCTTCTGCATATGAGACTGAATACAATTTTGAAAGCCAATTCATCAGGTTTTATCATGGAGTTTATACCATATCAGCTATTAAAAGGATAAATTCTAAATTAAGCTTTAGAAATTCCATTACAATCCAACTAACAAACCAAGGAAAGGAATCATCATCAAACATGCTCTGATGACTTATTTTAATGTAATGTAAAATCATAGAATCATAGATTCATTATGGTTGGAAAAAACTTCTAAGATCACCAAGTCGCACCATTGACCCACTAAACTGTGTCACAAAGTTCCATGTCTACATCTTCTGAACATCACAGATGGTGACTCAACTACTGGGCAGCCTGTTTCAATGCCTTAAGACTCTTTCAGTGAAGAAAGGTTTTCTAATATCCAATCTAAACCTTTCCAGCTGCAACTTGAGGTCATTTCCTCTTGACCTACCACTTCCTCCTTGGGAGAAAAGATCAACACCCACCTCACTACAACCTTCTTTCAGGTAGTTGTAGAAAGTGAAAAGGTCTTTCCTCAGCCTCCTCTTCTCCAGGCTAAACCACCCCAGCTCCCTCAGTCACTGCTCACAAGACCTGTGCTCTAGACCTTTCACCAGCTTTGTTGCCCTTTTTTGGATATGCTCCAGGAGCTCAATGTCTTTCTTGTAGTTAGGTGCACAAAACTGAACGCAACATTCAAAATGCAGCCTCACCAGTGCTGAGTACAGGGAAATGATTACTTCCCTAGTCCTGCTGACTACATTATATATACTTAACTTCATTTACGCAAGGGTAAAAATGAATTAGTAACCAAGTGTAACCAACACTCTGGAAAAAGATAGAAATGATACTTATTATTGCAAATATATATAAACATATGTCAAGCTATTTCAAAGTTACTGCTATCAAAGAAGCTCATATTAAGGACATCATGCAGGTAACCTGGACAGATTTTAGGTTACACATTTTCTACTTGAGTGTGCAGAAAAACCTTAATCTCTTAATTATCTGTAGAATAAAAAGCTATGTATCTTTTTTTCCTATAAAATTACAGCAGCAAACTAATGAATGAAATGCATTCAATTATATCCCTATGCTAAATGAAATAGTCTCATTACATATCATATATCAAAAATAGAACAAGATTCCACTCTTTCCTATGAGACCTGAGATGTTTTTAAAATATCCTTAGTTTTTTTGTGTACCTAAGCTTCTTATTCTTGAAGTTCAGCTGTAATCATAAAAGACAAAACTGGCTAATATCTGGCCTGGAAACAAAACTATGTAATCTCAAAAACAGTGATCACAGGCAAACTCATGCTGTCATTGTAATATATGTTAACCAAGTATATTGCTAGCTCTTACACATTTACTGAGTCAGTAGGCATAATTTCAACCATGGTTTCAAATGCTGACATTTGGCTGTCATTCAGTATCTGACTACCTAAAACACTACTGTGTCTTAAAAATATTTTATATTACTTATTAATTAAAAAGGATTATTCACAGTATTTGAAAGTGAGTATTAAAGCTCCAGTATTTAAAAAGCATGATAGGCTGGTTTTATTTCTCTAACTTTGTACAATACTAGGCACAGGCTACTCATATTGTGCAGTTTCTGAGCAATCTAAAATAAATCATGATATTGAATCTAGATCTCCAAAGAATGAGTGTAGAGGAGAAAGCCAAAGACACAGAGCATGTAACAGGACAATCATAAAATCATAGAATAATAGAATGCTTTGGGTTGGAAGGGACCTTTAAAAGTCATCTATGATGCTCTTCCATTTAGTTCTGGAAAGCAATTTGTGAGGCTTCCAATAACAGCTATAATCTATCTGAGAGACACTTTATATTCTAAGGTGTGGTGGGTTTAAAGGCTCTTCCCAGCCCCCACACACGGCAGTTAAAGGAGAGACTGTATTGGAAGTTAAAAACTAAAAACTGCTTTAATAATAATAACAGATATAAATGAAACAAATATAAACATATACAGGATCTAAATACCAAAACCCGCTTCCCCTCTATGCAAGTAATTACATGAGGACCGAGGCTGCAGACAGCTCCGGCTTCTTGGGGCAGAGCCGCGGTATCAGGCAGCCCAAGCAGCCCCACGTGCGTCTCCGGTAGCAGAGGCACCAGCAGCACCCAAGTCCCAGCAGAGAGTGAAGAAAGGAGAGGTTTCCTTGTGGCTACGAGTTAAAAACAAAAGTCCCGCAGAAAAACCCAGCATTCCCCTGGCTTCCCCCCCCGGGGGGGGGTGTGGGGTTGCAGCGTCCTTGATTCAGGAATCTCAGGTTTCTTAAAGGGACAGTCCAGGTAAGGTGTGGGGGGAAAGCTGATATATATTATGTATGTTAATGGAATACTGTTCTAACTCAAACTATAACATAAGGATATACTTTGTAAAATGTGATGAGATAACATAAGCTTAAGTTCTGTGAAAAACTGTGTCAAACTGCTTTCATTCTTCCACTACACTTTAATGAATGTAATAGCCTTCAGTTCTTCCATTTAGACATAAAGTCGTTACGTGACCACCTCTAATGCAATAATTCTGAAGTGCATGGATCTATATTGTAAACCACTGACTCACAGGGGGAGAAATAACTGGTGGTCCCTGAAAGTATGTGTAGACATGACTTTTAATTATGGACATGATATTAAGAACTTAATGGAGCTGGCAAAGAATTTCAGTTCTAATAAGTTTCAAATGTAGAACCATAACTTTTTTTTAAGGTCATATTTGATATTTGGCTCTAAGTTGATACTACAGGACTACAAAAGCATTACTTCACCATCTGTCAGTTGCTTTGATATAAAGTATTTTAATGAGGAAAAGACAGGTAAATTTCAAAAATCAAGGCCTAGTCTGAAGCCTGACTCAAAGAACCTATGATATTAGTAACTGCCAATAAATTTCAGAAGGCAAACAGGGACTTGGGCAGATGGTTCTTTTTACTTCTCCTTTCAGGGAAATGCACTGATCTTTTAAGAGAGCTTTAATCTGTGCTGCAGTCACATTAAGATAAAGGAGAGAAACAAGAAAGCTATATTTCTTTATCGTATTATATAAAAAAGTTATCTGACCTTATATTCCATTAAAAGTACAGCATTATAATACAGTTGTAGTATACTTTATCTATGTTGTGATGTTTTGCTACATTAATTATATTTTCCTATTCAAAGATCCATATACTTGCTTTGCAAAGAAGGCCAAATATAAGAAAAGTTTTCTGGTGCAAACTGAATTTGTTATGCTATTTTATTTCATTTTATTTTAATTACTTTATGACGTATTTCCAGACCAAACTCTTATTGGTTTTTTGCCCCTTATATATATGAGAGAGATTCTCAAGGTGGTTATTAACTGTAAGTGGCTATTAACTGTAAGTGGCTATTAACTGTAATGCAACAGTAGCTCTTTCATAGATATAATAACTGTATATGCATCTCATGCACACAATACTTGAAATATTTTCCCCTAAGTTTATATATGTCTCCTGTGCTACCTGCAGTTCCAACTGAAGTTAAGAGATATGATCTTTTCATAGTTTCCTGATAATTTAAATCAGTTGTAGCTGAAGACTTCAAAAAGGGCATGTAAAGGGGCAGAAGACAGACACTAATTACACTACCAGTTTAATTTTCTTTCAGGAAGAGAACTACAATCTTCTAGCATCTGTAGGTCTTCATTCATCCTTACAGGCACCCCGAGAACACCCAATCTTCTCTGATCTCATGAAGATAAGCAGGGTCGGGCCTGTTTAGTACTTGGATGGGAGACAACATGGGGATATCGGGTGCTGTAGGCTTTCCTGCTCTGGCAGGGGGGTTCGAGTAGATGATCTCTCAAGGTCCTTTCCAACCCCTAACATTCTGTGATTGATAGGAATGTGATGTTCATAGAGGAATTCTCTTCTTCCTTAGTCTTAGGTCCAATTAGGTTTATTTTCTATGTCTTTCCTCAGCATGGGCTAGACCACCGATGGTGTTGCACAGACTCAGTGGACCCTGGTGAGGTGAGAGTCACTCACTCCCAGACAGTGTAGTATGACTATAGTCATGATGTGGAAGTGGTGGAAGCACAAAACAGTGGAAAATTACAAAATTCAAAGATTCTGGTGGGCCCTTGAGGACAACAGCAGACACAGAAGCTGTAAGCACCTTGTGATTTGTGTTGCCATGGCACTGGAGAGGAATGTGAAGTGGCACAGAAGCTCCATGGTCTCATTCTTCCACCTTCACTGAGAAATTTCTTCAGAAGTTTTAAAGCCAGGTGCAACTGGTAACGAGAAAAGTTATGCACATAACCGTGGTACCAAGAGTGTTTTCTGTGACCACCACAAAGAAATGTTCTGAGTGACTGATACCCAGAAATGCTGGCTACAACCAGATCACAGGGACTGATGGCTCAGGAGCCTCAGACCCCTGAGCCCCCAAATGATCTTCGGATACTGGAGGAGTTTTCCTTAGTTGAGGAGGACTC
Organism: Galbula dea; assembly: GCA_013399015.1. NCBI lineage: Eukaryota > Metazoa > Chordata > Aves > Piciformes > Galbulidae > Galbula > Galbula dea. The sequence continues at coordinate 32,424 of VWZX01004383.1, read as the reverse complement.
AGTTAGGGAACAGCTAAGCCATCTATACATCCATAAATCCATGGGTCCTGATGGAATGCACCCACGGGTGCTGAGGGAGCTGGTGGAAGTCATTGCCAGGTCACTCTCCATCATCTTTAATAAGTCCTGGGGAACAGGAGAGGTGCCTGGGGATTGGAGGAAGGCAAATGTCACTCCAGTCTTCAAAAAGGGCAAAAAGGAGGAGCCGGGTAACTACAGACAGGTCAGCCTCACCTCCATCCCTGGAAAGGTGATGGAACACTTTATCCTTGACTCTGTCTCTAGGCATATCAAGGATAAGGGTGCAATTGGGAGCAGTCAGCATGGGTTTACCAAGGGAAAGTAATGTTTGACCAATCTGATAGCCTTTGATGAGGACATAACCAGGTGGATAGATGAGGGTAGGGCAGTGGATGTGCTTTATCTTGATTTCAGTAAAGCGTTTGACACTGTCTCCCACAGCATCCTTGCAACTAAACTGAGGAAGT
>VWZX01004383.1:0-25942 GCA_013399015.1 Galbula dea | reverse complement strand
GAAACTGTGTCAAACGCCTTGCTAAAGTCAAGGTAGACAACATCCACAGCCCTTCCTTCATCTAATAAGCGAGTTACCCCATCATAGAAGGAGATCAGGTTAGTCATACAGGACCTGCCCTTCATGAAGCCATGCTGAGTGGATCCAATCCCCTGGCCACTCTGCAAGTGCTGCAGAAGTGCACGCAGGATGATCTGCTCCATCAGCTTTCCTGGCACAGAAGTCAGACTGACAGGCCTGTAATTTCGCAGATCATCCTTCCTTCCCTTCTTATTTATGGGGGTAACATTGGCTAATTTCCAGTCTGCTGGTACCTCCCCAGTCAGCCAGGACTTTTGAAAAATGATGCCAAGTGGCTCAGTGAGCACCTCTGCCAGCTCTTTCAGCACCCTTGGGTGCAGCCCATCTGGCCCCATGGATTTGTGCTCATCCAAGTGATGCAGCAGGTCACTGACCATCTCCTCTTGGACTAGGGGGGAGTCACACCTTTCCCTGAGCATATTCCCCAGATTAGGGGAATGAATATCCTTTGAAACAGCAGCCTTATTATTAAAGACAAGGTAAATTTTCAGCAGTAATGGTTTGCTCAGAGAGCAAGGTGTTCTAAAACAACTTAGCCTTAGGCTACGTCTTTCATGCTGGCACTGAGCTTGCTATAGAAAGACCTGTGTCAAATCTCTCTCCCACTGATAATATTAAGGATTTTGGAGGTCTGCTAAAGGGCATCTATGTCCAGTTTTAAGGATTAACAGTGCTGATGGGAAACAGATTGGCTCAAACTCACAATTCTCTCTGGGATTCAGTACAAAGGCTGTGATATGTAAGCAAATTATTTAACTATTAAACAAGCAGCCATGGGAAGTAACTGCAGTGCATTTATGGATGATAATCAATAGTGGAAATATTAAAAAAATCATAACAAGAGTTCACAAGGTGAAAATACCAAACAAAAATATTACATCTTCCCCTGTGACATGCTTTTTAAACTTTCTAATTGAATCAAGTTTAAAATATTCCAGAAGCTGCTGGAAAAAAAAAGGAAAGTATGGAAGGAGGAGGAATTAATAAAGGAACACCAAAATCAGTAAATAATACAAAAGAACAAGAAACTGGAAACTTTCACAGCAGTTCAGAGACACACAAAATAAAAAATCCTAATGAGCCAGTAATATTTACAGGTGAAAATATTGACCTATATATATCCAATGCTGAGTTTCAATAGTTTTTAAGTTGCACCTTGTACTCAGGTTTAATAGATGACTAAGGTAAATTATCTCCCAATATGGCATTAAATTTAGCAGTTCCTAATGATCAAATAGAATCCATTTAATTCTAGTGAACTGCAGCAGTGTAAGTGAAAATCGATGGAAGACTGATATAATTATACCCTACCAATAACCAGATTATTTTAAGAGGCCGTCAAAAAGATTTAAAAAGATTTCTAAAGCCACCCTGGAATTGTACTTAATGAGGATCTTTCTTTGTTCACAGAAAACTTTTTTCCTTTTCTTAACTCAAAGATAAAACAAAATAACCATAAAGACATCTGAACTTTATTAGATAACAAAGTTTGTCTATTAAAACAACATAAATCACAATATCATAGAATCATAGAATGGTTTGGGTTAGAAAGGACATTTAAAGATCATCTACTCCAACCCCCTAGAGAGAGCATGGACATCTTCAGCTAGTTCAGATTGCTCAAAGTCCTGTCCAACCTGACTTTGAATGTTTCCAGGGATGGAGGACTTACATCTCTGGGCAACCTGTTCCAGTGTTTCATGACCTTCATTGTAAAATATTTCTTCCTTATACCTACTCTAAATCTACCATCTTTTAGTTTAAAACCATCACCCCTTGTCCTGTTGCAACAGGCCCCGCTAAGAAGATTGTCCTCATGCTTCTTATAAAGAGCCCTCTTTAAGTCCTAAAAGGCCTCAATATGGTGTCCTGGAACCTTCTCTGCTCCAGGCTGAACAACTCCTGCTCTCTCATCCTTTCATCATAGGACAAGTGTTTTATCCCTTTGATCATATTTGTGGCCCTCCTCTGGACCTATTCCAAGACGTCTGTGTCTTTCTTGTGCTGAGGACTCCAGAGCTGGACACAGTACTACAGGTGGGGTCTTACCAGAACAGAGTTGTAGGGCTGCACCATCTCCCTTGACCTGCTGGCCACACTTCTTTTCATGCATCCCAAGATAGGGTTGGCCTTTTGGGCTGTGAGTACAAATTCCTGACTCATGTCAAGCTTTTCAGCAACCAGTCCCCTATGCGTGGCAAGTGCAACTGCCCTGAGAGCATGAAACACAGACAAAAACATAAAATCAGATGAAAGGCTGACTAGACATCTGACGGGTGGGCTGAGTCTTGCTAGACACCTGATAAGGATCAGGTTGGCCCCCTGCAGTGAAACGACACCCTTGTGTCTATTGTCTTGTTGTGGGTTTGTCTCTGAAAATTACTACAGCACCCTCGACTAGGGTGTAAAAGGAGAATTTCTAGAAAGGCAGTTTGGGTTGATCTTCATGGCATAAGCAGTTGCAGTCTTCCCTTATACTGTGACTTTCATGGATTGAGTGAGTTTTCACCCCTTCTTTGGTCAGTTTATATTTGGGTACCCTAGAGAGGGAGGTTTTCCCATTTATGAATGGGTGAATGCACATTATGGTTCATCTTTCTAGAAAGAGTATTATTTGAAGCTTAAGAATCAGTTGTGTAGTCGTATGTTCCCAATAGTTACCATTCTCGGTATCTATCTCTGCGACACCAAGTCCTTCTCTGCAAGGCCACTCTCAATCATCCTGTAGCCTGTATTAATACCAGGGATTGCCCTGATGAAAGTGCAGCATTTTGCATTTGTGCAGCAGGTCACTTTGCCTAAGTAGGGCTTAAGAGATCAAACTTTACCCCTCTCCAAATGTTATCAGTGGTGGAGAAGGGAGGATTAAGCTGTTTTGGGCATTGAAGAATGTTAAAATCAGCCTCACCCCACAAATACTGAAAGTCATTCTTATATGGCAGACAAAGCAATTAACACCGATAACTTGCCTAAAGCTGCTGAGATGAGATTCTTGAGCTGGCATATCTAGGCCATTAACATATGACTGACAGCCTATCACTTTATATTATAAAAGCCTGATCCAACTTCTCCAGTACAGGAATTTCTGATACGTATCTCTTAAGGTGTGCAGGTATTTCTCCCTTGGAGAGTATGGTCCCCAAGGTTGCCCCTTGAGGCTGACAGGAAGAAAGAGGATTCTCTCATGGTCATTGGTATGGGTGAATGACATCAATCTCTACTTAATTATTTCGCTAACTTTAATATTGTCTCTTGAGTACTGCTTTTATGTATCGTACACTGTATCTTTCTTAAAACTGAAACCAGACTCCTGCATGTTGTATTGTTACTTCAGCTTCTAAATTTTCAAGGGAAAAATATAACCTTATTATATTAATTAGTAGCCACAAAAAAAAAAAAAAAAAAGGCCCCAAACCAGTTACATACAAGTAATTATAATTTCAAATGGTCGAGAATACCTTGTACTCAACCTAATCTTTATGCTTAAAGGCATCTTTTGGCACTAATAATACAAGTAGATATCTTGGTGGTCTAGTGGTTAGGATTCAGCACTCCCACTGCCAGGGCCTGAGCTCGATTCCCAGTCAGGGAAGAATCCTGCTCTGGCAGGGGGGTTGGACTAGATGATCTTTCAAGGTCCCTTCTAACCCCTGACATTCTGTGGTTTCATTCTGTGAAATGCAGAAGCGACAGGGACTCTGACTCTGTTATCCATGTTTCCTAAGATAGTTTTCTCATTCTACTTTATAATACTAGCCTGTGTCTACACTGCATACAGAGAAAAGGTAGCTTCTTTTGGAGAAAAACAGAATGTGTGAAGTATGTGAAGATTTAACCAGCCTGAGTGTCTAGCGGAATCAGGAGTTGGATTTCACATAAAATCTCTGCTTGAGAAAAATGTCAACCTATTTGACTTACTATAGTTGACAGAGGTGAATAAGTAAATACATACAGAAATTACTGGAATCTTGAAATTTATTCATGCTATACACATTTGCTTAAGAGAATTAACAGGCGATAGTCATATAAAATGAATGTTTCTTTTCTAAAATCAGGAACTAAATGTTCCTTAATAGCACACAAATGCTAAATACTGAAAAGGTTCTCAGAACATTTTTGAAATTAACATTTTACCGTAAATAAAAATATCTGTAAAGATGCATTATTATGACACAGTTCAAAGAAATAAAACTGGACATAGGAACTAAAAGTGAAACAAGTTTATTAATGTGATGTAATGTAAGGACTGTTTCTTGTACTGAGTATTTGTTGTCTTAGAAGGCTTTGGAAACCTGGTTGATGCAGTTTAGTAAGTTTATTGCTATGTAGCCCTTCTGCAGAGTAAAATGTTACATTATTGTAATACTAAATCTATCAGAGACTGGAACAGCAGAATGAACTAGAACAAGATCTTTGCATGCTAGAACATGTAAACCATATTTATGTGAGACTTGCTTATTGTATTTGGAGTCTTCTTAGTAGCCATACATTTCTTTCCTTGACTTATCTCATGTGACATTGGTCACTCATTACAAGGAGGTTTACAACTAATTCACACAGTTACCTTGTGGACAGTCAGTGTCTCTGTAAAGGACCGGTTTCTGTTTTATTTTGTAATTACTTCAATTACAGTAATTGTCACTGTGCAGTGATAGCAATTCTGAAAAGAATGTATAGGTCATTATAGACAAACCTGAATATGACACAGTAAAGGCTTTGTCTGACACTGTGATATTATAAAATAATGAATAAGAGAGTACTAACCTACCAATGACCTACACACATGCATCATTGGAGTGGATTTTGGACCATTATACTTTCACAAATCACAGAATGTTAGGGGTTGGAAGGGATCTCAAAAGACCTTCTAGTCCAACCCCCATGCCACAGCAGACTCCCTAGAGTAGGTCACACAGAAACGTGTCTAGGTGGGATTTGAATCATTTTAAAAGTGTGGTAAAAAAAGGGGATATATTAAAAAAGCTATGAAAATGAGTTTCTAGGTGAAGAAACTTTTCACTGAATGGTGGACAGAGGTCTGTTTAGCTTTTAAAAAGCTTAGCTGCAGTGTACAAACACATCCATGAAAAAAAGTGTACTAGGGAGTACTGTGATACTTTATTTATCAGAAAAAAACTATAGCAGGAACCAATGACTTGAACCTGAAAAAAGTAAATTGGAAATATCATGTATCCTTTTGACCAAGATGATGAAAAACTGTTGTAGTGCCTCTTCAGTTTCTGAAAGAACTCCCTAGTGGTAGATAAGAGGTCAGCAGTTATGGTTTTGCTTTAAAGAAATGCTGATTGGAAGACTTCCTTAACTAAATATACAAAGTTATTATTTTATTGTGTCTTTATATATGTATTTCATATGGAAGCATGAGCAACAAGCAGGAGGAGCTGCAAGCCATTGTGCAGAAGGAAAACTATGACATAGTTGCCATCACAGAAACATGGTAGGATGCTTGCACAACTAGAATGCTGCAATGGGTGACTATAAACTCTTCCGAAGGGATAGACAAGAAAGGAGAGGTGGTGGGGCAGCCATGTATGTTAGGGAGAGTTTTGATTATCCTGAGCTTAATAATAGTGGCAATAGGGTTGAGTGTTTATAGGTAAGAATCTGGGGGAAGGTCAACATGGTAGGTGTCATGGTGGAAATCTGTTATAGACCACCCAACCAAAATGAAAAGTCAGATGAAGCATTCCATAAGTGGCTGACAAAAGTCTTATCATCACTAGTTCTTGTTCTCATGAGGGACTACAACCTAACAGATGTCTGCTGGAAATGCAGTACAGCAGAGAGGAAAGTCTGGGAAGTTCTTAGAGAGTGTGGAAGATAACTCTCCTGGTACAGCTGCTAAGTTATCCAACCAGGGAAGGGTCTCTTTTGGACCTGTTGTTTGCTAACAGAAAAGGACTTGTGGAAGGTGTGGCAGCTTGAGGCTGTCTTGGACACAGTGATCATAAAATTAAAGATTTTTTGATTTTTGAAGAAGCAAGGAGGTCAGAAAAACTGTCACCTTGGACTTCTGGAGAACAGACTTTGGCTTGTTCAGGACACTAGTTGAAAGACTCCCTTGGGAGGCAGTCCTGAAGGGTAAAGGGGTCTAAGAATGCTGAACATTAGGCACAGGAGCAGGTCTTCCCAATATGCCAAAAGGCAAGCCAAGCCAGCAGGGAAGACCAGTCTGGCTGAACAGAGAGGTTTGGTTGGAGCACAGGAAAATAAAAAAAATTAAAAAAAAAGAAAAAAGGAGAGCTTATGACCATTGAAAGAAGGAGCAGGCCACTCAGGAAGACTACAACGATGTCGTGGTTATGCAGGGAGAAAATGAGAAGTGCCAAAGCCCAACATAGATTAATCTCGCTACTGCCATAAAAGACAATAAAAATGTTTCTAACTATACATTAGCACCAAAAGGAGGGCCAAGGAGAATCTTGATCTTCCATTGGAAGAGGGAAGGAAACATAGTGACCATAGATGAGGAAAAGGTTGAGGTACTGAATGCCGCCTTTGCTTCAGTCTTCAGTGGTAATACCAGTTGTTCTCCTGGCACCCAGCCCCCTTATCTGGAAAACAATGATAGGGATCAGTATGAAACCCACAAAATCCAAGGGGAAAGGACTAGCAACTTGCTACACCAAGTAGACATACTCAAGCCTATGGTACTGGATGGGATCCACTCAAAGGTACTGAGGGAGCTGGTGGAAATGTTCACCAAGTCACATGAGGTTCCAGTTGGCAGAGGTGATCACTTGTGAAGCCCACCTACAAGAAGGGCCAGAAAGAGGATCCAGGGAACTACAGGCCTGTCAGAATGACCTTAGTGATGGGGGAGGTTATGGAGCAGACCATCCTGAGTGCCATCACATGGCATGTAGAAGAAAACCAGACAATCAAGGACAGTCCGCATGGATTCATGAAAGACAGGTCCTGCTTGACTAACCTTATCTCCTTCTATGACAAGGTGACCCGCTTACTGGAAGAGGGTGTTGTTTACCTAGACTTCAGCAAAGCCTTTGACACAGTTTCCCACTGCATTTTCTAGGAGAAACTGACTGTTCATGGCTTGGACGGGCATATGCTTTGCTGGGGATGGCTGGGCCCAAAGAGTGGTGGTGAATGGAGTTAAATGGATTTGGTGGCTGGTCAGAAGTGGTGTTCCCCAGGGCTCAGTATTTAGGGCAGTTTTCTTTAATATCTCTCTTGATGATCTGGAAGAGAAGATCTAGTGCATCCTCAGTAATCTTGTAGACAACACCAAATTGAACTGGAATGTTGATCTGCTTGAGGGAAGGAATGTTCCATAGAGGGATCTGGATAGGCTGGATTGAAGGGCCGAGGCCAGTGTGATGAGGTTCAAGAAGGCCAGGTGCCATGACCTACACATGGGTCACAATAACCCCGTACAGCACTACAAGCAACAGAGCTAGTGAAGGGTCTAGAGCACAAGTCTTATGAGGAGAGGGTGAGGGAACTGGGGCTGTTTATCCTGAGGAAAAGAAGGTTGAGGGGAGCCCTTCTTGCTCCCTACAAGCACCTGATGGGAGATTCTAGTGAGGTGAGTGTTGGTCTCTTCTCCCAACCAGTGAGTGATAGGACAAGAAGAAATGGCCTTAAGTTGCACCAGAGGAGGTTCAGGTTCCATATTAGGGAAAATCTATTCACTGAAAGGGTTGTTAAGCACTGAAACAAGCTGCCCAGGGAACTGATGGACTCATCATCCCTGGAGGTATTTAGGAGATGTGTAGGTGTGGTGTTTAGAGACATGGTTTAAGATTTGGCAATGTTAGGTTGACAGTTGGACTTGATGATCTTAGAGGTCTTTTCCAACCTAAATTATTTTATGATTCCATATATTCTAGGTATATATTACAAAGTTAGTAATAATATAAGGAATAGATAGAAATATATTTTTTCCAGAAAAGTAGCAAAAAGAAAAACAACTCGGAGAAACCCATAAATCTATTGCAAATATTTGCAACTAACATTTTATGTTTGTTTGTGAGCTCTGTAATTAGTTAAATGTTTTTTCATGTTTTGAAGTTACTACCTCTAAGATTACCAAAATGTTATAGCCATTAATAAGATTCTTTTGTTACACATTTATATGTGTTCATGTGCATTAGTTACTGGAATGAGTGTCATTTCTTCATACACTAACATAAGCAATCATGCAAAAAGTCTCATGACTGAACAGCAGCATTTCAAAAGCTTGCTTTCAAAACTGTGAATTGCATTAGTGCATTCTTTTGCCCAAATAATATCTCTCATTTCAATGTCATGTCTGTCTTACCCCCTCTTGTGTGGACATGACCTTAGTCTTTTTCTTCTAAAGTGCTGTTGACATTAAATGTTGCAAATGATGTAATTGCTCTAAAATGTTGTTTTAGAATGTACCCACCCATGCTGTTTAAGGAAGATAGATTGTTTAGGGCAAGAATTATGTTATGTACGGCCCTTGATTTATTATGAATGTACTTAACTGTACTTAACAACAAGAACCTTGTAATCACTTAATCTGCCTTTAAAAGCACTGCCTTTTCACCAAAATAATTGTTTTACTTCTGGACTTATTTGGGTACAAAAAAATTATCTCTGAAGTAGGTATTACTCCCAGTAGTATCAAAATGTTAGCACATTGCCACTTACTGTAGAAGTGGTATCTACAAGTCATTGCTCATTCATGTGGGGTGAATTCACATGGACAAGCTTTTTAAAATTTTTTATTTTATTTAATTTTTTTTAACATCCATCTGTTCACATTGATTCCACAGATTGTACTTGTGACTCTGGCTGTCGGAGAACAAGAAGGCTTAGTAAATATATCTAATATACTTTGAAAGTAGTTTGGCAATTATTTAAGAACATGGAGAAATGTGTAGGCTCCCGGCAATCTAGTACCTTAGAGAATCTACCCATCCCATAGCTGTAAACTCCCATAAATCATATTTTGAACATACTGTAAACATTCTCATTGTTCCAGCTGGCAAGATGTTATTTCATGCACGCAACATAGGCCCTGTTTCCAGCACACTTTTACTCTTGATCAAAAGAATGCAATTAGTTTTTTTTAAACAGTGTTTATTTCTTTTGTTGCATTTTTTTGCATCCACTTAAAATGTGATACTCTCTTTTTGAAAATGTCTCAGAGAACCTGAAGAACAATGAGTAACTAGAGTAAAAATGAACAAATGGGCAGTTAAAACACAATACAAACTAAAAAATGAAAACCTGTCCTACATAAAGTTAATTACATCTAGTTAGTAGTGGTGTGAAAATGAATGGAAACAAAAATTTATAAAGATCCCTTTCCACCAAAGTTGCATTGAGTCTTGCCCATGGAAAAGATTTTAAAGGAATTTTTCTTATAATCTATGCTGCAGAGGTTCTTTCTTCATTAGTAGCAGCTAAGCAACATGGAATTGCTTATCTAGTATTATCTCTCGGACTAAAATTTAATTGGTGAGTGACTTTTGATTTTGATTCCTTTTCTGCAAATGCTGACACTTGTAGAATTTTATAAGTTTAAGTGTATATGTCGGAAACAACACAAAAGAAGTGAATGACCAGTAGAATTTAGAACTTCGTAGTGAAATCAGTGAGAAAATAAAGCACAGATACAAAATACTATGTTATATTGGTGCATAGAGCAGGCTGAGAGAAAGAGGATACTTCCCTGAGTGCCTTGAGGGCACTGTTAGCTCTTGCTGCCCCTGTGTAGCAAAGGACCCCATTTCTTCACCATCAGGCCCTGATATTATCACAGAAGGTAACCATATTGGTTGGTCATGGCTTAGACTTGGTAAATCCATTTTGACTGCTCTGTTACTTTATTGTCCGCCTTGTGCTCAGAAATGTGTTCTTAGAGGACATGATTTTTCCAGGGGCGAAAATGAAGTAGAACAGCATGTAGCTCCCTTGATTTTTGAAGATGTTAAAATGTTTGCCTTTCTTCAAACATTAGGGACATTTCCCACATCTCCATGACCTTTCAAAGATGATAAAAACCAGACTTGTTAAGATATCAGCCTACTCTCAGTACTTTCTAATGTAGTCACCTGGCCCCATGAACTTGTACAGAGTTGTTGCAAATAATCTCTCCCTTGATGCTAATCTTCCACTGCAAATTCTCTTTTTTTGAACCCTACATCTAAGTAGAGAGGTCTATAATGGTGATACATAAGCTAAGTCTTGAATTCAGAGTTCATAACAATCCCAAAATACCAATCACTCCACTGCAGAGCTTCTCCCAGTCCAGTCCATCATGGGTAGTATTTACCCTACTCCAGAGACTCAGGTCCTTACATCAAAACTTCCCTCTTCCTAATGTTCTGCTCCTGAGAGACCTATTTATGCTACTTCTTCATGGAGGCTAGCTATGTAAAAACTTCCTAATAATCCACTTTTGTTACCTCCATAATTCCATGGTATCGCACCTTGCTTCTCCAGGGGAGACCGCAACAGCAGAGCAGAGGCTATGCTACCAAAGTATGATTCCTGACAAATGCTAGGTAGGGCATCTGGTAATCACCTATCTAAATTAATTCCCATGGATTTTTAGGTTCCAGTGTGGCTCATGATCTGAAGGACATTGTGATGGAAGACACAGACTAAGGAGATAAGAGAACCCCAGAAGAGAACTACCTGGCATCCAGAAATCTCATGGGGCACCAACCTGCTCAGGAGGTTATAGCAGCTTGTCTTGGACAACTGGAAGCAAATACCAGCAAGGTGGGATGAAAATGACAGTGTGAGAAACAATGTAAATGACTTCCCTCAACCTCTATCTTGTCACAGATAATGCAATCCTGGGCAGAACTTCCTCTTCTGCTTAATTGCATAGCCCCTAAGAACTGCTGTGGCTTTGTCCTGTCACTCTCACTTCTGCCTGGCTCTTCAAGCTATGCCCTTAGCCGGTGTTAGCTGTCAGTATCCTGTGCCACCTTCTCATAAGCTGTCATGTCCAACTGAGCTCATGTTCTTAGCTGAACTTTTCCTCTTAATTGTCCAACCCTTTAAAAGAGTGCCATCTCATACATCTGACCAGTTTTCACAAAGCTGGACACATCTGCTTTTTGTGAAAAACTAACCCTGATTAAAATAGGCATAAAAGAATACATGTCCATGAAAAATTATATGCACAAGTATTTATAGAAGAGGTAGAAACAGAATAGTGTAGAGAAGGTGTATAGGTGTATAATACGTAGGGTATTTATGCAACATTGTGCAGAAATGACTTATGGTCCTCAGTAAATATAATTTAATCAATACTAAACTTTCACCCAAATAATGTGTCACCATCTTCAATCACAGATTCAGTATTCAGAGGAATAGTTTTCACAAACCAAATATATAAACTCTTCTCTTTCTGTGATTTTCTTGTCCTTTCTCTCCAGTATATCATACAAGTTCCATCGTATGATATCTCTCAGATTCTAAGCCCAAAAAGCTTTGCTTTCATGTGCACCTATTGCAAGAGACTCATTTGTCAATGTTTGTACTTAGTTTTAAAATATAATAGTCAACTAATGAGATATGAGGCCACTAGAAATAATTTTATTTGAGAACCAGTTTAATGTCAATTCTATCTTCTCATTTCCAGCTTAATCTAAAGAATGTTAAATATGCAAATAATACATTTTTGTTAGAAAATGTCAGCCAAAGACTTTAAAGTATGTGCCTAAAGTTAGGCTTATAAATATTTAATTGTACTGCACTGTATGCTGTGCCTGCTTACTGGATAAGATGTTTTAAGTCTGTTTTTTCAGAGTACTCTTCACTTATAACTCATTTATCTTCAGATTTCACTTGCTTAGCATCTTGATACGAGAGGATGTATTTAGTGGTTTGTAGATGTAAATATCAACACAGAACCCTAACTTTAGGCACTCAGGATTCAAACTTTCTTGATATGGTGTATTAAATTTATTTAGAAATATTCATTGGCCATCTGTGAACCCATGAGTGTACTATATCTCATATGGTAAGAAAATCTGTAGCTTTTTCTTCTGTGTAGCTAAGAATCATTACTTGCATGTCACTTTAAATTTTAGCATGGATGTCAGGGAAAGTATTTTGAAATTCTGTGATAACTTGCTGCCAAAGTACTGTTTACTTTGCCAATTTGATAGAGTGGAAAAATACTTGCTTTCTATTTAGTAAAATTTAGGACCTGATCTGGATGTGAATTGCTTCCACAGTAGATCTCTCAAAAACTGTCAGACAATGGGTTTATGTAGCACTGCCAATGAAATGCAATTTTGAAAGCTAACATACCTTTGCCAACAGATAATTGGACATTCTGCATAGGTTACATCTCAAGGAGGAAGTTTTCATCCTATGTAGCAAAAAACTACTGAACCTTGCTGATTTCATTGGTACACTGGACTGTTTTCATTGTTTTGAGCATGGATACTTACATTACCTAAGCTTCACTACGTTTGAGAATTGAGTTACTCTTTAAGTGTTTGAAAAGCAGAAAGGTAAAATAAACTTAAATGCAACAGAGTTGGCAACAGCAGGTTCCTCCCTTACCAGTCTCTCTCTGATGTCACACAGAGAAGCATATAATATGCATCTCGCCTTTTCTGTAAGTCCATATTTATAACACTAATAGAAAACCAGTCATGAAGGCACGAGTCTCCCATTTTAAATTCATAAATGGAACAATCAGCCAGTCATAGCATGCTATGTGAGCCACCTTATTTTTTTTTTCTCTTAAATAGTTACTAGGTAATCACCAGAAGCTCAAATCAATTAAAATTAAAAAAAAAATGAGCCAATTAGAAAGAAGGAACTTAGCTTTTGTTGTCTCCAGCACCAATGATCACATGAAGATTGTACTCTATCCTGCCTGTTGGCATATGGTTTGATGAGATTTTCCCACAGCACTCAAGGGACTTTAAATTTTGATCAAAAGATTTCTGGTTCCTTCCTCATGAAGTCACAGAAGTGAGCTGCCCTGAACAGCTAACTTCTCAAACAATAGCAGACTATGAAACGTGACTGTATATGAGAGAGTATATTGAAGAAATTATTCTGAATCACTAAATCATCTTAACTGAATTCTAGTTATTGATATTTACCATGTGCCATTTTTGAAACAGGAATAATCAGACTACTGTGCATTTCTCATCTGTTCAAAAAATTAAGTACAGAAGGACTGCTGCTAATATCACCTGTATCGGGACTGAGGTTGATGTAACAAACTGGCTAGGAATTATCTGATGCCATTGCCATGGCAGTTCTCAAAATAAGTGTTGCCTGTGCAAAGCTACTTTAAACATCGTCCTGGTTTGGGTTAGAACAGAACTATTTCTATTCAGTGATTTTACTTTTTAGTTAAAGCTCCTCTGAGAAACTGCACTTTCTGAAACTAACATGTTTTTGCAGACACTGCCAGCTTCTAGCACTGATAAGGCCTAATGTTTAGATTTACTACCAGGCATTGGTATGCAAAGCAAGGTCACTGATGAATCTTGTGCCTCACATTGGGGGCTGCAGGGTAAAGGCTGCAACTTCAGGGAGGAGCGGATGGGACAGGTAACCCTAAACTGACCAACTAAAGTATTCCATCCCATATACATCATATTAAAAATATAAGCTGGAAGTCAGTTCCCCCTTGCTAGATTATTCTTCCTTGCAAGATTGTTTTTTCCTTTCTGGTCTTCCTTTTCTCCTGCACGTTGGTGATCCCTAAGTTCCTGCATCCAGTACCAGGATCCAGTCCCTGAGCCTGACTCTCATCTGCTGCTGAGGCCTACTGCCACAGTATCAGTGGTGACGTAGTTACCATCAAGGGGGGGGTTGGGTTCAGTAGTGGGTTTTGTACATATTTGTATATATTTGATTTATCATTACTATTACAGTAATTTTATTTTCAAATCCACAAATCTCTGTCTCTCTTTTATCCCTTTTCCTTTCCTGTGGTGGGGGGGGAAGAGGGGATCATAGAATCATAGAATGGCTCAGGTTGGAAGGGACCTTAAAGATCATCTAGTTCCAACACCCCTGACATGGGCAGGGATGCCACATGCACTAGACCAGGTCATCCAGGGCCACATCCAGCCTGGCCTTAAACACTGCCAGGGATGGGGCCTCCACAACCTCTCTGGGCAACTTGTTTTAGTGCCTCACTACCCTTTGGGTAAAGAACCCCCCTCTAATCTCCAGCCTTAATTTCCCCTCCTTCAGCTTGTAGCCATTCCCTCGTGTCCTGTTGCAATCAGACCAGGAGAAAAGTCTCTCTCCTTCTGCCTTATAATCCCCTTTCAGGTACTGAAAGGCCGCTATAAGGTCCCCTCTAAGCCTTCTCTTCTCCAGGCTGAACAACCCCAATTCCTTCAGCCTGTCCTCACAGGGGAGGTGCTCCAGTCCTCTGATCATCTTTGTGGGCCTCCTCTGGACCTGCTCCAAGAGGTCCACATCTTTTTCATGCTGAGGAGCCCAGAACTGTACACAGTACTCCAGATGAGGCCTTAAGAGGGCAGAATAGAGAGGCAGAATCACCTCCTTACACCTGCTGGTCATGCCTCTCCTGATGCATCCCAGGACATGGTTAGCCTTCTGAGCTGCAAGTGCACGTTGCCGGCTCATGTCCAGCTTTTCGTCTATCATGACCCCCAAGTCCTTCTCTGCACGGCTGTTCTCAACGAGTTCTTCTCCCAGCCGATACTCATATCTTGGGTTGCTCCTACTCCGATGCAGGACCTTACACTTGGACTTGTTGAATTTCATTTGATTCTCACAGGCCCACTTTTCAAGCCTGTCCAGGTCCCTCTGGATAGCATCTCGCCCCTCTGGTGTGTCAACAACACCACTCAGCTTGGTGTTGTCCACGAACTTGTTGAGGGTGCACTCAATACCTCTGTCCAAGTCATTAATAAAGACATTGAAGAGCACCGGTCCCAAGACAGAATCCTGAGGGACACCATTTGTCACTGGCCACCACAACTCTCTGACTGCGTCCATCCAGCCAATTTCTTATCCATTGGATGGTCCACCCATCAAATCCATATCGCTTCAATTTTGAGATAAGGATTTCAGGCAGAACTGTATCAAAAGCTTTACTAAAGTCTGTCATTGGGTTGGTGGTCAGCCCAGCCTCGACCCTCAACAAACAAATTTGGAGCTTTTCTTCTGAATCTCAAAAATTTAAAATTTATGCTTTAGATTAAGTATTCATACATATCTAGAAATTAAATCATACAGTACAGTTATAGAATCTATGGAATTATATGAATAATATATGTACTGAATATAAAACATAATGGGAATTAACAATTTTCACATGGTACCCAAATGAAATGTCAACTGAAAAGAAAGAACACAATTAATTAACTTTGAGAAAGGAAATAACTCATATAAAAATAGTATTCCACATTGTAATAAAGCCAGAATCACTAATACAATATTGTTGAAGTCAGTAAACCTATATTAACAATAATATCTCTACACACAAAAGTATTATAGCACATAGCTTGGAAAATTTTAACTATTAATGAAAAGGAAATTCTTAATATTAGAGAATAGTTAATATTAAAGAAAGTTGACCAGTGAAGCATTTTCTCAAGGGTTCTGATACTCTGGTTTTCTCTGGAAATTTAGAAATCTAAACTGGAATTTTTTTTCTGCAACTGAAAGAATTTTTTCAGACAATATATGTTATTTGTGTTACCCTGTAAATCAGCCTGGATGTGGCAACTTCTTATGGTGTTCTAAACCTCTTCCAGCCTTATTCAGTGTTTATTAAATTACCAGAATAAAAAGAGATTTATTGTGGTAAACTTGATTTTCTGAAAATATTTATTGTTCTCAGACATCTTTTTTTATATAATAGTTACAGACCAGTATTACTTCATATTATTATTTTCCCCAGGTAATTTGAATTCTATATAAGGTGGCTAATCTTTCTCCAAGTGTTATTTTATTTTAATTTTTCTGCTTTTGTTCTACAATCCTACTATTTTCTTGAAGTTAAACTCTACATGCATTGCTGACTTTATTAGAATAAGACCCTTTCCTTGAAAGTAAAGGACTTAATATATTCTCTCACCTCTGACATTTGGAAGTATGTCTTACATTTGTTAGAGTTAAATAGAATTATATTTTCAGAACTTTACAATTATATGTTGTTGGGTTTTTTTTAATATCCTGATTAAGTCCAGTAATGCAGTTAAATGTGTCAGTAAGTAGACAAAACCTTGTAACCTGCATGATTTGTAATGTAAAAAATAATATTCATTCATATGAGTGAGATGGTGCAAATTTTATAGAACTGCATCTAAGTCAGTGAACTTCTTCAGAATTCCAGTGCCCTGGAAGATCACAGTGTTATAGGATATAATCTAACACACATTTAAATCAGTTGAATTACGTTTTGAAGAATATAATTATGTGGATGACTTGCAAATTTTACACTTTGGAACCTATTTGATCATCATTAGCTCATAGCTAAAGGAGGCTTCAACACTTTACTAGTCAATTAGTTTTGGTCTCATTTTCATACCTAATGGGGATGCTAACTGTTTTTGTCATTTTGTCATATACTTGAATCTCTCAGCTGACAGACACAAGATAGGCTACAAGCTGACTAACTGCTGAAAACACTTAAACAGTACATTTTAAGAATTTTCAACAAATATCCACTGTCTTCAGAGCATCATTTCATAAACAATATCCACAGCTTTTCCCTCATCACTTTGTCACAGAGGGAGATTCAGTTAGTCAAGCAGGACTTGCCTTTCATGAACTTCTGCTGACTGGGCCTGATCCCTTGGTTGTCCTGCACATGTTATCTGATGGTGCTCAATATGATCTGTGCCATAACCTCCCCTTAATAACCTTAAAAATAGGATTTCCTGAATAATTGTGCAATGATATCTACGTGGTAGTTATCCCGATCTCAGCCAGCTTATATTCATGGAACATAAGCAAAATCTAGTAAACTGACATGGACATTTAGGATGTTCTCAATGCTGGGTGTCTGACATTTGTCTTGACTTCTATTTGAAAGTGAACTTTGAGTTGACTGCTGGGTTTCAGACTGGTAAGGAACTTGTCTATCTTATTTAGGCCTTCTATATGGATGTTGTGCTTCCCATGGTAATAAGAGCAGCTTTTACTTTAATTTATTGGGAAGAAACGATGGAATTCCAAGTTACTGCAGTAAATCTATTCATTTTTGATGAAGTGTCTACAGCCTCACAACTTCAGATATTAGTTACATTATTTGCATTCTTATGAATAATAGATCATGAAGAACATGAACACAAGAATTTTCTTCAAGGAACAAAAACTGCAAAAGTTAAAACCTTCACTGGGAGCAAGAAATTCTTGGGGTGTCGAATTTAAGCACAATGAATAATGTTAATAAGAAGTTGCAAGTTATGTCTGTTTTATACTTGTGTTTAGTGAGTGCTAGCTAGTGCATAGAGAACAGATTAGACTTGGACAAACAACACAGTTCACAAAGATTCCAGTCTTCTGTGCTTCTAGATAAGTAGAATGCACTGGAGAATCTCTTGAAGAATAAAGATTTTAGAAAGAAAAAAAAACTCACAAGTTTATGCTTTTGTAAGCAGTCATGTCAGTAGATTTAGTAAATACAGCATGCTGACGCATTGACACCAATGGAGAAGACCAGCTTCAGTGTAGAAGGGGACTTGCAAATGCACAAAATTATGCAGATAGTAGGAAAAAAAAATACTATAATCAGAATCTGTAACTTTCATCATGCAGTTATGCAAGGAGTGTAAGACATGCTGTACCACTGACCTTGGAGACATGAATCCCTATATTTACTGTGCTGTTGAGGATAATTTGCCTGTCCATAGAATTTGTTTCTTGCCAAAACAACTCCTTTACTCTTTGTTGCCAGAAGCAAACCACATCTCTCTGGATGTCAGTACAATACTTGAGAGATATGAGCCAATGAGTTATAAAAAAAAAAAGCCTTTGCAATATTCAGAAGCAGACTCCGTTCATCCTACTAAGAAACCTTAGAGATGTAATTATAAAACAGGTGATCAACTACTGTACACGCTAATCTTTAATCAACACATAATCAAAGATAGAAACCCACAGAACAGTAAAATAATTAGTCAATTTAATAGCTAAAGGAAACCAAACCAAATTCTTCAAAATGTCAGTCACTAAGGAGAAACATTTAAAATAAATACCAGTCTAAATTTTCACATATTTTTCCCTGCATTTTTGTGAAGATTCATTTAGAAATATGAACTAAGGACATTTTTTTCCCAAAAGTAGCGTGGGAATAGGTGATTCTATGTCAATGTATCTTCTTTACATAGAATTTTCCCTAATTTTAACCAGCTTGAGAAAAGATGAAGTCAATCTGGATATTTGGATAAAAATAAACAATGAGAAGTCATAGAAAAACATGACAGAGTTCAACATTTCCCTGAATTATTTCCCTTACAGACAAGAAAGTAAAACATCCAGGTTTACTTCAGTCACATTGTGACTGTATGAACTCTGTTTCATATTAGTCCACATGAACTAGGCATATCAAGGATAAGGGGGTCATTAGGAGCAGTCAGTATGGGTTTACCAAGGGGAAGTCATGTTTAACCAACCTGGTAGCCTTTTATGAGGACATAACTGGGTGGATAGATGATGGTACAGCAGTGGATGTGGTTTATCTTGATTTCAGTAAAGTGTTTGACGCTGTCTCCCACAGCATCTTTGCAGGTAAACTGAGGAAGTGTGGTCTGGATGATTGGGTAGAGAGGTGGCTTGTGAACTGGTTGAAAGACAGAAGTCTTCTTGGGCAAAGAAGACTTCCCTGGGCAGCCTATACCACACCACTCTTTTGGTGAAGAAATTTTTCCTAATATCTAATCTAAACCTGCAGTGGCACAACTTGAACCCATTCCCTCTAGTCCTATTGCTAGTCACAAGGGAGAAGAGGCCAACACTCACCTCTCTACAGCCTCCTTTCAGGTAGCTGAAGAGAGCGATAAGGTCTCCCCTTAGCCTCCTCTTCTCCAGGCTAAAAAGCCCCAGCTGCCTGAGCCTCTCCTCATAAGGTCTGTTCTCCAGACCCCTGATCAGCCTAGTTGCCCTTCTCTGCACCCTCTCAAGCACCTTGATGTCCTTCCTATACTGCACTTTTAAAAAAGGAGTAGGAATTTTTAAGAGTGTAGTATGTTTACACCTAGTAACATCCTTCACTTTAGTCATCATTTAAGGTAGTGTTTGGTGTCTGGAAAGCCTTTTTCCTCTTATCCTTTCAAGTCCTGAGAAGAACATGTGCAGGCCATGATTTAAGTTGTTACTTCTATGACAGTAGCCTGATAACTCTGATTTCTTCTGTGAGAAGTCAAGCTCTCCAGGAAGGACTAAAATTTGCATGGTGAGATTCTTATTTAGTACCTGCTGAATCCTGACCTAAGTGGGAAAGATTTCAAGTAATAACCTTTGATTGGTATGAAATACTGTTCTAACCATTACATAGACTTTTTTGTTATTATTTCATTTCTTGATTTAGCTATATCTTTCCCCCATACTGTATTCTTGTCTATGGATTTTTGATGAAATGAAGGCTAGAAGCAGAACCTCTCAGTAAATCTTTATGAGAAAGAGTTTACTGAGTTTATTAGAAAGAGAAGCAGTTATGGTGGTGGAGGTGGATGGTGTAAGAAATGTAGTAGAAAGTCTGCCTGAAACAACACAGGAGAAAATTATATAGATAAAAAGCAATGTATTTCAATAACAGGACTCTGTGCTATACAAGCAACTGAATGATAGATTATTGTGTGTAAATGTAAATGCACATATCTGCATTCAGTTATTGAACTGGTTTTAGCAAATAAAGGTCTTGTAACCTCTATGCAGAATAAACAGCAACTGCATTCCGCATGAGCAATAAAAGCACATAAGTGGGCAATATTTTAAACATTAGTCTCAATAAAAATACACCCATTTTACTTAAGGAATATATGTCTGGCAACGGTGGTTTGCCAGAGTGAATTTAACTGTATAAATTTTTTTGCTATTTAACATAGTTTTATTTCAGTCTGCCTCTTCTGAAGGCCAAGTTACCTCACAGAAATATTGTGCTCTGTAATGTGAAATTCAGGAACAGTCTCACCCTCTACCATTTATTGATTCATTTAATAGAAGCTTTCACTGCTAACTGGGTTTATGAGTTCCTTAAATGCACGTTAAGGTCCCAGTTCAACAGGGTACTTAAAAAAAAGCCTGCATTTGAGTGTGACTGTTAAAATCAGTAGAATGACTTAGGCACTTAGTGTCAGTTCAAACATCTTGCTGATTTGGAACACAGAAGTGAACTAGAAGCAGATGGCAGCATATCTTTCATTTGGCAATTAGCAGGGGGGGAAGCACGTAAGTTACATACTTGGTGTAAGATTTTGGAGAACCTGAATAATGTGGACAGGCTAGAAAATGGGTTGCCTTGGAAGTTTTGCTTCTGATCTAAGGCAAAGTATATCCCTTTACAGAATCTCTAGGTGGGTTGCTGCGTTACAGACTTCCAACTAGCTGAATCTGTCAGGTGTATGTCCTTAAATGATCTAAAATTTCAGTTTTGGAGAAGAATCTTAAAGTAGCTTTTCTGCTCCTTCTCCTATGTCTGGTGTTTCATGCTACATTTGCCTGGAGAGATGTGAATTTGTATAAGGGTTCCTTATGTTTCTTATTGGATATAGATCAGGTGTTTATATTTAAGAACAAAAAAATTGCTAATTACAGTATCTAAATAAATGCAGCAATGTCTAATTAAAAGGAAGATTAAAAATAATTGAGAACTTACTTAACACTGCATTAGGAAAACGGTTGGTAGTGGTTTGTTGTTTTTCCCCTCCCTCTCCTTCACTGGAGTGCTAAAAGTTCAATAATCTTGATTTTGCTTTCCCTTGTGTTAGAACACTGCTGCTTTTGGCATAGTTAATACTGCTGGTTTGTATTTTTTCTCCGTCTTCTCTGTGATGCTTTCTTTCCCATCACTTATCTCAACATGCAGTAGAAGACAAAAAGATTTATTTGAACATTTTACAAACATTGGTGCTCTTCAGCTATTAATATGGTTTTTATATATTCCTAAACTGGAAAAAAAAAATCTTTCACTGAAGTTCTTCTGAATACAGGACCTTATAAGCAGCAGGAAAGGGGAGTTAGGAGGCTGAGAGAGGTTCTTCTCATTTTGGTCCCCCGCAGTTCAAGAGACACTAAAAAACTAGGGGATGTTCAGGAGCTACCAAGGAGACCACAAGATGGCAGGAGGGTTGGAGAATATTTAATATGAAAAAAGGCTAAAAGAAGTGGATTTATTTAGTTTAGAGAAGTGCATATGTGGGGGGAGCTATCACATCCTTCCAGAACTTAAAATGTATATATAGAGAAGACGGATCTGTTCCCTTCACAAGGATAATGTGACAGGACAAGAAGATAGGGGCACAAGCTGTTTCAAGAGAAATTCTCTCTGAATAGAAGAAAAAAAAAAATCTTCACTCTGAGAAATGTTAAAAAAATGTTTGCTCAAAAAAATGGTAGTATCTGAGCAACCTGATCTAATGATAGGTGTCCCTGCTCACTGCAGTGCAGTTGGACTAGATGACCTTAAAAGGTTCCTTTCAATTTTAACCATTCTATGATTTTATTTTTCTTGTTTTAAGTGTTTAACACTTAGCTTGACAGGTCCTTAGATAAACTAATCTAAGACTCTTCTTTCAACAGGAGGTTGGATCAGGTTGTCTACAGAGGTGTCTTCAAAGCTAGATTTTTCTGTCATTGTTGGATACTGTGGTCTGTCTTTATTTTTCTGCAGGGTTGTTCTAATTGTAATGTACACCCTTCCTGTTTGTTCTGCAGAATTATGTTAGTTTCCCAAGCCACCTTTCCTACCTGTAGATTTTATGTCTTGCAAGTATTTTCCTTCACCCCTCTTGTGCACTGTACCTCAAGACCATTGGCCTAGTTACAGTTATGATTCAGATATGTTACAAAATAGTATTGTTGGTGTTAAAATGGCATAAAATACTTACACTTTTCACTTGTCACCAATTATTCAAGTTTGTGTACTTTATCTGTGTTCAAGATAGCAAATAGGAATTGTATCTTGTTTAGTATTGTGTTTGTTCTGTGCATGCAACAGGCCTGATTTGACCACACCAAATAACGTGCCTGTAATCACTATAGGACAAAGCAATTTAAGGGAGATATAGAAATAATTCTCCCAGACTAAGGTGTTCAGAAACACTGCAACAAAGGGTAATATGGGATGCAATGAAGATTTTTGGAGGGTGACAACCTAAAAGATGCATGAATTGCAGGGTAAATATAAAATCAGTTTGTGTTCAAATAATGCAACTGTTATCTGAATTTTCCAAGGACTAATGGGTGTCTTTCTTCATTAGGAAGTAAATATAATTTTTGCCTATGTTATTAGAGAAACTACTAACAATAAAATTAATTGGAATGATAAAAGACTAGCAATCTGGAAGTGCCTTGTGATGAGAGGCCCTCTTATCAAAAGGTTACTGGACTGGTGGGCAGGTGGACAAAAGCAAGTCATGACAATCTCATGGCCAGATAGAAACAAATGAACTGTGACCTCCACTTTATGAATTTTTGCCAGATAGCTCTCAGATTAATTAATGCACTGAAACATAATTAAATCACAATCCTTTTATCTTGTCTTTCTCTCTGCATGTCTAAGACAAGTAGACATCTTCATAAATCTCAAATATTATAGATAATTAATATGCACACAAGCTGCATATTCTGTAATGGAAATAGAATTAATACAACATAAATTCCCTCTTGGAGACTCAGAATAACATTAAAATATTTGTCTCAACTATGGTCTTATTTGTGCTGATTTTTTAGCAATGTAGTGATATTGATTTCAGTCGAATAAACAGAGTTGCTTTTGCTTGTTGTCCCCAATATTTAAAGTATATGGGCTTCATTGTTCTTCTACATTAGTTAATGGAAATTTAATGTACAAAGCTGGAGTGAGTAGGATGAGTGATTCATTTTAAGCAGAAATCTTGTATTCTGTTAAGACCAACAACATTGTATTGCTCTCAATGGTATTGTCTTATCAGTTACTTGACCACTGTATTAGTCTGAACACATAGTTTGAGAAAAAAATATTTCACTTTTGCATGATTCTGTAACTCCAGACACGAAAAGGCACATATTATAACGAATACCTATAAGAACTGTATTTTGAATACATTTCCAATTATTTTATAATGCTTACTATGATACAAAAACATGCTAAGTTCTTATCCCTTCAAATTCTAGGATTGAACAAAGAGTGGTATGGGTCAGATTCATGGTCTACCAAACTAACTACCTTGTACCTGACAGATGCTGTCCACAGCAGATGTTTAGTTAAGAGTAAGAGAACAGCAGCACAGAGTACAAATGCATATATGTGGTCCTTACTTCCATCAATTTATAGCTCACTGAATTTCTGATTTCTAAATGTTGCATTTATTTCTAGGCTGAGCAGTTTGCTTTTATTCTCATCAATATGAATGGTGGAGCTAATCACTTTTAGAGCCTTTATTAATTTCTAGAATCCACAATGTCTCCAAGAAATTCTGTTGTCTGAAGAACAACCTACATTGTATATTTTAAAACTTTCATCTGACATACCCTCATTGTTGATTTTTGTTACTATTAACAGAAGCCCTCCAGCTCCACAGTGCCCTAGAGGAGCAGGACCTGGGCCCTGTCAGGTCGCCTGTGCCCTAGTCCTGAAGATGATTCGGGGATGGGAGCACTTCCCTTATGAGGAAAGGCTGAGAAACTTGGGATTGTTTCACCTGGAGAAGAGAAGACTGAGAGGAGATCTTGCCAGTGCTTATAAATATCTAAAGGGCAATTGTCAAAAGGGTGGGGCAAGTCTCTTTTCAGTGATGCTCAGTGACAGGACAATGGGCACAAACTAGAACACAGGAAGTTCCATCCCAACATGAGAAAAAATTTCTTTCCGTTGAGGGTGTTGGGGCACTGGAACAGGCTGCCCAGAGAGGTTGTAGAGTCTCATTCTCTGGAGAAATTAAAAACCTGCCTGGACACATTCCTGTGCAGCCTGCTCAAGGTAAACCTGCTTTAGCAGAAGAGTTGGACTAGGTGATCTAGGGATTCCATGTGAATACATGTAGGAATTTTTTCACAGTGGGGGTGACAGAGCACTGGAACAGACTGCCCAGGGAGGTTGTGGAGTCTCCTTCTCTGGAGGTATTCAAAACCGGTCTGGACGCGCTTCTGTGTGACCTGGTGTAGGGAATCCTGCTGTGGCAGGGGGGTTGGACTAGATGATCTTTCAAGGTCCCTAATATTCTGTGATTCTGTGACAGGTCTCTTCCAACCCCTAAAATTCTGTTATTCTGTGATCCTATGGCTGCCTGAAAATGTGTCCCTTACCTCTCTTGGGTACACTAGGGCTGTGAGATAATATTGATGGTGTGGGCCATACTAAGGAAGTGTATAAAACCAAACTTAAAAGGGGTTAAAGACTGGGGAGGAAAGGAACCCCTCCATGAGCATCAGAGTCCTCTCATTGAAGCCCTGAGGATGCTGAAAAATTGTAATCCTTCTCTTCTCCGAAGGGAGAGGGAAATTGTCCACCTGAACACCAAGAGGGATATGCAAATAGTGAGCAGGATAGGAGGGCAATAGTTGGACAGTAAACTTTTTGCAATCACAATTTAGCTGTTTTATTAACAAGGTTTGTCTGTATTAACTAATTATTTTGGTCTATCAGACTTAAAATTTTATTAATATTAACAATACAATCTTCTTTTTAACTATATGTTCTGCTCCCTTGCCTGTTGCAATATATAAGATATTCCACGTGATTTGATGATAACTCTGACTATGTGCAAGACACTTTAGACCTGTTTTCTGTTCTGTAAGTTTGGAAAACTTTAATAGCATTTTTCGGAAGGAACAGAGACATGAGTGAAATTTTAAAAATACATTAATGAAAACTTGGTGTTTCTACTTCACTTGCAATACTGAAAATGCCATCTCTATATCAAGGGAATTTTCAAGCACTTCACAATCTTCATATGACATTCAGTACTGTTTAATGGATTGTAATGGATTTTAAAATTTTTCCTCTGAAGTAAACTATGAAATAGCTTTTACACATATGCAGAATAATGTCAAAGACCTAAGCAAGAATTTCCTATAAATATATTAAAACTAAAAGAACCCAAACATCCAAACAAAAATACCCCAAACCACCATGGTTTATTACTTATGAAAACAAGTCATCCTCTGAAATATTAGCAAATGTATTTCTGTTTTCTTTTTTTTTCTTTTTCTTTTTTTTTTTTTTTTAGTAAGTAGTTCAGTACAGATACAGAAATATGTTACACTTGTGCATTGTATTGAAGGTATTTTAGTTTTATCAGATAGGATTGTGGAAAATATTTGCACCTTCAGATTAAGATTCTGAAGGACTTTTATTATTCATTTCACAGTGCAGAAGGAAAATTCTTTCCTTGACTTTTACTTTTGCCTTAGTTTTCTTAGAATAATTATTTTCTTCAGACTTTGTAGTTGTTAATGCTACGGAAGACCACTACATCATACAGTGATAACAACCAATCTAGATGAAGAGAGTGTCTTAGATGGTAAAGGTCTCAGTAACATTTAATATTCCTGCACTGTTTTTCAAAAATATACTTGAAAAAGTGAGTAGGGGCATGTCCCGGTCCAGTTAATGGACACGGGGTAGATTCAAGGTTTATTTCCCAGAGTGAAATTAAGACAAAAACAAGGTCATATGCCAAAAATCAATTATGGTCTGATATCTGCTGGAATTACAACACAGCAGCAAGGG